>CM052190.1:3813054-3898021 GCA_028455805.1 Lasioglossum figueresi
CCCTCTCTCTCTCTCTCTCTCTCTCTCTCTCTCTCTCTCTCTCGCTCTCTGTCTCCATCAACCCCTTATTCCGGCGTGCTCACGTCCCGACCTCAGCATCCTACGTTTCATCCCTCCGCGCGAGCCTCATTTCTACCCCTTTTGCGCGTTTTTCCAGGATTCGCAGCCGTGTGCAAAACGAAGGTGCCAGCCAGGTAGTAGAGAAGCTGTCTTCCGTCGCTCGATACGCAACAGAACCCTCTGTACGTCTGTCTGTCTGTCTCTCTGTATTTACGTGTGTGTATGTACGTGTGGGCGGCGAGCAGTCCTCGCTAGGCAGCTGAATATTGCCGGTTTAAGGGACGATTGGTCTAGAGGGGTAGAGAGGGCTCCTACGGATATGGCGGAAGGAACGAAAGCCGATGGCTGTCGCGAGCAGAAGCTCCGACGGCGGTTAGGGTACCGCTCCGGGTTTTCTTCCAATGAAAACACCGTAAGATTTCTCCTGGCCGAGGGTTTACGAACGCCGGTAATGACGCCCAGGAAATTGGAAGTAGCGAAGAATTGAAATTGCTCGAGCATACGAACTAACAATTCGTCGGGGGCCCGAGAGTGTGCTACACGTCGCGCTCGTAGATCGTTCCCCTGTTAACACCCCGTCCTCGTGCTACACGATTGCGACTTCCACCGTTGCTGGATTTGATCGAACCGTTGTCGCTCGAAACCTTTAATAAGTTTTCCGAGCAATGAAAATTTTATTGGACACGCTGGCGAGAAAAATATTTCGCGGTCTCCTCGAGCGTTTTGTTCGATACGGAAAGCTGTGGGTCTGAAACGTTGAATTTTAGTGTCAAGCCGATTTAGTTAGATTCCACCATTCGGATATGAATTTAATTTTAGGTTCGAGAGACGAGGATAATGTTTGTCGAATGCATGAATTTCACGACTTCCAGTGAGAGGTTTTGATTGGAACCGATTTCGATGGATTTAATTTCAGGGTGGGGACACAGGGCGAAGACAAAGGTTGAGATCGATGAAGCAGAGTGTCGGAAGGTGTCCCAGGCACCAGGTGTTATAAAGGTCTCAGGTTGTTCGACACGTTCCAATGTAAATGTCAGGTCGAGCGTTTCTACCTCGCGTAATGCGCATGTTAATCGGCCGGGGCTACGTCGAGCAACGGTACCAACGGCATAATTCGCTCAATTTACAAGCCTTATCACAACCGTTGCATTTAATCGCCGCGAATTAGGTTACATGGTCCGCCTGACGTTGCCGCCTTACCAGATCGATGCTCCCTACGAATTTTCGTATCGCGAAATCCTGTACCTCGAATACAATTCACCTTCTTGTTTATTTCGTCGAGCAAAACCAGACAAAACATTTTTCTAAGATTCTGTGAAATTGGCAACGAAACGTCCATGTAAAAGTTTACGTACCGAATAAATAAGAATAAAATAAGATAGTGTTGAAAATGAGTGGCAACTTTTTACCAATTAAAATCAGGTTAAGCAATAACAAATATGAGCAATGCCATCTCTACACGGGAAACGAAATTACTTTGCGAACAACTTAATGGAATGACAGTCGTCTTCTTTCAACCGCTGTTTCGGTAGAACTGTCATTTGACGATGCCTACAGATTGATTAAATAATTCGATGAAGATATAAGAGAACCTGGTAAGCGACGGTTATTTCGTTTTAACAATAAATGTTTGATCAATGGAGAGCATTGGTCTATGGGGCGGAGGCACCGGAGATTTCGTTCTCCATTAAAAATAATTGCATCGTGTAATAAGTACTCGAGAGAAAGAGAGAGAGTGCGAGGAGGGAAAACAGGGAGGGAACTCGATTCATCGGATTTTTAAAGTTTTTCTTAGAATGTTCGAAGCACTCGACTAACTTGAAATCTTCTTAGACGAAACGAGGGAAAGTTAAGGAACAAGGGAAATCCAATTTCAGCTCCGTGGTGTGTAATAACCAAGGAATGTCAAAATGGCGAAAATGCAGGTAACATTATGATAATTCGGCTTCTTAAATTTCTTTAAAATCTCGTTATTCAAATCTTTGTTGAATTATTAAACGATAGCAACAGTGCCAGCGAAATAATAGATCTTTAAAGACCCACCGACTAAATTTCTACACGAATACATACAACTCGGAACTTCTGTATGTATCTAGAGAAGGATCTACAAATTTATTTACATTGAATGTTCTTTTCAGCATATTGTTGCTTACATAACCGGCGGCGCGCACGGTATAGGAAAAGCTGTTGCCGAGAAAATCTACTGCCAAGGTGGTAAAGTAGTACTAGCCGACATATCCTGCACTGGAATTAAAGTTGCTGAGAGTTTGGGTGACAGAGCTTTATTTTCGTGTACCGACGTAAGTCGAGTTTGTTATAAAACTACGCTCAATATCATTTCTACGGATAAGGCTCTCCGTTGTGCCACATAAAATGGCATTACGATGAAAGTTCGTTTTCGACGCTCTGTTCAAAACGTTTCCGGAAGACGATCGCGCTCGCTCGTAACTTACTTTGATCTTAAACTACATCCTCTAAAACAAGCCAAAACTTATAGCATCCTTGAAACACACCCACTCCGACAGCACATTTTTATTTCCACCTTTATTCTTATTTTTCTGAGGACACAAACAACCAGAAATTATTTCCACATAATAACCAAGGGAGGGTAAGGGATGTATTTTTAATATTCGGCGACGAATGGACCGTTTTATAGGTGAGGGCGGAAAAGGACGTAATGGACAGCATAAAGTGCGTGAAAGAGAAATTCGGCGGGGTGAACGTGCTCGTGAATGCGGCGGGGATGGCCTCCGTGTTCCCCGTGTACGATTTCAAGAAGAAAAAGCCACATTCTATGGACGCGTACAGGTGCATGTTCGACACAAACGTGTGGGGCGTTTTCAACGTGACCCGGTTAATGGCTGCCTTAATGGCAGAAAATAAACCGGATGCGCATAAACAGAGGGGTGTCATTATCAATCTCTCGAGCACGTTGGCGTATGAAGCGCCACCGGAATTTGTCGTTTACTGTGGCACGAAAGCTGCGGTCGCCGGTATGACAATGCCTATGGCGAGAGGGCTCGCACAAAAAGGAATACGAGTCGTCGGCATATGCCCCGGTTTCGTAGACAGCCCCATGACGGGTAAGGCCATAGATTCTTATTTCTCCAGCCCCATCAACGTCCCATTTTTCTCCCTAAACACGATGATTTTGTTTCCTTCGCATTTATAATTTACATTCTCCTTCTCAGCTACGCAAAAACCAGAAACGAAGAAACGTCACATGCAAATGATGCTCACTCCCAGACGCTACGGCTGTTGCGAGGAGGTCGCCCATCTGATTCAAGCATGCATCGAAAATCCTCTGATCAATGGAAACAATATCCGCATCGATATGGGATACAGATACGATCATTCGGGCGACGGTCAAAAAGACGATTCGAAATGTTCTTAAACACGATTCGCTGTTTGACGAACGATTACTAATTTTGTTAATCTTATTGAGTTAAACGTCTATCCAGGCAAATGTGACTGACACGATCAATGCGCAGTGAAACAAATGCTGAACGTGTTCATTCCTGTATTATAAAACGCGCCTTGTTTTCGAGTTGCCACGATTGCACGAAAATTCTGAATCCGTTAGGTGAAGCGGTGAAAAATTGTCATAAAATTAAACAAATTATGTAGAACGTAGCTATTCTAGGAGGGAATAGATGTTCGGGTTTCGCGTAAGAATAGTTCCGAGCGCAAAGGGTTGCTATTCGCGATCAGCAGTAATCTGCGAGAAGGTGAACTTGTTTTTCTTCGGTGAAACTTTTAACCCCCTTAGCATTCGAAACGCAAAGAGAGAGAGAGAGAGAATCGCCACTAAAAATTGCTGTATCACTATTCAAAATATTGTTTAGTATTAAAATAAAACTTTCAAAATGATGGGGAACGGAAATATTCTCGGTCGGAAGAAATGTTTAATTTTCGAGTTACAATATCTCCGAGTGGCAAGGGTTAATTGGAGCAGCCTGAGCAGGTGTGTAGAGGGGCCGGGCTGAACTGTCCGAGTCGCTGCCAGTCACTCCTAACAATCTGTTCCCGGGCGTGATAAAATTGTCACCTTGCGTGCATAAAACATGAGGATATTCGAGGACGCGGGGAACGCGGTTCTCGTGTACCGCAAATCTACACGCGGAAATATGAAAGAAGCTCTCGACTGTATGTAGTTCTCGCGTGGGCGTCGATGCCGATGCCTGTAGGGTTGTCGATGGAGGCTCGGTAGGTGTTGGAGAGAGGAGAGAACGGAAAGAGGAGAACGAGACGATGACGAGAGGAGATGGAGAGGAGGCGAGGGAACCGAGAGAAAACGAATGGTGCGGGAAAGGAAAGGGTCGCTCGAGCGCATATTTCCACCTTGCCGCCTCCATCGTGAGCGTTAAAATACATTTTCCAAGGAAGTGTCGTCACGGGAGGGCCTCCAGCTGCTGGTCGTGATATTCTACATGCGTAATGCTCACGCGGATATTTCCATACATAAATTTCATCCGGGAGAAAGTAGGTGGCGGCGCGGTGCGGTTGCACGTCCTCGCTGATGATGCCGTCTTCAGGACGTGCTCGAGAATCCGCTGGCTGATCGCGCGTCGAGCAACGCTTACGTCCGCTATCGTTCCTGTCGTTACGCGAGCCGTGTAAAAATGTTTCCCCGGAAAACTTTCCGCCTATCTAATATTCATCGATACCGACGGGCAAACGCTATCCGATTCCCCGCTGGCTCACAGAACCATCCGGGCAGTCGTTCTCGCGGCACAGCTTCTCTTCCGATGCCAAGTTCACGCAAACTACGAAATACACGACACTGTGACGTAAACACATACGTTTCACTAAGATCTGAACGAAAGGTGCATCGGTACAGCGCAACATCTTCACGGAACCGAACTTGTTCCTCAATATCACATCTGCAAGAGCCCTTAGCCCTTTGCACGCGATTGGCGATTGAAATGAAAGAGGGATTCTGCAGAGTATTTAAGCTTGAGAATAGATTTATTCTTCTACACCTTCTATACCTTTCCAAAATTATAACAATTCAGTGTGCCAATATATTTTGGAGACACCGCGGGTAAACTTCTACGTGTTCCTTCATTCACCTTGATTTACCTAGAAGAAGTTAATACTGACAGTAGGTTAGCCCTTTGCGCTCAACTCGGGATGGAAAAGGTATCGAGATACTTTAGCAACACAGCACAACCACATTATTATTTCGATGCTACTATATTCTTTAAAATGTACACGTTACAAGCCAATTTTGACAAATTCGACAAATTTCGGATTCAATTGAGAAGAGCGCGCACTCCATTGGCAACGACGCCGGGCAAAGCAGCCAGCAAGCTGCTGACAAGGCTTCCGACAACGGTGGCAGCTTCCTTCAACAAAGCGGCAAATACAGGAGGAATACCAAGAGCGTTCTGGGCAACGAAGAAGTACACCTGCAGGATGATGTTAACCAGGTTGACAATGGCTTCAGCTGGATTCACGCTGCGAATAGCGGCGTCAAGAGCAGTTTGGACAGCCTCCTCGATGGTGGATGCTCCAGCGGCGATAGCGTGGATGACGAGGTTCCTGGCACGCTTGGTGAGGCTAGCCAATCCTGGCAGGGGAACTAGTTCGTTGAGGGGAGTCAGGTCCGGTATCTTGGGGAGAGCTTTGACGATCTGAGTGAAGTCAACGGAGGTCAGAGCTTTTGCCAAGTTACGTACTTTGCTGTCGTCGATCAGTTGGTCGAAGTTGACGCTACCAGAAAGGGACAGTTCGATATCCCTCGCGACCCTGACGTGGACGCTGCCGTTCGCCGATATGGCTCTAGCTGATGTGGGTTTCGGGGAGGATGGACGGTCCGAAGAAGTTGGTTTGGGTCGCTCAGACGATGGTCGGCCCGAAGGAGTTGGTTTCGGTCTTTCCGAAGGAGTTGGTTTCGGTCTTTCCGAAGAAGGTGGTCTGGGTCGGTCCGAAGAAGTTGGTTTGGGTCGCTCAGACGATGGTCGGCCCGAAGGAGTTGGTTTGGGTCTTTCCGAAGAAGGTGGTCTGGGTCGGTCCGAAGAAGTTGGTTTGGGTCGTTCAGACGATGGTCGGTGCGAATGATCTGGTCCGGGTCGGTCCGAAGAAGTTGGCCTGGGTCGCTCAGACGATGGTCCGTGCGAATGATGTGGTCCGGGTCGTACCGAAGGAGTTGGCTTGGGTCGTTCGGACGATGGTTGGCTCGGATGAGTTGGCTTCGGTCGTTCGGACGATGGTCGGCTCGGATGAGTTGGCCTGGGTCGTTCGGATGATGGTCGGCTCGGATGAGTTGGCCTGGGTCGTTTGGAAGTAGGTCTGGGTCGATGCGTCGAAGATGGTCGGTGTTGCGGATCGGCTGGTTGCGGTCGTTGGTGGGGTCTGTGCTCCACCGATGAATCACCTGTGCACGTCGTGCTCGGTTTAGAACTTTGCGAGGTTGGCGACCTAACCAAGAACGGGAACAGACGAGCTGGGGATGTGGGAGGGCAACGAGAAAGATGGTGCTAGGTCTCTGTTGGATAAAGCATATGGGAGCTAGAACTGGTTCGTATGACTGCAAGATCTCGAATAGACGAGATTGGATAGAATGTAACACCAAGCAGAAGAAGCTGTAGTCTCAGAGTCCAACGGCGAAAAGAAGGATGCTGAAGAAGTTAGGAGGTAAGAGGAATATTCAGGGACTATCAGAGGTTCGGGGATAATTAAAAAAAGTAACTGTTACGTCGGCGAAAAGATCGACAAGACGTTTGCCAGTTATTTATGCACATTGTCTCTTGGACGGTGATGACTGACCTGACATCTGATTTTGAACATTCTTCAGGAATTTGTCGATTCCACCGGCGATTTTCTGGACCATTTGGGCTTTGAATCTTACGGGGTTTATCACGGCAGTGGCGATATTCCCAAACATTTGTTCGACTTCATGGACAACGCTCCGTGTCAGTTCGACGGCCAATTCAGGGACGGTTGGGCCGTCCGGATTCAAACTATCTGGGTGGAGAACATCGCCCAAGAAATTTTTGATGTCGGTTAATACACTGTCGAACACTGATGAGCCGATATTTTGCGGCAACAGCGCCACAGATCCTATTGCTCCCACGACGTTCTCAATATCCTTGACCAATCGTTCTGCCAGATCGTTGGCAATGTCCGAAGTGTTCTTGTCTTCTTCGGAAGAAGAGCTTGAGCTGGAAGAATCATCTCCACGCTTGATCCCCGGAATATTGCCCAAAATCGAGGAGCCTGCATTGATTGCCTGTGAAAGCAATAACTCGTTTAATGAAAAGTAATAAAAGTAGGATAGTACTAATTGCATTCTAATGCATGAAGATTGAAGTGTCTTTCTCGGAAATATCGATGGTAATGATAATTTGAAAGTACCAATTGAGAATAGATATTCATTTAATAGTAATCGATGCTCGATGTAGAAAAAAGTAGAAGAATTGCAATTTAGAGAAAGCTTACCGGTTGCGGAGAAAGGATTGATGGTAACTGCAGAGCGCACGTAGCGCCTGCGAAAGCGAGAATACACAGTACTGTTGCACGCATCTTGATTCTGCGTATGCCGCTGCTTCTACTTGACTTCTACAACGAATTCGCTGGTATTTATACAGGGACAGCGAATAGTCGGCAATCCATTTACTAAAAACTAATGATAAGACAAATAATGAACTAGCAGCTGCGTTCAGCAATTAACGACAAACAATGACACGGACATAACAAATGATTTCCGTAAGCAAACCGACTTCCGTAATCTATTCTCACATTGGGAATGTTCGTTTATCAATAGACGCGCCGACTATTACGCGACTTACAGTAGTCTTTGGTGTATCACGTAACTAGCTCCTGATGCGTTAGACACGTGCCGGGAATAATGAATGCATCCAGTTGCAGTCTGTCATCAATTTTCGTCAGTGTTGCTCGCTCGACGCAAACGTCTTACCTTAATCGAGGATAGGGGTACACGTGCTAATCAGTTTTTATTTCGCCACACAACATTTTATCTAGGAGTGGGGAATGAATGCACTTCGCGGGATTGCAATCCCTAATGGGGAGTAATCGTCCCTTAAAAATTCAGAAAAATATTATCAGAGGTACCGTACACCTTGAGACACTAATTAGCTAGATGTCAATACTTTCAGAGCTCGCTGCAAAGAAGATCGGGGCTCGTGCAACTTTCGCAGGAATCTGATAGATTCTTCGGTGGAAAAGGGGTTGCACGAATTGGATAGATTCCAAGGGCGAAGTCTCAGGGCATTGGTTCGCGGTCCCTGTGTCGTTCCATTCATTTCGGATCGCGGCTCTCTTTCATCGTGCCGGAGATCTGAGGAATAGTTGTGAGTTTAGGGGGCGGCGAGGGGTGATCGTTCGTTCCGCTCGAGATTGCGCGAGACAACGGGGCCCACGGGGACAACAGAATCCTCGAGCGAGCGGAAACGCAGCGGAAAGATTCTGTCCTGGAATTTTCTTCCCGCGGGACGCACGCACTGCAACCCATCTAGAGAAACTTTGTTCGAATCGTTGGACGGGCGAAAGTTGATCGTTGCGTAACCGTCAAGGAATACCCGGCATCGTTTACGAATCGGTGGACCGCTGACAGGAAAACTTTTCGAAGCCGGGATGCCACGTGCTCACTTCCTCGTGGAAATTCCACGATCCTCCGAAGATTCCGCGTCTACATCGCTCTTACTCCTTGCTGGAGAATTCCGGTACAACTTCCGGCAGGAATTTCAATTGGGAGTCGTGCCGTATTCGCGATATTCCCGGGATTAAGCGGATGAAAAATCAGACTCGATCGCTGCGTTTCCCGAGATCAGATTTCAATTAATCTGGCGCGATCTTTGTTGCCTCGTTAGCGAGAGCATTTTCAAGCTGTCAGTACGAAATCATTTTCATGGGCGATTTTAGTGGACGCGGCGCAATAAGTGACGCAGCTGTTGGAATCGCGCTTCTCACCGCTCCTCCATGCAAAGGGGATGCTAACGCACAAAAGTTGTAGATTCATCCGTCTCTCGCAACTCTTACAGCTTTCCCATTTCTCTAGTCTAGATGGTATTCCTTGTCAGGAATGATGTATCGATACAGCTGGAACTACCGAGTACAAGCCTGCAACAATGAGTCTTCGTGTGGGCTGTAAATGAGTTCAATTTATGCGTTCGTCGCTCGTACTATCGCATACAATCTGATTGAATTTGTATACAAGCAAATTTCGATTCTCTTACAACGGTTACAACGGTTACAGTCATTTTTTAGTTGCTGGTACAGCTTTAACAAATTGCAAAAATACATGGTCGATAGTTCTGGGACCAAATAAATTCTGAAACGATTTATCATCTACCAGCAAACCGAGAAATGTTTAATTATGTGGAGCTAAATAATTATGCAGAACATCTATAGTGCAGGATAATGGATTGCCAAAAATAATTTCATCGTTGAAGCACCGTGATTTCGTTCGGTGTCTAATCTACGTGGCGTCATCTCGCACGAGGATAGGTAAAGTCGGTCGCACGTGTTCCTCTTAAAAACTGCAATTCCCTTGGCGGATCTGTCAGCAGCAGCCGAGCATCTTCGCAGTGCCAAATAATATGTACAGAACAAGCGCCGTGGGACGCATAATCAGGGTCGGGCACGTGTGCCGGATTCGTGGAAGAAGGGATAGAGAAATAGGGAGAGAGAGAGAGAGAGAGAACGAGAAAGAAAACGCGACGAGAAAGAAAACATATCTCAATCGTCGCGAGGCCTCGGGGATGATGCACACGTGTTCGTTCGACGCCCACACCCTTTTCAGGGGACGTCTCCAGCGACGCGGGGCGTCCCGACGACAATCGATGCCCGTCCCGTTCGGTATTTAATACGTTCTCGTCTGTCATCGACGGATTTGATAACGCATCGGGGCTGCCTTACAAGGCTCCGGAAAAAAGAAACGGGGAAGATGGGGTGCGCAGGGGTTTTCTCGCGACAAGAAAAGGGTTCGCGCGTAGAAGGATGCCTTTTGATTTATGTAGTCGCGTCTGCGAAACGACGCCGAGCATCAATCATTGCTATGGAAGCGTCGACGGGGCGGGCCATCCAGCAGGCATATGCGAATCAAGGGAGGACTCGAATCGACAGCTCCGATGAATCCGCCAAAAAACAGCCCCCAACGTGTCTTATCCCTTTCACGTCTTCCACTCGCCAGCCTTCGTATCTTCTCTGCATTTCCTCTTGTAATAAATTTAATTCTTCTAACGTCTTCTAAATTTGTTATCTGCCTGTAATTCGCATAAACATCCGCAGTATAATAATCAGCAAAGCTGCAAAAACATCGGTAATGTGATTGCGAAATAAAGATAGGTTAGAGTGATAAATCGTGTTTGTAGAGTTATTCTAGACAACCGAAATCAACCACCTAATCTAGAATGAGAATGATCTTGTTCAATGATGGGAAGGTAAACTTGTCCAAACGATAAGACTGCGATGTTTATTATCGTGGTGCTGGACTTTTATTTTTCCCTGCGTTCCGACGCTAGGCTCTCCAGACTAGCGCGATTATCGCATCGCTGACGCACGTGCGTGATTGGCAGAAATTCATTTCGCGTGGTTTACATGTCGCGGAAATTGCGTGTCTGCTGCACGTAGAACCCGAGACCCTTTGTTTAGATGGCAACGTTTGTCATCGTGTGCCTCGCGTAGGCGAACCTGTCGTCGTCGTCGACGGCGGCGTCGTCGCGACGCAGACGTAAAACTACAACGGGTAGGCCAACTCCCAAGGTCGGGGATATTGGGCACAGATGCAAAGTGTCGAGATTGCTGACAGGTTTGATAATACTCGGGTTCAGCCAACCGGGTACCCAGTTGTCTTCTTAGGAGCCTAAGGGAGAATTAGGTGATCGAACGTCTGGCACAACCAAACTACACCTACCATTTGTTTAACAGTTGCTTTTCTATTTCATGCAAATTTCTGCACGATTCTTGCTCGAATATGGACGCCGTGTAGTTCGACAGCGTGCATCGTCAATTCTTCCAGTGACAGCACCGGCGACGCAGAATTTTACTAAATTTTTCGAAAATGTTTCATTCTTCGTTCGGATTTGGTTTTCTGATTCGTTTCTAAAACTTACTGTATTCCAGTTTGCCTGATATAGAATACAGTGCGAGGTTTTTCCAAAATGTTCGGATCGATTTCCGTGGGCGGAGCGCGGTTTATTGCGAGTTGGACACCTGAGCCATCAATTTCGGGTCGTGTTGTCTCATCCGGAGCGCTCAGACTATTTTACGATCCATAGAACTATGCTAATACAAAGCAATCGGAGCTCGCGAGGTGGCGAGATGCAACTGGCGCATGGCGTGGCGACGTTCTGTGTTTGCTGGCCAGAACGTTCGACGTCCCCCTGGCTAGAGGGATGAAGAGACAGAGGGACGAAGGGACAGGGAGGGTGAGTTTGGTCGCCGGCAACAATAGGGCGGCATAAGAACTCGTTAGAACGTATCGGCGTTACTATGGACGCAGTTGTTCCGAAGACTCTCGAGTTACATGACAATGGGGGAGGACCGGTTCGAAAGGCGAGCATCCGTTCGACAAGTTTTGGCACAAAACCGTAAAGATGGTTCCTCCCACCTTCCGTTCGGCTGCCGTGGAAATTGGCTGGCGTCGTCACGGGCGATCGTGTCTGGCCATTAAATTGACGTTCGGTTGAATCGGCGTGTCAGAAGCATCCGATACCGCCAGGGATCGGTTTGCTTAATATGGTAGCCAACAAATCGGCGGGGCTTAGTTCTGCCCACCCCTCGGAAGAATCGTCACTCGATCCCTTCTTCACCTACGCGAAACGATCTTCTTCCTCTACCTACGAGGACTACCCTAACCTACCCGTTGCCCGTTTCTATTCAGTGGAAATATATAACAGTCGCCCTTTTGTCAAGCACAATGTCGAGCCTTACGATCGTCCAATATTTTCCGTCAACAAACTGCACGCGTTCATCTCGTTATAAAGTCTGTTTGATCGGCAAACAGCGACAGCGCCGATGCAGGCCGCACATGCATCGCGTGGCCGGTGCATCGTGGCCGGAAACCGTTCCGAACCCTCTTCTAACACTTGATTGCGGACACCGGCCTGTTAAAACGACTGATCATTCTGGAGCGAAAGCCCGCCGGACCGTGAGCTTGCTATCAACGCCGTCGTTCAGTGAATTCGGCACTTTATCCTGTGGAATTTGCATTTTCTCGCAATTTGCATTCATGCTCGAAGTATCTGTCGGCCATTACGAAATTAAAAACTGCAGGGTTTTGTTTCGATAAAAATTTCTATTTCTAATTCATTGGAGTTGTTTGTCCTCGGGTGTAATTCCCTTTCAACGGAAATTTTTACTAGAGATTACATTTCATTTCTTGGGTCTTAGGTCGATTGAGATTGTGAAGGGTGTGTGCGAAAGGGCAAGGGCAGGAAAGAACGACGAACTCTAGAGTTCGAAATGCAGATTAATCGGCGACGGAGTGATTCATTTAGCAGCCGTTCTCCTTCTCTAACCGAGACCAAACAGTGGCCCCGTAATGAGATACCTTCAGCCACAATACACCCTTCATCCAAGCGGAAGAGAAACAAGAGAATAGCATTATCGGGGAAACGTACAGGCAATCTCGACCAATCAATCGCTACCGAACGTTGTATCGCTATCACCGTCAAAAGCGGCAACAAGCGTAACCATGATCGCGTCGATTACGACCCTAGTGAGTATAGGCTAGTGCCCAAAGTCCAATTAGGCGGAGGAGCATACCGGCTCGTAATCCAAGGGCCCCGAAACCATCAATCCTGATTTTTCCGGTCACTGCCAGAAAAACATCCCCCGAAAACCACTGTTATCTTAATTAATCTGAATGTTTCATGAAAGTACTCGCCGCATCAATTATCAATTTTAATACCATCAAAACTGGACTTATAAATTCACCTTCATTTATATTATGACGAACGAAACTACTGGCCAACCCAGCTTCTATATATTTCATATTAACAAAAATCTATGAACGAATGCAATGTCTTGTATTTTCCCTTTTTTTTTGCCAAGAAATGCAACGATCGATTAAATATTTTAGCGTAGCAACGCAGATATCGTAATCCGTAGGAACGGCCAAAGAAACATATTTACAGCGAATCATTTGATCGTCAACAGTTCCCGGAAGACTGGACCTGGGCACGGCTCGGCAGCAACGCATCGCGTACAGCCCTTGTGAAGTTCCACAAAGCTCAGCCGTGTGAACGCTTCATGGTCCAACTCGGAGGATTTAGACGTGTGATCCTTGATGAAGAGGTCATTGAACCTGGAGCTCGAATCACCACACGAGGATCGGCCGCTCGAGTCGGCAGTGCTCCGTTAGATAGCTTACGAGGCAGTTACCAGGCCGTTACCATGTCGATGGTGCCACTTGTCTCGAGAGGCTGCAACCTGCTTCAAACCTCACTCGCTCGAAGGAAATGGGATAGCGTCTGTACATCCTGGTTCATCAGTCGCTCGAGTGACTTTGACATGACACTGGCATTCGCTAATAACCAATTTTCGACCCCCTTGCTCCGCAAGCCACATTTTTAAACATGATCCTGCGTCATCCGACTTTGCGTAATAAAGACAATTCGTATCAATATCGCGTGCAAAACAATGCTTTCAGGTTGAAATATAGTCCCTGAAAATTTTCATTATCTTGCTAGACAATTTTTAAAATATTTCAGTGCAGATCTTACTGGAACGAATTCGATCGACGCTGAAGAATGAATTTGGCTTATGTTTGATAGAGCCTGGGCAAATCAGCTCGTTCCATGGAGAAATAGGAGCATCTCGCCGCTAACTGGTTGTCGGTAAATCATCGAAGATTAGAAAGGTGCGGGTGGTCGAATCGAGCGGCGATCGCGTCGTATGTTTTTATTGAGATGCAAGAAAGTAATCGGTGGTTTATGGAGGGAAGAAGAGAGGGCCAATAGGCGTGTAAGTGGAGGCGACTGCTGCACTTTGTAGATAAAACAGACTAGAGTCTAGTGCGAGCTAGATGCAGTGGTCTGACCAACCTACAGGTCCGAGACTGGAGAGCTCCTTAAATCACATGTAATCGTTTCCGACCACTCGCCGTCCGAACCCCTGGGATCAGACACCGCCAGTTTAGACCAACGTGTAAGTAACCCTGGCCTCACCTTTTTCGCCTTTTTTCTCTCCTACCGTAGAGTCAATGGTAACAGCTTGCGCTCACTCTCCGGGAAGATAAATGCTCATTTAGTTTACCTTCGAACTAATGAATTTGTGACCGTATTAGCCACGGAATTGAGTTCTTCGCCCTCGTGCTCGCGAACTTGGCGGGCACCATCATTAAAACCCTAGCGTATCACCCTCGTAGAATCTCTGGATCTTCCGTAGAATCAAGATGCACTTCATCCCTTAAGTACAGTCCCTAAATTCAGGAAATTTGAAGAATCGTTGACCATTTTCGCTGGCAATGCATTTTGAATTTCAAGCATCGGATCTAGCTGCGGGTTTTAATCTTTCGCCGGGGTTTCGGTGGGTAAAAGATGTGGGCCATATTTTTTATTGATAGTTAAGCGATTGATCTCGGCGGACCACGTGTTACGCGGCGGGCTCTTTAATCCTTTCGGCGCGAAAATACGCGTAATTTCGAAGACAAATGTAACAGTAACAAAAACTGTTCGCGTTCCCCACACCCCGCGCACGGCCGCCGGGGTTGATGCAATATGACACAGTGGTGCAGATTTTGCCCCGGAAAACGGGGAACACGTGCCAGGTGTAGTGGAAGCACAGTGCGTTGGTTGCACGATCGGTGTCATTTGCCTAGGAAATTACGGTCTTCTGTCACACTGACTAATCTACTTCGTTACACGCGACAACGTAACTCTGTCACTGGCACCGCAGGCCCGCTCTGCTTTTCGCTTCCATCTGCTCGGCGACCAACTTCGTTTAACTCATTTCCCTCTTTCCCAGCCTTCGCCCCCTTTTTGCAAAACGATCGTTGCGCAACGTTCAATTTGTACCCGGAGCTACCGGCCCACCCGCCTCGATTAGGCGAAATTTGAATAACCCGGCGCGCGAATCGCTGTTTAGAAGCTAATACGTTTTCCGTGGGAAATATTATGCCAGCGAAATGCGCCGGATCGGGTTCGATTAACATTTTATTCATTACTGCGAACCGTCATGCATGTATTCCAATTCCTATGTTTGCTGTCTTTGTTCAAGTTTCAGCACGATCAGCCAATGAAAGATATTTTCTTTTGCTGATCGATACGGAAAGTCTATCTGGATCACCGTCGACTTCTTTTTAATCAACTCTGGTGGAATCGAGATTAATTTAATACCAGTCACAATACCAAGTAGATTCAGCCTCCGCCAGACAAAATCGGTATAGTATTTCACGGGGGAAACGATTTTTCGCCGGCAGAAAAGAAAGCGCGACGAGTCCGCGCATCATTTCCTCGAGTTTCCACGTACGAGGCCGTGCTTTCATCCCCGTTTCGGCGAGAATAGAAAGACGAAACTTTATTTGTAATCTTATTTGCAGCCGGGGAATAGGGAATCCCTGGGTCGAATATCGCGTCTCATCGGCAATTTGATCGGATCGTCCGAACGATTAATCTTCCCCGCGGTTGTTACGCTTTCTATTATAATCCATTAATAATATTGTCAGCGAAATATCGCTCGTTCCGCTATGACGTCGTTAACCTTCCATTACGGCGACTCCGAAGATTTCGAAATTCCCTCGCAATTTTCCGCATTCTTCATTTTTACGCCCTGCGCGTTGCGCACGAAATTGTTCGCGAACGTGTAACACCCCTGTCTCGTTTCATGATAGATCTCCATGATTAACCCCTTGCCGTATTTTAACGAGTCAGACTAGTGACGAAGATTTTATCGAAGCGAATATTTATGAATTAAAATATATGTAGCCGTACATAAAGTATAAATTTTCGTTTCCTAGCTTCTTTAAACGATTGCGAATAACTTGAATTGGATTTCGCAGTTTGCGGAGGTCGAAAGCGTCCACGGTACAGATTTTGACAAGCGAATCGAGGCGGAAACGATCAATTTCGGAGCGGCTCTCCCTTATTGAGTAGAAACGGTAAATAACGAGCACACACCGTCACGAATTAGATTTATCTACGGCGCGAACATAAACGGGGCAGAAGTTGCGAAGGGTGTCTCGGTTCGGCGACTTCAGCTGATTCAGCTTTGCACCTCCGCGACGCCCGACACTTTATCATAGCTTGATATAGCATGCACACGATACTTTGGTCATTAAGATTCGACCACCGTGGGAAAAGGAAGTGCGTAGGACAACAGCGATCTATATGTGAGAATATGGTGAATCGATGACGGCCGAACAGAACGCTCGTGTCCCGATGATTTGGCCCTTTAACGTTACATCAGCGTAATGGATTCGGCCGCAATCCTATCACGGTAGAGATATCAGAGCGGTGGCTTAAAATAAGCAGAAAGTTGGCTCGGCCAGACGGAAGTATTGTAATTATGCTAATAGCTTCGGCGCTTCGAGTCTTTCTCTGATGTGGTCTAGTGCCGGACGAGTCCGGCTTAGCTGATCAAACCAACTTTTCCTTCTACTTATTAATATTACCTTGATCTTCCCTTTTTCCCCCCTTTTCCGGCGGACTTTCTATCTTTCCTTTTCTCTCCGTTCGTTCTAGCCCTACCATCTTTTTCCAGGTCCACTCTGCCAAACTCTGTCTTTTCCATTCGCCAAGGTAGCAACCTTCCGGGCAGAGGAAAAGTCTTCAAGGTTTCTTCATTACTTATGCTCATGCTCGGCGAGTTACCTCCGCGCGCGCACGCCGCACCGCACCACCGCGCTGGGGAAAAGTAAAACAGGACGGGTGCTTGACCAAACAGAAACGGAGGCGGTCTCGAGCCACCGTGTACACCCGCAAGAACAAGTATTCGGATTTAACGAAGTAAAAATTTGATGGTACTTTTTGCTTACTTTGCCCGCCGACTGAAATGCCTCTCGGGTAAACCGCCCGCGCACCTGGAATTCCGTTTTGAATGATTCCCCTACCTGCACACCGGGAAACTTAATCATTTCGGAACTTGTGTGCCCCGGGAACTTTCTTACTTTGCTGAAATGCGGAATATTAGCATGCCTCGATGTATGCCACGGTTCTGGAACCTCCGAACCATTAAATTATACAGCTAGATCATTTTACCGCCTCGGATTGTACCTGTTACGCTGAATTGTTCTTCCGCGAGTCTCCTGTTTGAAAGATGGCAACAGGTTGGTACAAATCATGGAAATTATATCATTGAATGATATCAAACATATATTTTTATAAATTATTTTCTGTTTCTCTACGAATGCAACATTTCTAGAGCGGAAAATCTTGAACCAAAGGGTGACATGGAAGGTCCGCATTCTCAAGGGAACTAGTTGCTGCGGATAATCTTGGCAATGTGCTCCCCATAAAGCTGAAAGATAACGCACCGCGGTTTCCCAGTTTCGTTAATACATCCCGAACGTGCGCCCCAGTTTTCCCGTGCAAAATATCGCATAATTAAATAAAATGCGAGTAGTAGAACGACGGCGACACTTCCCGAGGAAAATCCTCTGAATCCCACCGGTTCCAGATCAGCGAACAAGAGCTCTAAGGTTCGGCGAACACCGTTCCCGGAACTTTTCGAAGCAAAATATCGTTGCAGGGTCTCGCCGTATAGAGATTGGGGGAGGATATTATCTAAAGCCAGTCTGCGACCCGTCTATCGGTCCGTACGTCTCGTTGCTCCATCGAATCTTACGGATCTCCAGACAGGAGTGGGAGCTGGCCGATAGGGGATGAGACTGAATCGACGAGAGAGAGAGAGAGAGAGAGAGAGAGAGAGAGAGAGAGAGAGAGAGAAAGAGAGAGTGAGAGAAAGAGAAGTGTAGAGGGGGTGAACGGTGCAGAGGAAAGAAGTCGGCTTCCAAAGGAATATTTATCGAGTGGATATTGAAATTGATGGTCGCTACCTCAGACATGCTAATCCGACGAGCGAGCGGATTTCTGATAACGCCCGGCGACGGGCAAGAAATAACAGAAGAGTAATTCAAATCGAAGACGCGCCGCCGGCGAGATTACTTATGAGGTTTACTTACGTGCCACCGTGTCCCATCCGTCGCTTTTTCTTCGCGGGTCTCGGTTACGTCTGGGTAAAGACATTTTGTCAGAAACCGTAAGGAAACCAGTCATCCCCGTCGGCTCAACCCCCCGGGCAACAGGTACACACTGTTTCTTGTTCTGCGGTTGCATCACGCGTGAACTCGCCGCGCTGGGCTTCGATCAAAATCACTACCCTTAGGATCTCCAGAAGTTTACTAAAACGCTGAGTGGCGAGTCGCCAAAAATTTGTACTCCATCAAGGTTAGTAATCGACACGGTATTGAGAATTGCAATGTGTTTGCAGGCGTCGAAGCTCTCAGGGTTGGAATCGACGACGTGTAAACAGTAAACGACAAGTTTAAAAATCGCGGTGGCGTACACCGAGTGATAACAACGCTCGCCCGTCGCGTTGCGTTGCATTACGAGAGGGTGACAGAGGTGGTACAGGGTGAACAACACCCCCGGCATCTGGGTGGCTCGCGTACGAGTAGCGGCGCGACTCGGTTACCTCGTTAAAAGTACACAACGGCCGTTTATTCGCGAGCAGATTGTGCATCGTCGTCGTAAATACCTCCGGGCGATTTTATCAGGGTGCGAGAAGCGTGGCTGCGCGTCAGGGGTTGGTGCACGGCGGGGAGACGGAGGAGGTGGAAGCGAACGAACGCGTTCCTCTCTCCACAAAAGGGTAATATTTCCGTGACGCTATTACACTTAGCGGAATAGGGGTGCGTCGAGGCTCGGTTAACTACCCAGTTAACGCAGTGGCGGCCGCGGTGCCGCGACGGTCGCCTGCGACGTCCCTACAAAAGGTTATAAAAATTCAATTAACCCTGCAGTTTTAATTAATTCCGTATTTATATGATGCGATAAACAGAAACTACCCCCGCGCGGCAGTTTCATTTAATCTCCGGGCATTGTTGCGATGGCCACTCTGGCGCGCGCCCGCGGAAACCCGATTTTCTCTGTTGTCTCTTTGTTGCGTTCACCTCCCCCCACCACCACCCCACCCCACGCCTTTTTCTCCCACTCCTTCGGCAATTTTCGACGATACGTTCGATTCGCTCCTTTTCTCCGTATGGGATTTTTGAAAAATCATACCGCCCGCCGACCCTGTCCGGAGGAACCACCGGCGCCCCGGAAATATGCAAATCTCATGCAAATGTAATTAAAAGTAGTGATGGCTGCGGATTTTGTACTATCGCCGATGGATCTGACGGCGGACCACCGCAAAATCCTCGCCGAACCGCGGATATTTCCTGGCCGTGATCTTGTGTAATTTCCCAATCCTTCTTTTGCCGCAAAAAAATTGAATCCGATCTCGACGCCGCGACGCGTACTGGTTCCGCCATTTTCGACGCTTCCGACACATTTTTCCCCACCATTTAACGTTCTCGACGTCGTCGCGTTCGTGCGCTAATTATTGCCCTAGCTGGTTTTCAGTTTCCTTCGTGTACATCGAAACACAGGCATCGATAACATGTATCGTTTCTGAGCAGCGCGTCGTAGCGTTTCCCAGTTAGAAGAGCCTCGATCCAGGAGGCTCCGCATTTAAATTCAGACACCGCAGAAAATTCTGAATGAGCCAATCGGGGTTGGCCGTCGGCTCAGACCGGTGCGATGTGTGTGGGCTTTGCGGTTGGCTGCCGGATTGGCTGGTTAATTTCACACTCCCATGATTATATAGACGAGAGACGGAGGGCATTTATATTCGCGCGCGCAAAAGAGCCGAGGGTGCCTGATTGGCTCCGATATTTAGACAATAAAAAACTTCCGACTTCCACGGTTACGTTCGACGCCACCCCCTATCGCACCCCCTATTCTACTTTATCTCGCTCTCTGCCATCCTGATCGCCGATTTTTACTTTTTTCCGTACCACTGTTCCCTTTATTTACCATCTCCATAGAGCGCTCCACTTGACTCGGTTACCACCCGCAATTATTTATTCCGTTGCTAATTTTATATAATCAAGCTATTCCGCGAATAACATTATTTTCGGTTAAACAAAATCTGTTTCCGATTATTCCGCGCATTTCGAAAGCATCTGAAAGATCCTGGGATCGTTTCGAGAAGATTGCTTTGCCACGTAGAGGTCTATTAAAAACCAGAATCAGCCGAAAAGGACCCGGGGTCGAATCCGGGCGGTCTCCTTTATTGACCGAGCAATTTTCGGTCGGCTCGCGAAATTACAGCGGCGCCGCGCGCATTTTCAATCTCAATAAAGCATCGACTATGCCGGGGGTGGGCCGCATAAAACCGGCGTCATCCGTCAGCAGTCAGTCGGGGTGCGTCCTCGATCATCAATATTTCCCCGGGAAAGCGTGGAGGAACACGATGGAAAAACAACAGTCAGGATCGAAGGTACCTATCCCGGAAAAAATCGTTCTGTCCTCGCGCGTTCGCGTTGTCTCTGAACTATCGGCGCTAGCGGAGGCCTGTAATCGTGCAAATTTGGAAAGGGTTGAACGGGGACGAGCTACAGGAACGCGAGGAGAGGGACGGGAAAGGGAAGAGGAAAAGGGAGGGATAGGTAGGTCGGACGAGTGGCAATCCGTAGCGAAAATGCGAGTCGCGCGGGGCTCGTTTCGGACGGACCAGGACAGCGCCAGCGGCTTTTAGTGTGAAATGAATGCTTGTAATTACGACGGTGGCCGGGGAACGGGGGTTGCGGGGGGAGTGGCAGGTGGGGGAGGTGGACCAACGCTGTGTGTGCCCGGTGGAAAGCGGTGAAACCGTTCGGTGGGGATAGTATTTCGGTTAGGGGCCAGAGGGAAAGAGGGACGAGAGGGGAAAACCGTTCGGCAGAGAGACGCACACTCCGCTTCGCAATGATAGACTGTGCCGATCCACCGGTCAGTCCGCTCCATTCGTACCATGCTACCTACTACCATAATGTCCACTAATTGTAATAGCCACCCTTTGTGCGCCTCTGCTACGCTCTGCCATCCCGTTAAACCGTCGAAGACGAAAGAATCGGAACCGTGAACGCGATCCGCCTAGCCCACGGCCTAGCTCTCTGCCTTTTATTGTTAGTCGCACGCATGCTATCCTCTCCTCGCTCTTTCTCTCTCTCTCTGTCTCTCTCTCTCTCTATATATATATATATATATATAAGCATGTATGCCGTTGACTTATGTGTACACGACAGGCACCCCGTTCTCTCTGTGCACAGTCCACCTCGCATGAAATATGCCGGCGCTTAGCTTCTGCCAGCGCGGACATGTTTGTCGAACAAATCGGAAGGAAAGAACGGATCGGGGATCGCTCGGCCTTTGCTGCCATCGCTCAGCATGATTCCACTTCCTGTGATCCTATGGCAAAGTCTACGCGTCTGGGTAAATGTTCCTTCGATCCTGATTATTGAGCAGGATCCAGAAATAGGAGTTGATTTGCATCGCAATTCTTATTGCGTTAAATCTGTGTTTAAAAATGAAAAATGGTGCATGGATAAAAATCGGGGTAATTTTTATTTCATTGATCAAACTGATTCGATTGTACGTAATTTCTAAAATGACTGGATTAGTCGCAGCTGAAATGAACCAGAGAGGCGCGTTTAGAAAAATGTAGTAGACCGGGAAGATCGTGCGAGGAATTTCGCAAAAATTGGGGCCGACGGTTTTGATAAACACAGGTGATTTTTCGCAAATAGCGAGAATCCCGTTCGCAATTTGTATAATGTTATAAAAACGTTTGGACACGGGAAAAGAGGATCCTCCCGTCGAGATATATAATGCAATTAAAATGATTCAATTATAGCTGCCAAACGATCAGAGTAACAGTGAAACGAACGAGAAATAAAACCCTTCTTTTTCCTTTTAAATGTGATTTGAAGTCGGCCCGGTTGCGAGAGAGGACGAGAACCGGTGACGAGAACGTTGTGAGAACGTGTGATGACTCTGCTAGAACAAATTACAGGTGACCTGTTCTTTTGATCATTTTATCAAATTCTCTGAATTCAAAGGGTTACCGTTCATCCCGGCACCCCTGCGCCCCACCTCACCCCTTGATCAGTTAGTCTGGACTTTCACTTAATTGCTCGTTGTAGCTATTTTCGATTCGTCCTCGTCGAGCGCGACGCGCTATCGATCCTTCGATTTAATGAATTCGATTGCGACGGACGCTTGATTTGTCAGCCATTGAATTATTTACGTTATTTGTCGAATTTATCGAATCCCAAGAATTTTAAATAAATGACAATTTAATTTCATGTTTTCCGTTAAGTAAAGAATAGCTTAATTTTAAAAATACCATAGTGCATTCGTCAACACCCGTTTCCAATAGTCTGGAATAAAATTTTATACACGAAATACAAGAAAAATCAAGTCTGTGAATTCTCCTCGATTTCTGAATAGTTCGAATTGGTTCGAACTTTTTGCGTGGACGTTCTTCGGACAGGTATAGGGCATTTTGAAGGTAGCTGTGTGCATAGGTAGTTACGAGGTCCATCGAACTCGAAGCAAGTTCGAGGCAACAGCGATAGATAACCGATTAGACGGAGAAGCAGCAAGTTTTCCGTATCGGTCCAACTACCAGGAGAATTGTGGCCGAACCCCGAAATCTGCCAGCTAAGAACATTTCTGCGTAACGCGACCCATATATCTTATTCCGGATTATTAATTAAATTTGCCGCATAAAGCTGTTTCGGCCGCGGCGGCCCCTGGAAATATATTACCTCGAATCAGTGAATTAATGTAGCCACGCGGGGTCGGAGTACACGCAAATATTTTGTCCGCGGATCAAGCCGCCGCGCGCCGCGGCGAAGTACGAAAATAAAATGCAGAACAAGATTTATTGCGAAACTCCGACCAATATATTTCCCTGAATTGACGTTATCTCTATGTCTCATTATACGTGTTAGTGGGCACGCGGCGCAGTCTCCTATAAATCAACGATGCATTTCCGCGACGAAAGAGCCAACGGTCCCGGGTAACACAGTCGTTTTCATGGATCACAGTTTTTGCCAAATTGATCTTCATTTCATTCACACCCGCGCGATGATTGTTTCCTCTTGACGCGCACGCGATTTCATTCAGAAGCCCGTGCTGTTCTGTGTTAAAAGCCCGTGTCGACACGAGCGCCAATCATTCGGATAATTACAAAATAATTGAAAAAATGCAAAACGAAATTACTTTCCGAACGACCTTGGGGATTCTTGAAGTGGATCCACGAGGCCCAAGAGAACTGCAAAACGAGAACTGCAATTAGAGCTGATTGTGAATAATCCCTAGCCTCCGTGTCCCAAAATCTGGAAAAATGGCAGAAATCCAACCGGCCGTGATATTTTCGCTTTTTCCGCAGGCATTGTCGCGAATCGGGCGTTTCATGCTCGCGATCCGCGCGCGGCTTTTCGAAAGAGCGATAGAAAACAGAGGTAGGGAGCGTCGATAGAGGGCATGTAGGACAGGGTAATGCTCGTTACAATTATCCGAAAGAAAAATGGTGACGGAACCGCGGGTAACGAGGCCACATTGATGCGCGGTAGCGATTTGTAGAGCCGCACGGCGCGGTGCGGCGCGTCGTTCTCACTCGCGCGATTGCACGTGTAATGAAATCCACCCCCGCGAGCGCGTGTTGCACGCCAGCACGGTGCACAGTGCATCGCGAATGTGTATTCACCTCGTGACGTAGGTTTTTAGAGGATTTTTCAAAGAGGCGCGACCATTATGTGGCTCCTGTGCCCCGTGGTACACGTTGCAATACACGATCTCTCCCTCTCTCTTTCTCTCTCTCTCCCTTGCTACCTGTTTTTTCTCTTTCTCGCTCGCTCTTTGCCGGCACATGCAGCGTCGATTCAAAACGCGGAAATATTTATCAGCACGGTCTGAATGCGGGATCGCAATCCAACAGACAGCCAGAGAGACGACCGATAGCAGAGCTGGGCCAGCGTCTCGTCCTTCGTCATCAGCGCCGCTCGTGCCGGGTATATTTATTTTATCGCATGAATGGATCGTTTGCTCACGAATAGAAATTGAACACTTGTAGAAAATAAAAAGAAGTCGCTCAAGTATTCAGAGTCTGGGTTGGTTTTTCGCGATCGGCTCGCTGCTATTGATTCTTCCTCCTCGTCCTCCTCCTCCTCCTCTGCATGAATGGGATCGATCGAATTCAATGCCCCCGGATCATCCTGCGATAGGTGAATAAATTCTTCGAGCGTAAATCTACGGATTGTGGATATCTAAATATTTTTCGGGACAATTAATATTGTTCGTCGATGCACCGGATCGATTCCTTCGTCCTCCTCTCCTGATCAGAATCGACGAAATTCGATGTTCCTCGATCGTTTTCGAATAGGTGAATAAATTCCTCGAGCTTGAATTTTGTGAGTCTCGTTTAAATATTTTTGGATTAAATTAATATTGTTCTGGTATGTTGGATCTAGGCCACAGTGTCTCTCCGCTTTGAATTAATATTGGAGCACTGTTCATGAGTTATGCGACACTTTACTCTTCCAGGAATGTATAAATTGTGGCTAGATATAATTTACTTAAGCTATCTTAATTACCCTTGTGCATTTCTGCGCCGTGTAATGCCAAAAATATGAGAAACTCATTCTTAAATTCGTAGCAACGAATTGGAAAATAATAGACGGCTATAGGATTTTTATTTTTATTTGTCATTTGTCTTCATCGTTGCCACGACTTTCAGATATGCAATACTATATTAAATATTCATTTTTGTGTGAAATGCTCGGAATTGAAGAGCTAATCGTCAAGTGGTGCCACCTAGTCGACTACCCTGATTACTACACAACTTTTCATCCCTCTTACTGCTCACAATTATTTCCTCGACGTCATAACAATTCCACGATATTATCAAGAAAGATTATCATTCGCCTTTGCTGCAACTTAATTTCCACAGGCACCGAAGAGCATCTCCGGTGCTGAAATCCCGACACGCACATGTGCCGGTGATAAAGGGACACATTTGTCCATTCGATAGCACCACCGGACAGCCATAGGAATGAATTTCCCGCGCATAAACCGTTAGCATTGTCAGCAGTTTATCATCGGTCTCGGGAGCTCAGAAGTCGTTGCTTAAAACTGCATTATATGGTACGTCACGGCGGTCATAAAGCGTTCCATGTCGACCCGTGGAAGCATAGAATATTAAGCGCGACGTAAACACGTAACTACAGTTAGGCCGGTAATAAAATGCCGATGTTGGAAAAGCGGCCAGAAAATGAACTCTACCCTCGAACGTTCTCCGCTGATTCCAACCAATTTGTTTTTGCGTTCAAAACACATAATTCTTCCATAAAGCGCTTACACGTATTTTTATTTCATGATAAATTAGAAATAATATTAAAATAAAGTACGATCGAAGCATGATACCGCAGTAATCGGTACAGTTATCCTATTTTACAAATCCATGCCATTAATATAATATTTTAGATTGAAATGTTTCGATTTTGAAGTCCCGACAGATAGACAAAGCCGAGGTCGATTTTCAATTATTCGACTGGAAATGTTTGACTCTGCCGATGTTAAAGTTACACGTCTTTGCCCGCATCCCTGTCGCAGCCTAAATCCAGTTTCGACTTCGGTGCCGCCTGTATATGAATCGTACTTTCTGGATCAGGAGTCTCCGAAGTAGTTCCGATCGAGTCACAGTTCCTCGAATCGCAGGCAATCACGGCATAGTTGCTGTATCAACGCTATTATGGCCGCAGAATATGATAAGCACGGCGGGGTATCAGCCTGTGGGTAATGGTAATTACATAGAGAGCCTCGAGGCAACAAGGGAGAGGTGGCAACAATACCCCGTGCTCCGGTGACGCAGAACTATTAGCTTCGAATCTGATACCTATAATTATACTCCTCGTGGACCCTGCCCTGACTTGACTTGACAGACATAATTGAAACTCTGCCACGAAGACCGCCATCGATCGACGAGTCTTTACCGTACAAAAATCTCTACTTGTTGCAGCCGTTCCACCGATAAACTTGCCGATACCGGCTTAATTACCGGTGTCGGCAAACAATTGAAAGTTACTGCAGCTAACTATCTATGCAATCAATTATTACAATTGACCTAATTGCCGGCATCGGTATCAACGGTGCGATTGTTTTAATGTCGGCTCGAATTGTTCTCCCGATAACTTGCTGACATCTCGTTGATTGCTGCTGTGACTTGATTGTTCGCACACATCGTCGACGACAGATTGTTGTTAACATTTAAAGACTGCAGAGGATAACTAGTAAACTATTATATTTTCCGGGTTACCATCAGCGTACAGTGACGTTTCGTCCAAGCCTGTTATGAATTCAGTTTCGGAAACACAATTTGTATTCACAGGAACGTATTACACGCTGTCAGCAAACTTTGACAGTCAACGTGTTCATATTACCATTTACTCGGGCTTACCATTTGTTAGCATTTTTCTTTGTCTGTCTAATAGATTGCACGACTTTTTTAGAATATTTGCTATTCCTGATGAAACCTATTATGTAGAGCAGGTGTCGTTAGGTCCTCGGTGACCACCAGGTGTCACGGAACTAATTTTGGAAGCGGTAATCTCGCAGTTGGACATTACGGTTCGTCAGGATCGTTGTTACGGAGCAGAATCTTCGGGAAAGTTTTCCAAGTTGTCGAACTGTCGTCCAGAGAGGGTGGCTGGCGCCTCATCCCCTCAAAGGGAACCTGCTGAAGGCGTAGGAGGACCCTGGGCCCTCAGGAATTTTACAATTTCGTCTTTTTCGTGAGAACATCTACATTCGTTTGTCGGTGGACGAAAGTTCTCGAGCAATCAGCCCTGGTTTCCCACGAACAATTAGATTCGAATCTTCCGAAACTGATCGGGCTCCGATCAAAATCACTCTGAGTGCCTCGAGTGTATTCCAATCATTCCACGCTCCTGTTCTTCCATTAACAAGTTATTAGACTGCTACTGAAAAATTAGTTAAACTGAGAATCCGTTAAACAACGATCTCGTTAGGCGTCCGAAGTGGTTCTTTTCGATGCAGAAGCGTCGAAAAGAAACGAGAGACTGATAAGATGACTTCACGCGAGGAAGATAATAACGCTGCGTTCCGTGGAGGCGTAAATAGCAATTCTATGAGGAAAAATTAGCTGTTAAGCGTCGCCGGCAAGATTGGTTTCTTAAAGAAATTTCCAGGCTGTCGGAAGTGTCTAAAAGACGCTGCACCCGGAGCAGTCTTTTTCCGCGTTTTCTCAGTGAAATCTGCTAAGACAACGATCCCGACGAAACGAGTCGTTCTTTCCGAGACGGTGACAAGAGGAAGACCGTGTTAGTTGCAAACAGGAAGAGGTCACGAATTCACAAGAGACCTTGTACGTTAACAATGTGGCTCATCTGCATATGGCGAATAATTGAAACGTTTAATATCGTCACGCTGCAGCTTGTCCCTGACATTCAACAAGTGCAAGCAATTATCACGTACAAAGGCGTATAGTTCATAGAGGCACATTCATCGGCACCGAAGTGTCAAGCAACTGTTCCCTGCGTTCGTATGCAGATGGACCGACGCTTGATTAAGGAATTAACTAGCGCTTCTTCTTCGTCCATGGAAAATTCGATCCCTCGAACTTGGTAATGCAACCACCCCGCGTCCTTGCAGCTCACCTGCAAATAATTATGCAGCAGTTGGACCAAATTGTGGCAACAGCCACGTCACAGCGTCTCCCCGATTTTCTCGTTGGACTTTTTCAATTTTTTCAACTTCCAGAACCTTTCTCCCTCTATTATCGAAATTTCAATAAAATAAAAATTTGTTCAGCTCCCCTATTATTTATTATTTTATACAAGCTGTGTACACACGAATCACACAGATCCTATAACATTTTAACTTGATCACCCTTCGAGGTACTCACCACCCCTGTTCGAACACCCCAGCACACTCATTTTTCACTGCTCAGGGCTCCGCTAAAGCTGATCTTACGTCGTGGCTGAAAAATCGGGCACAACATCTTCGGAATACAAATATATGATACTAAAAAATTCAATTTCACCTACTCAACTAGAAAAGTCAAAAGCACTCTGGAAACGGATTAAATGGAATCGAAAGGATATTGTTTGCGCGGAAAGAATATCTTTTGCACGATGACTTTTCGGTGCGTCTTTGTGGTGAATCGTTGAGCGGAGTATCTTTCGACAATTCATCGACCAAATCCCTTTTGCGGGAACGAAAGTTATTCCGATGTTGAACAATTCCCTTTTATCGTCGTTGAATATTCATATGGATAAATGGGATTCCTGTTTGGGCGAAGAAGCGAGGAGCTCGAGAAATAAGTTGGCCCTGGGATGTTCCCTGAAACAGACGTTTTCTCGCGTGCACGTTGAACGGGTCTCTCTCTCTCTCTCGAGTTTAATTTCTTAGCGAGGGGCCAACCAGTCGCCGGAATCAGCCCGGTAGAATTAACCTGTCAGGTGTCCGTCGGTGGAAGGTAACGCGGTCAGATAAGCGGACAGAAAAATGTTTCGCTATTTCTGTGCAACCGGCCCTGGCTCGCCGATAATAAACGCGCGCTAGCCCGAGCTCTGCTACGAAATGCAACACGTAACTTGATAATTCTTGTCCAGGAGGCTACGATAGCCTATACCGTAGTGTGTATCTGCACTTTTGTAAACGATAGCGGCCAAGAGACTTATTATTTACTTACACGACAGACTACTATTAAAAAGAGAAACGAGCCTCGTTAAGATACGCTTTTCGCGCCGAGGAAACGCTACCTTCGCTCGAAGTCCTGCTCGTCTTGCCTCGAATTACCTTTCCTAGACTCCCGACGATCTATTTATCACCTCTGATCACTCTACCAATCTCTGAGACGCTCGGAATATTCATACCAACTTCGTTTCTTCATTCGCGCACTTCAGCTCATGAACTCGCGGGAGTTCCCCGATTACGTCTGGCTGTATATTTTTCGAAAATGAATTCATATCAGGTCCGTATCGATGCAGGTGACCGATGGGTTTGGGACGCCGAGCGTGCACGCTCTCTAGGTACTTCCTGTTGCTGGCCGATCAATCTTTCGACGACTTTCCGCCGCGAGTGATTGTATTTCACGCGTCGTTTGCCCTTCTCATTTATCGTTGACTCGGATCTGCCCTCCTTAGAGCCGAGAGAGAACCATCCGCCGAGCGAATTAACGCGCTCGCATAACCCCCGTTAGGCTTGTTGTATCGGCGATCGACTTTCGCTCCCTCTGGACAGTTCACTGTTGCGCCGTTCTATTCTCTCTCTCTCTCTCTCTCTCTCTCTCTCTCTCTCTCTCATATCTCTCGGCTATCATTCCGTCCGATTAAACATGGACCCTGGAGACTTTCAAGTTTTCGAGTGGGGTGCGAGGATGCCGCGGAGACAGAGAGATCGAGATCGAGAGACAGAGAGATCGAGAAAGGGTTCGGAGAAACCGGGTCGTTTCGTTACGGACAACGCTCAAATTGACGGGGTGGTACGGACAATAGTTCAAGACTCACGGTTCGCCGAACACTAATATAAATGCAAATCGACTGTTACACACTTCTGAATGTCTCGTAAAACAAACTGCACGCCGAGGTCGTTCCGAACGGAGGTTCGCAGCGCGGGTGGGGGGAGGTCGTTAATGATCGGTTTCGTCGACCTAGTCCTGGCTATTTGTCGGAGCTAGTGTTTGCCGAGCACTGATGCCGCCGTGTTGCGATAAAATGGTCATCGGGCATTAGCATTATTGACCCAGTATTGTTTGTCCAATCCGCTCTCGCTTTTTTAAGAAAATATCCAGAACCGTTTGCCGGATTAATCGGGAATTAATTTCTCCGTTTCTGATCGCGCTGTGCAGTTATAAACCTGAATTTTCACGTCTGTTCGCGAGTAAATTGAATCTACAATATCGACAGGTTTGTATAGGTGTCTTCAGTTGTGTTTTCTCATTTTCATCAGCAAATAATATTCTATTTTATCAATCAATTCTATTTTATAAATCACAGCGCAAGCAGCTTTTACTGTCTCCAATTTCAGCCACCCATTTTTGGCATAAATGCATTTGCAGTCTAATGACGTCAGCCGACGTCGCAAAAAGAGAAAAGGAAGGTTTGGCGAGGAAGCTTGTCCGGCATTAAATTGGCTATATAAGGGTAAGGTGTTTAGGGATGTCCGCCACGTATCAAATCCGGGCTTGTGCCTTAATTAAATTTAATTAAAAATTCATCCGCAATACCGCGTCGCGGAATTGCCGACGTTTCAGCGGGAACGCGCGGGAATATTAACGTAACGTTTTCACAGCAATTAGGAGGCGCGGCGCGACTCTAAAAAGAAATTACGTTTCGCGTGTCATTAATATCTGCTTTAATCGGCCGCCGCCACGCCGCGCCGCCGAGCAGTTACCTGCGCGCCATGCCGGAAACGTACGATTCGGATAGTCCTTAAGGATATTTGTTGGATCGTAAGCAACCAAGGAATCCGGCAGAATGGGCGGCGGTTGCAGCAACCGTCGGTCTATAAAGCAACGGGAGGATGTAGCCTCGCGTAATTGCGAGGAAACATCCCCTGCCTAACCTTAACTCGGCCCGCCTTACCACCGCGCCTTAAACCAACCCCTCCGACTATCTGCTTCGCGTTCGCGCCCCCACAGGCTACAGTCTTTTTCATGAGTGATATACGAACGTTTCATAAAACGTGTTTTTAGTGGCTGCTTACGCGGCTGGATTATTCGCCGAAATTATTCCCGCCCCTTATTAATACCCCTCTCGCCCCATCGAGCGCGATTAATTGCCGCTTATTACGCCTCGCCGAAATATTCCGCTTAAACAAGATTATTCTTGACAGAAATAGGACGTCGTGTTTTGTTAACATCCTATCTTCGTCGTTTAATCACCAAAATTAACTTTTCATCACTCGCGTATAATTTTTGCAATCTCGAAACTTCAAATTTAGTGTTTCAAGCGTAAACAAAAGTGTCTACTACAGTGGCAAATAGTTATATTGCATTAAGGTAGTTATTTTATTGAATAGAAATTTATTTATGTTGCAATGATACGAAGTTCCATGTCAAGTTGATGGCGCTTTGTGAGAAAGAAACTCGTAAAAATGATGTGGGAGGTTCGGAGCACACTAAATACAGTAGTATTCGAGTACGCGAGTGGTAGAAGCGAAAAGGGAACGGAGGAAAGTGGAATGCCAAGGAAGAAAGTGGCTTCTCACGCGGACGTCGGCCAATCTATGGAGATGAAGTTTTCCGGGACATTGTTTGGCGAGTCTCTCGGACCCGGAAACGGCAATGAGACGCTCTGCATCTTTTTCTTCCCGTTCGTTTTTCAGCCCCCGAGAAGCCGCTGGTAGTTCCTCCGAATTCCTAGAAAAACGAGTTATCCCCCTTTTCGACGTATCTCGCTTAAGCTCGAAATCCGCTTGTTTATACAAACTAAGGTACGGTCTTGCCGGCTGGTTGAAGAGGGTTGGAGTGGGACGGAGAAGGATGAGGCGGGGAGCCAGGGTTCAACAGGATCGAACGAGGACAGTGGAAAAGACGAAGAAAATTCTTGCGCGGATGCATGGTCCGTACAATTTCACCCCTAACCGGTAAACTTTTCTTTTTAGTCCGACAAGCCTCTTATTGTGAGAGACAATTCTAAGAACTGGTGCTCTTTCCTAGCCCTCGTTCGTTCTGCTTAGTTTCTCCCTCTTTCCACGTTCTCGGTCCTTCTTCGGCGTGTGACTCGCGAGTTTCTCGCTCTGCCGTCTCGTTTTCGGTAGGCTCGAACTCATCTTCCTCCGGCGGGCTTCATCTTCTTTCCCTGCTCTTTTCGGATCCCGGTTTTCCCTGACACGGGGGACAGCCCCTACTCTGGATCAGCGCGATCACTACCCCAAAATTTTCCGAGAGCTGAAAAGAAGATTCTCGACGGTCGGAATTAATCCTCATTTTATTACCAGTAGAAAAATGCACCACTCAACTTTCCCTCTAAATTAATTAATAAAACTTGGTCAAAGAATCGTGTCCCCTTAGAAAGCGAAGAGCGAGTTTTGTCTTTTGAAAATTGACACTGCGGCAAATTTGGAATAAGATTAAAGGCATACATTAAGTGAGAAGTGTGTCGAATTGTGGCAAGGGGCGTACGGGGGCGAATAAAATGGCGCACGGCGATGCGACGAATGGTAAAGCTTGTTCAGAGAGCTCGGGTTGTTGTTTTATAATTTAATTTGCAATTTGTAATTCAAATGGGGTACACATTCTCCTCGGCAGTAAATGCCCAGATAAGGGTAGTTTCGTCCCTGGCCGTTCATAATTGGTTAAATAAAGACCGCTGGTTCTCGGGGCTCATACAACTTTATGGGTGCAATTTTAATGAAACAAGTTGCAAGTTTGAGAAAAAGTATCCACCACCGCACCGGCCTGCTTGCTGGTCTGCGCACCACCGAGGAAAGGATTCAGAACTCCGAGGAGGAATCGTTGGCTAGAAACTTAGAAAAGAAACTTACATGTTGGTCAAATAAAATGGAACTTCAGCGAACCGTTAAGTCTATTACGTGGTGTCCGCTTCCTAACGACCGTCCCGGATTCCTTAGGAAGCAATAACGAGTTATAGTTTGTTGTAATAAATCTCGGCCCTATCAAAAGTTCTCGGCTTTTAAAGCTTTCATGCCTAAATGCTTCGCCCGTGAAGATTTCTCCACAAACTTGCTAATTCTATCGAACGTTGCTCTTGAATTCTTTAAAATACTTCGTCGCGAGATTTATTCGAGATCTTCTTTTCGGAACGACAAACTCTATTTATTTAGAAGTGGCCGCTCGGTAAAATAGACTAGTACAAAATAGCGACTAGACTGTAAGCTGAAGAAAATTGAACATCCTCGAAAAATAAAACCTTGAAAATTGCAGTCGCATTTTTTTTTGTAAAAATTCTGGGGCGCAGAAGATAGTTGAGGAAGACTCTCGGTATTTTTTGGGAAAAGAGGTAGAACGGTCGGTATGCAGACAACGCGCGAGGTGAAAAATAATGAACGTTGCGATCTCGTATCAACGAGTAGCGGAGGAAATCCGGAGAAAACGAAGGTGGAAGAGTGAAACTGAAAAGCAACGGAGCGCGCGCGGCACAGCTGGCACAGCAGAGCAGAGCAGAGCAGAGCAGAGCAGAGGAGAGCAGTGCAGAGTTGAGCAGAGCAGAGCGTAGACCACCTTGTCGTTATTTATGGGTTTACGGGGTTCGGTCAACCGCAAGGGCAGCTGAAGGCACTGCGCCCTTGAGGACCGGGGTAGTCCTCTCGCGAGTCGAGGCTGTTGCCAAGTGCGAGAACCGAGAAGGCGTTGCTGTTTGCTATCTCACCGCGAAGATCCGACCTCCCCGAGAGCATACGTTTACGTATATTGTTGGCCTGCGGTCGCATTCCCTGGTCCCATCATCTCCCGCTGAAACAATGAGTTTAACACCTAGAGCTTCTCAAGGGAACTTACCGTTTACCTGTTTAACGTAATACGAACATCAACAACCGCTGCGACCGCTAATGAACGGGCCAACGTGTCGTTAACAAGTCCCCGTCCGTCCACCTTCGCCTTAAAACGCACTCGTAAAAAATTAACCGTAAACGCCACTCGTCAAGCTCCGAGCTCTAGAGCTACCTCCATTAAATCTGGAAACACTCGGCTTTGAGGTGATAAAATTTATTCGTGTTTCTGGCTATTCGTTTTATCACGTTTTAAAAGGGTTAATGGATTAAAGGGTATTGTGCTTAATGAAAATCAGTTTCTAGAGGCTGCACTCGTAGAGCGCGTCGGGTTTCTAATAATTTTCCAGGATTTCGATGGATTTTTGGAAATCGGCCGAGAACAGAAATTCTGGTGGGAAAGTTGGCCTGACTAATTGCCGGGTGTACGCTCATATAATTGAAGTAAGTTTCGGAAGCTCTAGACGGTTCGGCGGCGCGTGAAATGACGCGACGGTGGTATGGCGCGGAACGATTAGTTTCTCGTTCATTTTCGAAAAGGCATTCGCTCACTGGAACACGGTACATTTTTCGCCGCATATGGCGGCATGGTTTCGCGCAACACCTGCGCTGGCAATACGTTAATGTGTCAAATTGATGGACCCCTTCGTAATTAATAGAGGAGACTCCAGAACCGGCGACCACCGCGCGGCTCGGTCGAGGAACGGGGCTCTGGTTATATGGGGGGGGGGGGTATGCGCGCTGTATGGGGGTGTGGCGAGAACAGAGGGGAAAGGCACGCGAGAGATTTGCAACCTGGCGTGGACCGATTTAAAACTGGCAACCGGCACATAGTAGGCGGTCGCTAATTGATACGTGCCCATTAATTACTATGTCATTTTCGTAGAGCTCTGTTGCTGGCTGCGCACGTGCTTCTGACAAGAGTCTAGCTCCGTTCTCGTACACCAGAAACGATGGCGACGAAAGCAACGAAAAAAATGCCGGATAGGAAAGACATTCTAATTGATCCAACTGCATCAAACATTATTTCAAATACATTCCAAACAATACTTTCCATAATCTGTCTTCTTTTCAGAAATTAATACGAAATACGTATAGCTTTGAGCTCTTCCAGCGATGCAGTCTTTATCTCCTCGATCGTTGCAAATCTCCGTCCTTTCATGGGTCTCTTCAGTTTTGGGAAAAGGAAAAAGTCGCAGGGGGCCAAATCCGGCGAATATGGTGACCGAGGCACGATCGTGGTGTTGTTTCTGGCCAAAAAATTACTCGCAAGCAACGATGCGCGAGCAGGTGCATTATCGTGATGCAAAATCCATGAACCGTGTTTCCAAAATTCCAGGCGTTTTTTTTCGTATCGCTTCACGCAAACGGCGCATAACTTCAAGGTAATACTCCTTATTAACCGTACGACCTTGTGGTAAGAACTCCTGATGCGCTACGCCATGACAATCGAAGAAAACAGTGAGCAAAACCTTGACGTTTGATCGAACCTGGCGTGCTTTTTTCGGTCTTGGCACTTCCGGGGACTTCCATTGGGACGATTGGACTTTGGTTTCGACGTCATAACCATATACCCATGATTCGTCCCCAGTTATGACCCTTTTGAGCAAATCAGGATCATCGTTGACGTCGTTCAACAGCTCCTGAGCGATGCTCGTGCGACGTTTCTTCTGGTCAAAATTAAGCAGTTTCGGAACAAGCTTCGCCGAACACGCAAAACACTTCTAACCTTTATGCTTCTCGCAAACAAACAAAAAATGCTATATAGCTGAAACTGTGAACATATGTTCGGGACGAGTGTACCAACATGAAAAAAAAAGAAAACGAAAATCGACTGTAGGTATCCCGCAAAGATAAAAAAGTCACCTTACTATTTGATCACACCTCGTATTGATTTTACGGGACAATTTTAATGCATTTATTACCATGCACGAGGGGTTGAATATTCCTAAATGAAAAAACGACTTACCAGCCAAATTAATTGAAGATCGTGTGCAGCCAAGATTGCATAGTATGCAGCAACGGGCAGAAAGCGAGAGCAGGGTGGAGTGATCTCGTCGTTCCAACATTTTTGTCTAATTGCTTCCAGAAAAGCGGCCTCGACAGCGTGGCGCGACTTGCAACTGCAACAGTTGCACGGGCCACCCTGTACATAAACGTTGCGCACACAACGGGCAACGTTGGCGGAGCACGTAATATGCAAGTCAAGTGCTCGTGACTACGTTCTGCTTTTATGTACGAGCTAGGCGGGGGTGCTAAGCTTGTGAAACGTCACCCTGTACAGTCGCCGCAACCACTCGAATTAATCGTGGCGCGTTGCGAAAATAATTATTGTTCGTCGCTTGCCTCGCGTGCGAGCCGCGATAATTAGCGTTTACATGTCGCCCGCTGAAACATTTACGCCGCTTACGTTTCTTTCCTCCGTGTAAGCGATGATAACCTTACGGTTGAAAATTTGCTCTGTCTCTCTCTCTCTCTCTCCGTCTTCGATAATATCGTTGTCGTCACTTAGATACTGTGCAACGTTCACCGTCTTATCCGCGAGTAGACTGCGGATTTTATGCATTTACGATCAAATGGATTGCTGCAATTGAAAACAGGAGAAAAATTTAGATAACCGAAGAATCAAATTTTGGGAGGTGTTTTTTAGACGAAGTGTCGAAGCAGTGAAACACTTGACACAGAAAGATACTAATTCTCGTCAGAGTGTCCCCACAGCTGATTGTCTCTCGCATGGACGAACCTAACTCGAGCAGCGACTCTCGCTGCGACGTTCGGGCAAGATGGCGACTAGTCTTCTGAATAGGTAATCGGCGTGGCCTGTAAAGAAATTACCGTGGTGCACGGAGGAGTATTTTCTCGACGTGATGCGCCTCCGGAACGATGGCGAAATGATTTCGAACGGTGACGTCGAACGGGGCCGAGTAGTTTTGTTCTGGTGGCGAGTACGTTCGCGGAATCTTCCGGGTGTTTGGTCCAGCGTGGCGGGTTAAGAACGACCCGGTTAGCATTAGGAATCTCCATAACTTAATGCGGCTGGACAATATGGACAATCAAGCTGGTTTACGGTACGTTGGCCAACGGAGTCCGGCCCCCGGTGGCTCCGGGGGTAGATATTCGGGGAGGTGCGGTCAAGACGTGATCAGCAGCCGAAAGAAGCTGCGACAGTTACCGGGGGCCGTCTTTTGCCGAGCGTTACGGAAACCTAGATTAGTCATGGTAGAGTGGGATCAAAAAAGGCGACCGTTTTCGACCGAGACCATCCGCTCGAGCGGATGTCATTGAACCTTAACCGGGGGGCTGGTTGCGGAGGCGTCGAGAGACGTCCGGACGCGTCCTGGGAACCTGGCCTAAAATCTACGAATTCTGGACACGATCGGTCACCTGGAGCGAATTGCACTTACGTCGTACTTTGTTAGGATGACCCGCGAATTTTTAAAGTCATTACGACGACCCAGCCGTGACTACCGGCCAAATTCGGTTCGCCCACCGATATCCGTTTATTAGCGTTTTACACGCTGGACGTATGTTAATTGGACGGATGTGCAGATTTTCTTCGTAGATGTTGTAAGGAAAAGCCGTAACGGAAAAGCAGGTTTATCAACGTATTCGGGCACACGGATATCCAAAGGTTAACGACTGACGCGTTTGTCGCGGGCGCTCGTTTCGATCTGCTTTCTTTTTCCAATTCGTTGGCGATCGTAATTTAACAATTCTTCTGTTATTTCTGATTCTCTACTTTTATTAATTTAGCTGTACATGGGTTTGTCTGTTAATAGACACGCATACATACATACACCGTCCGCACTTCAACCCTATAATGTATAAACTACTTTTATTCGGTCCATCTATTTTCAACGATACAACTACCGAGCCCAAAACAAGAATGAAAGAAAATGAACGTTAGAAAAAATCTGAAATCCGTGATAACAAAATGGAAGATCGCCCCGCTTTGAGGGGAAAGAAATTAGTTGAAAATGAAATGCACGCGGGAATGATGGAGAACGAGGGGTTAATTCCTGGCGGTCGTTAAAGGGGTCAAGCGAGCATAAAAATGTTGACGTGTCCATAAACAAGGAAGTTGTCGGTGCAGCGGAATGCGCGAGGATTTATGAAACGGTTAGACGACGTCGACGACGACGTCGACGCGACGGTACGTTCCACTTTGTAGTCGGGCAAGCACTGTCAACATTTTTCCTGTCGAGTCGGCGGATGATAAATTACACATTCGGCGTGAAGAACAACGGTCGCTTAGAGGCCGGCTGGTTGACATCCTTTTATCAAGCACGATGGCTCGTTTAGGAACGAGGCAGCGAAGCAGGAGCCTCATGGATGAACGACGACGGAGCACGCAATAAAGGGGTAGTGTCGCGAGATAATTGGAAGCTACCGCTGTCCTAGACGGACGTAAAGACGAGGAAGAGATTCTAATGCAACTCCCGACGTGTCTGTTCGCTCGCACGTTCTCCCGGTCTGCCCGTCGTTATTGCCTCGGCGATTTACGGGGTTGGCGTGGCAGCCCTGTAACATCCTAACAGAATGGTTAATCTGCTATCTTCAACGTGTCGATCGAGCATTCCCTCGTAATACCCTCGGACCTTGACGGGTCCCCCTGTCGCACGAAAGTCAAAAGACATTTTCATCGTGGAAGACGTGCAGGTTCTTCAATCTTTCACCATTTCTAGACTCAACAAAATCCCGAGTTGCAGGAAATTGTAAAACAATTTTCCTACGATGCAAATTTCGCGAAACAAAGATTTTCCACCTTGCATATAATTGTCAGCCATAATTGTCAGCAATTTTGTTCTGTCCTCTCGAAGCGGACGTCCGATTAAAGATAAAGAGAGGGATGCGCTATTGTAAATGTATCTGGCGATAAAATGATCAACCAGAAAGCTCGGAGGAGATCCCGGAGGGGCGAGAATGAAAGAATTTTCCAGCAGAAGAGCTTCTTTCCCGTTAACTGGGTAAATCAGGGCCGTAATAGCAGGAACGCGGGCAAGAAACGTAAACGCATCCTTTAACGCCTCCGATAAAAACACAATGGCCATCGTTGCCGGTCGATTGACCGCACTTAGAGGAGCCAGGAGAGAACTGTTCACGAACTTCGGCCGTCGTTGTTAATGCCGGCCCGGGGATGAAATGGCGAGGGGATTAGGCGCGTCCGATTAAGGGGATGCAACCCAACATCTTTTTTTCCCATCTTTTTTTTCTTCTTCTTCTTTTCTGTTCTCTCGCTGCACGGAAAAGACACAATAGTTTTAGCCTCGACAATCGGTTGATTGGGAAGAATTACGAGACGATTGTTCGAGCGGGCGCGCGCGATGGCGCCGTTTAGCAAAGTGGATGTGTCGGAAAGGAGCGTAAACGGGAGCACAGGAGGGTGCTAACGAGGGCCAGAAGACTGGCTGTCCTCTTCCGACTGCCTTCGTCCTACACCCTTCTTACCGACAGCACGGTTCACAGTCATTCACAGAGGAGACGAACGTCATTTGGCTCGAAAGGTCCCCGGCAAATCCACTCGAACCGTCCCTCGCGCCTCTGTGCCACGTTTCTTGCTTCAAAAGCGAGCAGCCCCGCGCGTTCCGTATCGCTCGAACCCTCTTCCGAATGATCCTCATAAATTCCAGGTGGTAATCGAGCTGCAGAAAAATAACGCGAAGTGTACTCGTCCTTTCTGCAACGTCTCTGAAGCTCTCTTTATTCTTGTCACTCAGGGGCAGCGTGACTTTCTGCATTACATTGACCCATCTGTGTGTCAACACTTTCCGCGCTGCAATAACTATTGAAAGACTTCTAACGACGACGGTTCCCAATTCCAGAACCGATTTCGGTGTGGTCTTTCGAGAATTTTCCGCGACGGATTATAAAACAGCGAGGAAGCAGAAAATCGTGGTCGGGAAGGTTAGGGGGAGCGTATGTTTAAAAACAAAGTTCCGAACTGGCTTCGTTTAAGTGCTATTGTTTTCCCGGCCGGTCGTTCCCGTCCGTATTAAAATATGGGAAGAAAAGAACAGGAGAGTTAGGAATTGGCCATTGATAAAGTTCCCCGAAGGGAAACTCGGCCCTGAGATCGGGGATCGATTCGGGATCGGGATCGAGATCGTTGGTGTGGGAAAACGGGTAGCAACCTCTATTTTCTTGACCCTTCCAGGAGCCACGTCCGTTCCCGGGCAATTTTATCGGGCAGTCGGGCCAGCCGACTGGCATTTAATCTCGCGATAATCATTAAGGCCGAGGCCACTCGATGCTAAAATTTCCTCATAAAGACCACTTAGTTCTAAATCACTCGGTTCTTTTCTGGTCGAGTGTCATTCGGATGGAAGACTGGTAATCCTATCGTAATAAAACCGTTCATAACGTTCGGCTAAATGTCCACGACCGCCGTTAATAACTTCCGGCATTGAAAATTCCGTAGTCGCCCGGTGAAACCGCTGCTGACCCGATCATGCCAACTTCGTTTCTCGCGATAGTATCTTCGATTATCGAATTCGAGCTACGTTTCGAATCGAGAAGTCTCTTAATGCCACGCTCGACGGTTCTAATCCCGAGAATCGATCCTACAAAATTTCATATGTACTGAATTATTAAAGTTGTCTTCGAAGGTAAAACAACGCGTATTCGTTCCTGAGGAGAAGGAGGGATGGCGGTGCACTCTTTAAGTCAGGGGTGACCCATAGATACCCATCGATATTAAAGTCAAATAACGCGATGCTACTTACGCAGGCTTATTTGCATTTAAATGAAATTCTCCGGTTTACTTTTTCGTCGTGGAACCGCGCGTCGCGTTCACCGGGATTAATTAAATTCGTCTTTTGGCTACCAATAAGTATTTCAATAATCATTACATTTTTCTTGTCGTACCAGATGTGTTCATAGCCACACAAAATGGGTAATTCTACAGTAATATTTCTTTATCGTTTTAACTAAAATATGATTAGAAAATTTGAATTTTTTAAATTGATACTAATACGGGGACGCCATCGGATACCTTTCAGTAATTATTACGTCTCTCTTACTCTAGCCGATTGGTCTAAATAAAATTTTTTTTGTAATTTTAAACCGAATATCATCAATATACTGTGCCGAAAATCGCAATGAATATTTAGTCGAAAGGGTATTTTCTAGCGGAACGGATTATGAGCAGGATAATTTATTCGATAAGCAAATAAGCAAATATGTGGAGAGACAACGGGATCGGCCAACAATCCTAAATGAAAATTTCAAGAACCAAGCCCGTTTGCTAACCTTTCGATCATCGGGATCACCGGATCCATACCAAATTCTCTCGTGGGTGGATATGTGTGTACGTGTGTGTGTGTGTGGGAGGGTCGTTCACACGATCGACGAGCGGTTAACGCACGCGATCCATCTTGAATAATTAAGCAGCGTGGCCACGTTGATAAAAGTATTCCATTATGCGAGTTGTCCGCCATTCCACGCCGAATCTCTTCCATGGTAATGGGAGTTTCTCGTTTGCGAGGTTTATTCCAAATGCATTGGTCGATTTGCGGTGTCCCGGAGACTATAGCCGAGTCTTACGGATTAATTACAGATTAATTACTGGATTAAGAGCGTTTTATTAACAGCGAAGCGAACGGAAATATAACGGATTACGCAAACAACTCGCCGAACGAAAATTAGCATTTTGATCGCTTTTTCCGACCGTTTGATTGAAAATAATACCATATACACCGCGAATCTTCATACTGTACTCGAATTCTGTATTTCGTTGAGCAGTGTTCTACGTTTCAATTTTTATTTTCACTATTTCGTCAGGAGAATAAATTAGCGAACGATAATTCATCGTACCGGTGGCGATTTAATAAATCCTTCACCGTAAATTTTAACACTTTGCGGATCGGAGCGCTGAATTTATGTTTCTACGCAACACTGTGCGGTATAGTTTCTCGTGTGGTCGAGTTATTTATAGATGTAATTTACTGTATTTTAAGTTGAATGGAAACATACGCCTCGGCGACGCGCTATTATGTTTGTACAAAACGGTGTTTCAACGGCTCAATTTATTCTTTGAAAAATCATCGATGACGAAAGAAATATTCTCAAATAGCGAATATCCAATTATTCTCGTCGTTCACGATCGATGAGATTGAGGAGAATTCTTGCGTCAGCAGAATTTGTTGAAATTTCGCGAGTTTCGAATTTTCCGGTCGTAGCGACGTTCCGGGCAGCAACGTCGAGTGACAATCGACTTATTCCGGAAGCTGAGGAGGACAGGGTTCCGTGCAACGTCCAACCGGAAATGCAGGCAGTCCTAATACATAGTCAAAGGAAGCGTAACACGTGACGCAGTTGGAACAAGGGGAGTTTGAACCTGACCATCATGCGAGCCGGGTTTTAGGCTTAACCCAATTGAGGCGAGACGGCCACTGTCTGGTGTTGCGACGGTGGTCCGTAAATAACCATGTTTCCTGACTTCCAGGACATCGGCACCGGACCCTTTTACCTGAACGTTCCTGAAATTTATTGTTTCCCAGCTGAATGAGAAATATTCCGGCCGGTCGATGTCGCTCCGGCCCTCGTTTACATAAAGATCCAAGGGGCCTCCGATGTATGCGCCGTCGAGTAAACAAACTTTCAATTGTTGCATACGTATGAGCCATTTGACACGCTATCTTCCTCGAATCGGACGCACAGTTAGAGCCTTTTCACACGAAACGCTCGATCCTCCACCGATGTCGTATTTTAACCACGCGAAAACGCACCGTTCACTGTTCAACCCCTAGCTCGCTATTTTACATGTATACAGGGTGATTCTGAGAACTCGGACAAGTTACTGCTTGTTTTAAAGTGAAAATAGAAAATAATGATGGACAATTGCATTTTATTCTTCAATGCAACACAATTTTTTTGTTAAACCAATCGATCCCTTTGACTATCCTACGTATAAAAGTACTAACCCTAGGTCATCGTATTTAACGAATTAGCTGCCAAACCATCAACCCTAACGATTTCATAAAATTCCGTACATCATCCATTTTTTGAAAAAATTTTTTTACCATGTAGATAGGAATTTTTACCGAATGTGCGTATTCGTGCGCAATTGATTGGCCATTTCGGATACGCAACGTAAGGAGAAAATCTTCTCCGTTAACGAATGGATCAACGAATCGGAATATCGATCCGCGGAGGACAAATAGGGGTGCGCTTTGACGTCGTCTCGGAATGAGTGAAAATGGGAATCGAAAATCTCGGCGCCCGCGTGTTCGAGAGGGGAAACCTCGACGATTATGTCGATAATTGCGTTCCCGCTCTCGGATGACGTCGGCAACTGGCACAAGCTGAGGGATCTCCCGCGGTGGCATGTAACGCGAAAGCTTTTGATGTACGAAGAGGGACCAGACGATGATGCGGTAATTCACGGAAATAGATCTGCCGCGGCGTTTAGGCATGACATCGTCGAGAGATCCTTTTTGATGCAATAACGATCGCTTTCGCCACCGTCGTCGTCGCACCGCGCCGGTTACTTGGACGCCGACACGGCAGGATGGAGCACGCGAAGATGCGGCAAAGTATCCGCGAGAGTACGAAATGCGGATGCGAAATTTAATTTCGCGATCGTTAATTTCCCAACTCGGTAACTCGAGGATAATCTAATCGAAGCGCGGAGCCTTAAGTTTCTGACGCGCTTATTAATTAGCGTCGAACAACTCCTATGTAAGTTAATTGCAAATCACTTCGCCTGACGGTGGAAGCCCTCCAAAAAGATTTCCTCGTCGCTGGTCGCGAGCAAATTAAATTCCCATCTGCTAATACCTGCGAAATTATTCAACGATTATACCACACGGAAAAAATAATTATTCATTTCTGTTTCTACCGAACCAGTCGGAAATGACTCCCACTTATTTTTCTGTCGCAATTACTGAAATTACGAACGAGCTTCTCCATTTAAGCACAAAATACAATCAAAATTCTACGATGTCTAGAAAATCATTTTAACCATTATGCATGTGTGGTTTAATGCCTGTAATAGTTCTGGAAGCAAATGGATCGTTATCGGGAGCTTTAGGGGAAGAATTCAGTCTCGAATGAATGCGTTCACCCCCCATATGGAGACATTAAGTGCTGGCTCTGGTGCAGAACTTGTTCGGCGGGTAACCATGGTGCGATTCCGGGGTTCCTAAGCACATTATGCTAACCCCGTGACAGTAGACGATGCATTATCCCCGGGGATTCAAGGCTAAGCGAAACGAAAAGTAATGTATGTATCGCCGTTTGTCAAGATTTCGAAATTAAATGTTTCCAAACATCCTCTGGAACTCTGTTCCTTCTAAAACATCATCCCCCAACAAACTAGAACTACCGAAGCATTCCTCGAATTTGTTTATAAAGGAGAATGATACTTTGCACGCAACCGATCAGTTTCAGCATTTACCCGACGAACAAAAGGGAAATCAGGAAACAAAGGAGCGGCGCGACAAGCGGAAGATCCCGGCCCATGATTTAGTTTCCACTGAGTGAGACTGTCGAGGGTGGAGGGGTGAACGCAGGCGATAGGAGATCTTCTTCTTGGTGGATACTTCGATTTCCCGATCCCGCGCTTCCGGTAGCCCGCGTGGCCGGATAGGAAATAAGGTGTTCGTGGAAATCTCATATGCCGGGGTCTCGCATAAAATAGGCTGAATAAATCACGCAGTGAAAGAGGAGAAGGAGGTTGAGCCGCCGTAGCGGTCCTGGAGGGGATGGCTGTCGAGGAGAGCACGGGGGTTGGAACTGAAAGCTCAGAGAGAAACAGAGAGAGAGAGAGAGAGAGAGAGAGAGAGAGAGAGAGAGAAGGAGAGGATAGTGGGAGGGTTGGAGAGGGAGGGCAAGGCAAACTTTCGCTCAGACTGGCAACGGGCTCGTTCTTTTCCCTCCGCGCGCCCCTTTGTTCGCCCTAAACCGAACCGATCCACCTTCGGCGCAGCTAGGCCGTCGTCTGGGCGCGTTTCGCAGTTGAGCGGCGCGCCGCTCTAAGGAAACTGATATTGCCGGCAATATCCAGTTGTTTGCATTGATTCGGGCTGTCTGAGAATCCCGAAGAGCTATTTCTATCCCTGCCCCGCCATCCCAGCCGCCGACGAAAATTCACCCCCTTTTCCCTCGGAATCTCTTCCTCTTCTAGTTTTCCTTTTTTCTTTCTCTCCATCTCTCGCGCGTTCTTTCTCTCTTTGCTACAACCCTTGCGGAGGCTACGAAGCACGTGCGCATAGATTATTGAAAGCCCAGCCAGCGAAAATTTTCGCGGCTTGGTACGCGTCTTCGTTTAACATCTCCTCGTCGACGACGACGACGACGACGACGACGACGACGACGACGACGACGCCGCCGTCGACGACGCTTCCCTACCCGCTTCCTCTTCCGGTATTTTTATTCGTCGCGGCCTGCCCCAGGCGCTTAGATTCATGAGAAGCCGCCGGATTTTTACACACGACGTCTCGTTTGATACACGGATATGTCTACGTTTGTACACTGCGCGATCCTCAATCCATCGTAGTACGATTAATACTGATCGCAGTGATTTTTACAATAATCATACATAGAAATGTTTTGCTCGACTGTGTAACGAGAACGGCTGTTCGGGCAACGAGCGATCATTCCGGAAGAAAGATGAATATTAATTCTCGGGAGAGTTCTAAACGCTCCGCCGAACGAAAAAATATTCATGGAAACTGCTTCTGCATAGAAGAACGCGCAAGGGGTTGGCTACCCCCGGGTGCCTAAAATTCAAGCGATCTATCACAGACTGACGTCACCGTCCTATAGGAACGGCAGAGCGGGGGTGTCCCAATGCAAACTACCCCCGCCATTCGGATGATATATCCATCGGCACCTGTTAGACGACAGCGTCTGAACGCGTCCCGGCGCCACTCTCGTTTCCCTTGTGTGGATGCACGACTTAAGCCTTCTTACCATGAATTATCGAGTGCCGTTCGCTGGAAAGTTAAGGCCTCGCTGGCCCCCCGTCAGACTTTAGATCTTTGCCAGCCTGATAGCGTTCCCTCATAATCATTCTCCCACACCCTGCCGGGCACTCGCGTCACCTAAAATGATACACTGACCTGTCAACGTTACATCGACCGTGCTCTCCATTCGCTAGTACAATTTCTCTAGACTTGATTTAGCACATGAAAATACTTTAATCAATTTCTCAGATACAGTTTTGTTTCTCGAATATATTTCACAAACTTCTTGACTTTGCGCAATCATTTTCGTCGGGCCGAATGAAAGCAACAGAGTGGGACCTGGAGCGTCGTTCCGGAAATTGGGGAATATTATCGTAGCGAAGGAGCCATTGCCGGGTCGCATTAGTTCTCGATGGTGGTGTTTCGTTGATTCTTTTTCGACGAGGAGGATTTCTCTTCTGGTTCGGATGAGGCGATACTAATATCGATACGAAGTGATTTCGGAAGTGCGCCTCTATCAGCGGTATCGCTCGGTTATCGCGGATGGAACGCCTTTTCCCAGCACATAACGCCGCAACGAGGACACCTATAGGCGTCTGGCCGGGCCAGCCGCGATTTTACAAGCTTTTGTAAGTTCCAGGCTTACGGGAACCGACCATTATCGAACAATGCGACTCGATACCAATCGTTTTGCCCTCTGCTAGAGCGGAGTCGAGACGCGGCCTACCTGCACAATGGAATTGCACGGTCGAGGAGCGAGCGTTCCAACCTCGGGATGATCAATTTTGATAATAGACCGTTCGGGGGATTTCGCGGAGCGCCGATTTGGCCCCCAAAAATTCCAACGAAAAATTTTTCCTCCGATACTTCCACCGAAAAAGCCCGATAAGAATCGTCGAACTCGTTCGAATTTTTCTTCTTTTAATCTCGTCGAAAATAGAAAATCTCTTAGTTCTTTACAACTGACCCACGCACACCAACACAGAGTGCCACGTTCTCCATCTGGGAATATTGCCAACGAGATGAGAGAAAATTCTCTTTTTTAAATGAAATCGAAAAATCGAGAGAACCCATTACCTCGGTGAGCCTCCTAAAATGTTTTCCAATTAAATCCGAACGCGCACTCGACACGATTTTCACCTGGCATAGCAGTCGGTGATCAAAAGAAAGTTTAAGAGATGAACGCCGCCGCGCGGACAGAGCGATCCAGCGCCGCGGAAAATGCAGAGCTTGACGAAGTAATACGCGGATCAATTCGACGGGGTAGAGCACTCTGTTTATTTACCAAAAATGCTGTATTAAAAGATTCCCGAACACCGTTCGACCAATCTATCACTCTCCCACTCGAGTAAATGAAAACTAGAGCTTGAAAAAATTGTCGGAACACCGGTAAGTCATCATCAGAATTAGACTATTGATGCCGAAAAATCCTGGTTTCGTTACTCCGTTCGCAGGCCATCGGTTCCTCTTTGATGCGCACCTTTGAAAGCGCAGAGTTCGGAAGGGGTTGCATCCCCTTCGCGCTCCTCAAGAACTGTTAATCTGCGGCAGTGGCTTGCCCTCCGGATTGATGCCTTTTAATTTGTCCTGCCGTTAAATTAAAATCGACTTAGTCTCTCTGGGTACAGTGCTTTGGCAGGCCGGCTTCTGGATGGTAGTAGTAATTCGTGGCCGAGCAGCATCAAGATCATTTGTGTTCGATGAGCCCCTCTCTCGATTCGTCGGGTAGAAAACACTCTTCATCTGGGCCGATGCACGCGCTGGTCCGTTCCCTTTCCGCTTTGATCCCCGGGAGCTGATTTTGATTCCCCTGGCAGGTGGTGCCCTGGCCCTGGGTGTCTCTTCCATTCGCGTGATGAGTCTCGTTTCACTTTATCACCCTTCATCGTCGAAACGCGGAACGCCGACGCGGAGTAGCTACTATTATCAGCGAGCTGGGGCTTTTATGCCGGCTGCTTTGCCCGGTTACGGGTGTTTTTAACGAGGGACAATAACCCGAGGAACAAAATAAGAGGATCTTGTTCCCCGTAGCCAGGAGGGCGGAGGAAACCCGAGAGAGGGAAACCCAACAGAAACCCGTTCTCCGCTTAAACTGCGACGACCTGGCCACAAAGGATTCCATTAAAATCGAAGACACAAATCGCGCGGGCAACTATTTCGTTCGCAGCCTCTCTCTGTTCTATACAGGTTCTCGTTGATGCTGCGAACGCAGCAGCAAAGCCTCCGTTGTACTTTGCATGGAAAGCACGCGGGAACTGAATTAACACGTTAACTACCGTATGGACGTGTGTCCTATATCGCGTTACCTGAACTTCCTGGACCGAACACCTATGTTATTCCTGCGGAACGGTGCTTTAGCTACGCCGACCGCGCTATTTATTCAAGAAACTGGAGCGAGCGTTATTGCTACACGCTGAATCAATCTTAACTGTCCGAAAACGGTTTTAACCACGCTCCGCCGCGATCGTACACTTTCCTTTTTCGGGCCACCGCGTAACCCGACACGTGAAATATCAGTGTAGCGGGGGTATGCGGCCGTTCCTGCTGCTAATGCTGCGCGCTGTTTGCGGAAACAATCCGTCTGCTTGGGTTCAATATGTTTCTTCTTCAATTAGCGACCCTTTAAAACCCTTAGCTTTATCAGTACCTTTATTAGTACCCTTTAAAAAATATGTGTATGAATTCATGTGTGTGGCGGCTCAGAGTCATCACTAAAAATTTGCGGTACCATTATTCAAGATAATGCTTAGGTTATTGAATTCGTTAAAATAGCTTCGAATGCAAAGGGTTAGATAAAAAAAATGACCAGGTTGCAAAAAAATCAGGTAATAAAAAACGAAAAAATGTTTTAAATATAAATTTCGGATGGACAGGTGTGGGAAGAACGTCGGGGAAAATTTTTTGCGGGCCACAGGGAAAGGAAGGAAGAATGTTCGGACACCGGTGAGTGATCGATTTCGCGAGTTCATCGTTGACCTAAACGCGCGTGTAGATGTTCGTACGAGCGTACATTCGTAGTCACTCGTTTGAATGCGTTTGTCCAGCGTCCACCGAAAGCGTAATAGTTCTGCCGGTCTGGCAGCGACAATGGCATGCATTAACCTTTGTGCAGTTGTAACTGCAGTTGCGAGATAGTGGCTCGCCCTTTGTGGAGGGGGTGGCCAGAGGGGGGAGTTGTAGGGGTGCAGAAGAAGGGGCGGGGGGTATAGGGCGAGGAAAGGGTGGCCCCAGCAGACCGGAGTTCTCTTGGCATTTACAACCATTTCGCGTAATCTCAACGAATACATTCATCGGACGGCCAACCGGTGTTAAGTGGACGAACCAATTATTGCGCTTCTGGTCCACCCGTCCATCGTACGTCGAATCCCGCGCCGATATTTCGGAATCGGCCTCGAAACCCTTGCTTCGCGTTCCGATCGATCGTTCCGATATTTATGAATATCGGCTGCATCCTTCGATCGATATCTGTTTCAACTCTGCACCAATCTGACAATTTTTCCCTGATCAAATAAGTTAGATGTTCCTCTCGTGTTTAGACGTCTCGTTCACAATTCACAATGTTTTTGGCACAATAAAGAAACTAGAATAATCCGCAGTAGAGGGGATGTTCGATTTTCTTAGATCGTGCAGTATAAAGATTAAGAGAGCAAGCGAAAGATTATATCCTTGGAATCATTAAGAAACTCATCAGATTTACCCGTTACTAACCAACTGTGTAAATTTAATGTTAAAAAGTGTATAAAAAGCAAGAAGTGGCGATCGTCGCTAAGAGAGGCAGTGAAATAAAACAGTCCGAGTACAGAGACAAGAATAAAAAGCTAGATGGTCCGGAAATATGGATGGTTTAATTAAAAGAGTGTATTTCCTAAAATCGGTGCAGGAGATTATCGCACCGACACAGAATAACGCAGCAGAATTATTTAAGAGTGGTGGAAAGCTCGTTGGACAACGTTTCATCTCGAGTCCAGCAATTAGCAGTCCTGATGCTAACTCATTAGCGGTTTATAAGGAAGCGAGCACATATAAAAGTTAGTTGCCTTTTACTCTGAAGCTCTCATTTCGCGAAGGAAGAACCCGAGCGGCAGCCCGTACAAAGAATTTAAGTAAAGCTAATTTCCAGAGAACCTCTTGCAGCCTATTCTAGACGGCGTTACTAGCTTAAGTATCGCGATGTTTTCCGCGAGCCTGTTTCAAGAGCGTATACTTCCTTTTTTAACGCCATCTTTCGTTCGTGGGATTCGCTCCAGCATGATTTCGCCTAGCAAAACCGCTGAAGCCACCTGTCATTTTGCGCGAAATAATTCGAAATTCAAATTATAATTTGCCCGTGATTATGATTATTAGATCGCTGATCTTTATGCATTTTATAACAAAATTGAGTAGACGATATTCAAAAATGTTGAAAATTAAAAAATTGAAAATGTCAATATATGACTTCACCTGTATAAAAATCATTAAGGGAAGAAATAATTTCTATTTTCCATGAAGATCCGCGGTCTAGCGATGATATTCGCTATTTAATGAAAAATCGACAATTAAAATTGCCAAGAGTATTCCAGGTTGAAAACGTTTTAATTCTTCTCGAGTTAGAGTAGCTTAAAATCGTATCGTTTAGAAACGTCCTGTAGGCAGTGGAAGGTGGGAGAAAGGTCGCTTCAAATCAACGCCGCCGGTAATCGATTAATTATCGAGGGAAGTTGTCGTGCGAATAATATAAAATTACCAAGCAATAAAGTTTTAGGGAGACGGTCTAGTCGCGTCGCAGGGCTCAAAGGCCGAACTTTTAATCGTTTGGTCAGGATGACAGTCTTCTGTTTCACGTTCAAATTAGGCCAAGTTAAAGGGGTGTCACGATCTGGTGTCAGACAGGTGAAGCGACCCGGCGAAGACCGGTCGCTAATTATTTCCGAATTAACGGCACATTAGTCTTGTGTCCCCATTACGGGGCGTAGTACGGACAGCGCCGTGAAGCTCGGATTAACGTGAATGCAGGATTACCGGGGACAGAAATTAAACCCGATGTCGCTGTTAAACAGTTTCTACTCTAACCTGCTTTCGTCTAGAGTGACGCTAATGACCGTGGATTAATCGACTCTACGCAAGAGTCGATCGGGACTTCATCCCCGCGACCGACCAGTAAACTGTCCCCGAAGGCTCGATTTTTTCCAACAACACCGTCGGAACGGATTAAACCAGAATATCATTTTTTCGTATCTCTCAAAATTCATTTTCCATTTCTTTCTATTTCCCGTTGTCTGGCGACTTGTGAACATTTCGTTTGTTTAGAGAAACGTCCGGAACGCAATCCCTAAAATAATTAAATAGCAAAGATTTCGTCAAGCGACGCGAAACGTGTTGGCTGTTTACGACGGGTGTAAAATAGTTAGAAAGCGTTGTTTATGTATCGGTCAACGGTATAACGTATCAGCAACGTGCTTTTCATTTTACAGCCTATAACGTAGACGCTATATTCGCTGTCATTCGTTTCGCTCGAAAAGCGTGTTGTTGTCCGGATCGTTTGTAATATAATTCAGCAAATCGCTGAATATTTAATTACAATCGCTCCTATTTATATCGGTGCGAACGAGTTCGAATAAATTTGAAAAATAACAAAACAAACTGATGAGGGAGGCGCGAAGACTGGCCGTTTCGCATTCCGTTTTAATTAACGCGGCGTTGTTGACGAAATGAATGGGAACCGGTCGCGGTTGTCGGAGGGTTTAAGAAATGTTCGCGCGCAAAACTATTCGGACTTCCGGTCAGCGAAAGGGCCTCGGCACGAACAATAACGAATCCTATAAAGTAAGAGGATTACGCAGGGAGTGGAACCTGGAACCTGGACCGGTCGAGGCCTGTCTAGTTCGTGATGTTCTAACCGTTAATTCGACGTGGATTAATTAAAACAGTTCACAGGGGAGAAGAACCCTCATGCCGGTTGTTGCCACCGCTCTGAGACAGACAATAACGAAAGTAATATTTCGTCAGCGACGACGACGGGAACCGTTGTCCCGTGCGTATACGTGCACACTTAAACGAGTGTTAAGCCGGCTGCCAGACGTTACAAGGGCTACTTTACCCTCGTCCTGATGAAATTCTCCGGCTGGAAATTATTTCCAAGCTTGGAGGCGAATTAACGAAGCACCTCGACATCGAAAGTACCGTCGCGACGTCCTCACGACTCCCCGACGAGATTTTTCTTATCGACCACGTAAACGCCGGATGCGTTCTTCTTACTGGCCCCACGGGGAAACCGAGCGTCGTCCTATCGAAAATAAGATTTTACACCCTTTACTGCGGTGCCGGGACACCGGTCTTGCCCTCCAGCTCGTCTCTCCAGCTATTTTCGCCTAAGAAACGATCCAGACTACACCCCTCGTAACGTAGAACAACCGCCAACAAATTTCATACATCAGCCACCCACGATCGTTAAATGGCTTTCAAATGAGCCCACTGAGAACATACGAAAAGGAGAATTGCAGGGCCACATAAAAATGTTTGGGTTCGTGAAAAATTTACCACTTGGACAGTACAGTTGTTCCTTAATATTTCGCAAGCGGCTGGAGAAATAAAAAGGAGCATTGTGGCGGTAATGTGGAAAGTTCACGCGGCGGAAAGTAATTCAGAACTTTACGTATTTCGCGAGCGTTCAGTGTGCATAATTTTACTGTCTCTTCCCATCGTTATTCGCGGAACAGTTAGGACCTCTTAATAATTAATCGGCTGGTTTCCTTCGAATCGAGGGACGAGTCAAGGCAGCGGCCACGGGGGGCGTAGAAGTTAACGACACACGCGCGTCCACGTCACAAAGCGCATCCTTTCTCGATTACCTTCGCCCTCTAATGTGTAAACGTTAATTAAAAATGCTGCGCGTTTAATGAACGAGCGACAAAGGAGCGCCGTTGGAAACCGGTCGCAAAAAGGGGCGCCGAGGAATGGCAGTCCTGACAAAAATTAATATCATACCTCCGACGAGGAACGCTTGTTACGCGGACACGTGTGCCGCTCCCCGCAAAAGCATACGTAACGCGCTGCAAAGTGTGGACTCATGCGTTGTCGGGAAATGTTTCGACCATTTTCCCAACATTGTGAAACGCTGGTACGAGTAAACATCACCACCGTCTGCTTTGCTTTCTTTGTTCCGATTGACGCTGATCTGTCCTTCGGGTTCGCGATAATTTCGTTCCGAATTGAACTCAATATAACTCAATTTTTTCCTATTATGTTGCCTGAATAATCAAAATAAATTTATTCTAAATATTAAAAAATTGTTTACCATTTTCCCTTCGTTTTGACTTTCGTATTGTTAAAGAGAAAATTGTTCCGACCATTGTGACGATTAGAAAATCACACGGTACAGTTTAGGTGCAAGTTATCCGTCGGAATTCGCGGAATTCACATTATGGACGATTGTTCACTTTGTAGAATAAATTTCAGTGTTAGTCTAGAGTTAGACACGAGAAACGATTCGATTCCATTCTGATCGGGGATCAAATTCGTGAGTATGTAGTTGAAACTATGGACGAAGTTGTTCTGTCTCGTTCTATGGGTTGCTGCGAGAGATAGAGGACCGTGGATCTAACACATTTCCGGTCGATGAGCGCGTTACTCTCCACTTGGTTGGCCCGCGACCGCGAAAATTATAGACGCGTCAAAGTTCAAAGCGTTCCCTCCGGGGCTGTTGTCCGGCAAAAGTATCTAAATTGCCGATCCCTCGCCGCTGAAACATACCACGACCGCGATAACGCTGTGTCTTCACACGAGCGGCATACCGGACGCATTTGTTTTCCGTTATTACGCTAATTGCGTTACGGTCGCATCCGACAAACTTTTCGATCTGATTCGTTCATAGAACCGCAACTACAATATGCAATCAATTACCAAACATTTAGGTATTGTATTAGGTATTACATAAACTTCAAAAAATCATGGCGAATGGAAATATTCTAGCTCCGACTGCAAAGAGATGGTCAGAAGACAATTTCGTGACGACTAGCACGCATTATCGATCGATGGCAGGCAGCGCCATGGATCCTGCGATCATGCGCAATTATAGTAGTAAGGTACCTAGCCTAAAATTCAGTCCCTCGCGAGCTGCCGGGGACAACGGACCACTCTTCCTCGATGGACTTTTTTCCCTTCCCTGGATCCCCTGCCTCGGCTTTCATAGATCCCGTCGAATCCATTAAAATTCAGCATCGATCAGCGGACGGCGATAAAAGTCAATACATTTCCGAGTCGAGGACAGAAAAGGGGTTGAAAAAGCGTCGACCTAAACGATGCAGGGAAAGGGTGAGTCCGAAGGAACAGGACGAACGAGGGGTGGGGAAGGAAATAATTGACACGAAAGTAAAACTGTATCAACGCGACCTGATGAAATGGCTGGGTATCGCGGACGGAGGTGAAATAACGGGCGGGGGTTGTGCAGAACCCCCCGACCGGTCCAACGCCGATGAAGTAAAACGCACCCGGGGTAATTGGCGCACCTTTCAGATGTAAATGCGGTTCGTTAGGGGGTTTCCACGAACGATGCATCGCCGACGGCCACGCCAGGGTGTCGGGAGTGAGTGCCGGACTCGGCCAGTTGGAAATGCTTCCCCAGTCATTCGCAGACCAGGCTAGATGGCTCTGTCCGCCGTTATCATCATTCCATACTGCCCGACGCCAACCCCGTATAAGTCAGCCAAGGTTTTAAACGGGCCGCGTATTATCATGGTAACGCGAATTATTCGAATTGTTCCGGATACCCGGGCGTCTCGTTCATCGTCAACGGAAATGGAACGAGATAATTTCTGAAGGGATGAACGGAGGTGGAAATGTTTCGAGTTATCGGGACAATGGACGCCCTACCGCACGGTTGATTTAGAATTTTTGACACCTCCTGTACGCGGACCCGTTCATTCTGGAAATTAATCGTTGAAGGACTGTGGTGCATTTGTCACGAATTACAGCAATAAAAAAGACGGTAGATGTATAACTGTAAGTGTTGAAGAACGGGCAATATGTCATTGTTCACTCCGATGAAACGTTGTTTGTTCCAATCTACAAATAGAGCAATATTTTCGTAAACATCGATTTCAATTCTGTTCGCAAAGGTTTTAAAAATGATTGCGCAAAATATTTCTCTGTACGTTTCAATAGAATATCGTTTTGTTTCAAGGCGGAACAGTATTTTTATAAAGAGCGATCATCAATTTTGATTGTAGAAGTTTGAATAATCGACTGGGTGTGCAAAATATTTTGCTTTGTATTTTCATTGTATATCGTATGCATCGATTTAACCGTGGGACAGTATTTTCCCGAAGGTCGATCGCTACATTTGATCAAATAAGATTTCCGAAAGTTATCTACGAGCGGAAAAATATTTTTCAGGGAAATTTCCTGGGAAAGTTTGTTTGTTTCGGTTGAACAGTGTAGCAGTATTTTTGCAAAAGTGACACGGGGCGATTTTGTCGAAGTGAAACGGGAGCGGTTCGCTCTCGCTGTCGACCTTTGAAGTCGCCGCGTTGCGAAATGTTAAATAAAAGGAAGGAATACGTACGCTCGTCACTTTTATTCAATTAAACAATTATTCGGGCGCGTCTCTCTGTGTCGGTTGGAATCGCGCGCAACAGCCCCTGGTGGTTATTCGAATAACGAACGGAACGAAACGGAACAGAGCGCAACAGAACACCGGCCCATATCTTTTATTCGTGAATCGTCGATTCATTATTTCGTGTGGGGAACATTTTCCGATTTTTGCTTGTAAACAACGGTCGTGTAATGAACAAAAGCCGCGGCGTTTCATGCGGGGGGAAAAAATCGAACGGTCGACTGGGGAACAGCGTAACAGAACGCATTGCATTTTTGTCCAGTGTTTTCGATGACAGCCCCCGTTATTACGGGAGCGATCGGATGGAATCTCGATTATTGACACAGAGAAAACGCGCGTATCGATTAGTCGCCGCGCTCGCGGAGAGCCCCACCGTTATCGGGCAAGTTCTACGCCGAGATTCGAAACACACCTCGGAGGGCCTCGTCACGAACACGATCCCGTATAGACCAGCACGGTAATTATCTGCTCGTAATTGCTAATCGATTGCCGTCAATCTCTGATCACCCGTGAAACAGTATCAATAGAGGGTGGGAAGGTAACATTGCGACCGTGAGGTCCTAAGCGGTATTGATAAATTTTCATCAACCGTCGTATTCAATGGAGCCCGAGACAAATTGGTTTCGTCCTGACCAAACACTTTTACCCTAAAAAGAAGCTCGACGTTGCAAAATTACACCATATACCCCTTAACAGGACCGAAACTTTCAGATAAAAAATTTAAAAATCCAGTTTTACTTCTTCCATCGCAATTGCGATTAATAACAATTTTTAAAAAAACAATTGTTTACACGTTAGCTAGTAAACAAGCTGTTGAGCCCAATGTTGAAAAAGTTATTCGATTTTGAAAGGTATACGAATAATTTGTACACGATTTCATATTTACTTCAGAAAATTGTTGGCAAAATTTTATATAGTATACCAGAACAATATTCTCGCTGAAATCGTTACAATGGTTACGGTAGCAGTTTCGAAAAATGAATGTAATAATTACGAGTGATATGAATGATAATTCGAATTTTCCAACTTTAATATACGCCCAGTTCTCCTTTGTTTCGAAATCGTAACAAGCTCCACATTTTTCAACAGTTACTGTAAATTTACATACACTCATAATGCCGACTGACAGAAAATAGTGAGCTGACTTTTCAAACCCCCGTAATTATTTCAATGATTAAATTATTATAGGAAACTCGAAATACACATTAAATAATTGAATGACGCCTCAGCATTTTGAAAACTCATTTAAGCTTCTTTTTTATGAAAAAGGAACACGTTTACCGGATAATTAGGGAAAGATACACGACAAAGACGTCTGTAATAATAATTTTGAATTTCTGTGGGGTGTTTGACGAAGACCAAGGTACGAGCGACGTTCAACTGTCACCCTTCTTCGTTGGTTCCGCGGAAGTTGCGGGCGTTGTTTTGTCAGCAACCCTTCGTTTTCAACCACTTTTCTGTACCGTATGCGGGTGGTGTGCGGGGGAGTAGGCGGCGGTTGGCGGCTCACGACAACCCACTTTCGCCTTCGCGGGCTTTTTCGGCCGGCATGTAATTAAATTCTCTCGCGTCGCCAGATCGTTCGACCGTGCCTGCCTAAACGTCGTAATTAAGGCTGCGTGTATAATGATCACGCGCCGCCAGCCCGGTCGGTTAACGTTGTTTGACGCGAGCGGACCTTTGGAGAGGCCACCTTTACCCGGGGATCGTTGCATCGGCGGAATCGTTGAAACGTTTGAACTCTGCTCGCCAACGTGCGGTAAACCAGACGGCATTGGACGATGTTTTCGAACCGTGTTTTTCTACGCCGCGCCGCCGAGAGGGAGAGACGACAGTATAATGATTCGACACGAGAAACCCGATGAATATTTTTCACGACTATTCTACGTGCCACCTGGCAACCAGGAGCATTTCCGGAAATAATATAATAAATAATGATTTCCCGCCTACCAATTTTGTGAAAAATTTGATTCGCTACGTTTGAAAATGCATTTGACTTCCAACAATTCTATATGAAACTGCGGAAAGATGAAATGAAATATGTACTTGAATGTTTGGTATCAAAAATTTGCAACTGGAAAGAGTAAAAGTTGCTGACGTATTTATGTTTGTTTGTGAATCCCATTTTCGCTTGTCAACGTTCAAGAATGTTGGTTGGTTGCTTGTGAATTGTTGGTCTTTGAATTTCCTAGCAGAAATCGTCGCCGTTGGAGTTTCTTCTTGAGATTTGACCTAGTGACACGGGCGATCCGCGACGTAAAACGATGAACGAAATGTGTCACGAGAAACTAGATCATTTTTCCAGCGGCACTTAATGAAGGCGTGAAACGGGAGTAATAAAAATTCAAATAGCACACCCTAATGAGTTCCACGAGCTTTCTCCCGCGCAAGAATAAACACCTGGATCTCGAACAATCGTCCGTCTCCGCAACAGGAAACCGTGGAGTTTTCAGAAAGATCCTTTCAGAAACTTCCACGACGCTGGTAAATGTTAATGAATCGTTTTCGAATGACGTCAGGCCTGAATGCGGCGAGCACAAGACGAAGTTATCGAAGATTCGCCTGGACAATAGAAAATAGAGCAGCGCCAAACAATCGTAATTATCATTTACCTCTAACGATAGAATTATCTTCTAAAAATTTCTTGAAATTATCAATTCGAAGTGTTTTGTGTTCGGTTATTTTTATTATATAATTGGGGTCTACAGTGTTTTTAGTTGTATAGAAAGATTGATCGTTGTTACGATCGAGGGTAAGCCGGCTGCCATTTTGTCGTCCGTTGATTAGCAGAAGTCAAGCCGCTGATTAATAGCATTTGGTGATCAAGGTTAGTCGCTGCAGCAGGGGTTTCGACATTGTACCCTGAAATTAGGCACGCATGATAATTAGACAAGGTGTCCTACAATATTACCCCTATTGGCTATTCCAGAGATCTCATCGTGATGCGAGGGATAATTCCTATCGGCAATAATACTCGGACGTCGCGGTGGGACCCCATGCTCGATATAGAACCCATTATCGATCGCTTTATCTTTAATAGGTTTCTTGAAGCGACGCCAAATTCGTCCCCAAAAACATAAATACATCGTTAACCCTTTGCAGTCGGATCTATTTTAACTCGAAAATAAAATATTTCTTCCTGCCTAGAATAATTCCATTCTATATCGTTTCTCTCTTTCTATGGATATGAAATTGATGTAACACCACCTCCAATACTTAGATGTTTAGCAATTGATTAGATATAAATATATTTACATATATATACAATAATATTTATTCAATTGTACTAATTTCTTCGTTTCCGAGGTCCGTGGACATTTAGGAAGCAATGTTCTTTGATTAACTGACCACTGTGCACCTGTTTATTATAATTGGCGAGGAAAATTTGTATTCCACGCGAAGATACAGAATTCAGGCGTTACTAGAATTATTCTCGCGGCTGTCTGGGACGGGTTAGCGGTATTTTTCGCGTGTTAAGGGGTGGGTAAACCGCGGGTTACCAATTGCGAGACGACAAATACCGGCTAACCACTGTCTACGCGGAGTCGCTTGTTTTAATTTCATCATAAAGAACCGACTCCTTTAAACGATGTATGCTCACACCTGCAGCAACCCCTTCGGCCAAGCCGGGGCCTGCGTGGCGTTATAAACCCCTGTAACGCTTGCAAATACCGAGTAGCCGGGATTATTGTATTCGCACGCGTGGAGGAGGAACGAGGGAAAGAATAAAGCAAAAAACGTCGAGGGGGGTGGTGGAAAGCGGTAGAAGGGGTATTAGAGTGCAAGGAAGGGAGCAAGAGAGGAGAGAGAGAGAGAGAGAGGGGGGAGGAGGACGAATGGAAACGTATTGCTGGTAGGAAATGAATTTTTACGATATTTACTTTAAAACTTTTTTCCACGCCGGTCGTTACCGACTTCCGCGCCGCGTTTTCCATCAACGAACCAAGACTCTCCGTCCTGGCCTCTGAATATCCAAATTCGTGAACGGCCTCAGGGACAAAACGTTTCCGACCGATTGAGCCGAACGTCTAGACGAAATCATTCGTGCTCCGACTATCGACCGGGCTCGAATTGTCACCGTCGTCGTCGTCGTCGTCGTCGTCGTCCCGAAACTAAAAGTTCCGGCGAATTATTGTCGCCTGCCCCGACAATTCACCCGGCTAAAGATGATAGTTCCAATACCGCGGCAGGGCAGACAACTGTTTCAAGTTCATATTGTTGCGCGATGCACCCTGATTTCGGATCAGCGCTATTTCATCCGACTGCTTCTCTGCCAGTTTCTTTCTTGCTCGTTGTTTTATCTATTTAACACACCGCTGTTGCCTCGTACGCGGACCCAAAAATGAATATGCAAGCAACTTTTGTCAGAGTTGCGCGGAGCAGCATTGCCAAAAAAATTGATCCCGTTCCGCGGAATATTTTCGATGCGCAACCAGCAAGGTAAATACGTCTCAGCCGTATATTATGCATATCGGAAAATAGAACGAGTAGAATCGTTCCCTCGGACGAGCACGTGTATCGTTGCGCTAGTGTGTTCGACCGGCAGAGCCAGTCGGAATTCTGATAATCACGTTACAGTGGACGAGTTGTAAAATTCATGCCTCGTAAATACGAGATCGCCATTGACGACGGTTCGTCCTCGATAGGCGGCCGCCAACTCTTTCTCGCGATTTGACAAACATTGATATTCGTTCGTTTGCATTTTACACTGGGATCAAACGGGGAATCCTCCGCGCGAATGAATAAATATCATATGAGACCATTAAAATTGATAAACGTGCGGTCATTTAAGAAAATTATAATTAATTCTGTCGGTTTAACAACTCGCTCTCGTATTCCGCTCGCGTTTACATTCTTCCAAAATTGCTACCTGTAAATCTCTCAATTTTTCAAATTAATTCATATTTCCGAACGAGCCCTTCATTATCAATCATTAATGTTCGTCGAAAATCGTCGAAAAATCGGAAACAAGGTACTAAAAATTTAACAAACGGGATGGGGCGACTCTAATCGAATTCGCAGAGTAATTATAGCACAAAGAGGGCCGGGATTCGCGGGAACGAAGCGAGGAGGAGATTCGGTGCGATCTTCTAGGCAGCAACGCCGTGCCAAGTCAGACTTAACCAGGGGGACCGAAATCCATCGTCTTATCCGGCATTTTTCTTTTTTTTTCGTTCTCTCACTCTCTCTCCTCTCTTCTTTATCCGGGCCGACTCACGGGCGAGACGGCAAGGAGCGAGTCGAAAGTCAATAATCTGGAGTAATTCCTCTTTCCAGCTGGAACTATTTTCATTGTACTCGAGATCCATAGCGAGTCACGGTTGGCGTGCGTTAATCAACTAAAAGCTGGTAGTCAGAGTTTACACACCGCGTCTCAATAGCCACTATCGTCTATCTCTCATACCGATAGCAAGCTCTTCTCGAGCACGAGTTAGAAGATGCAGATACGCGCAACCGCGCGATCAAATTGCCACAGTAATCACGTGACATTAGCTGATTACGTGTACAAAGTGACCGGGACATTGTTGCCTACGTTATCGCCCCTGCGAGGGCCTAGTAAAATTGCTCGGAAATTAATTGGTCCCGATAGACTTTCTCCTAGGTGAACGAACTCGACAGTTCGTAATACAGAATTCAATATAAGAATGACACAACCGAGAGAAATATATACAGAAGAAGAATATACAAATACATAAACATAAACAACTCGGGAGTTGCTTAAAAAGTATAATTTATATTAATGGTTCACCGATTTGGCGAAGAACGTTTCTGTACTCGTAGTTAACGACGAGATTTTCAATCGAGGCAACTGCGCGGCATTTTTCCGGAAGTGTTGAACATTGTTCGCGGAATTGATAGACGGTAGAATGGTTGCGGAACGTCAAGAAATTTCGAGCGAATGACAGCGAAGGCGTTCGGAGCTGCGCCAGGCAGTGCAGTCAGAAATCCTGGGAGTGAACTCGTTTCGGTATTAGGTTCGGCAAACTCGGGCCGTTGTAATAACGTAAATTACGAGCGGATAAACAAGTCGGCTACATACAAGCAGGTGTGCGAAGGTAAATGAAAGCTCGGATACGAAATCCATGAAGGCAGAGCCTGTTACACCGTTCCCGTGAGCAGGAATTCCGTTGGTGAACAGAAGGAGACGAAGAAGAAAGGACAGGCAGTGTTCCCAGCTAGCGAGAGAAACAAAGATAGACGGGATAGAGAGATAGAGCAAGGTAGAGCGAGAGCGAGAGAGAGAGAGAGAGAGAGAGAGATAGGGGAGGAGAGAGAGAGAGAGAGAAAGTGGAATAGCGATAGAGAAGATGGGGAGAGGGGACGAGCTTGCTCAGCAGATTGGTATCAATGGAGACAAATTGAGTTGGCCGGTGATCGATGAAGCTCACCGGCCGTGACGCGAAGTTACGGTAGCGTGCACAACGTTTCCCTTCCTACTCCTTTTGCGTATCCACCGCGGTGTACCGGCATCTCTTTCTACAACGGCATTCGTTTGAGAACATATCTCGTGGCACGGGGTATCGCCCAGTCACGGGATTTACAAGTTTGCCTACGAATCGACCAGTCGGATTCAACTTCACCGGCCTCAAGAATTCGATTATCCGCTCAAACACCGTTCGACACCGTGAAATTACTGCTCCGTGCTGCGGGGAATCTGTCACATTGATTCTAATTATGTTCCGGCACTCTCCGGCGATGCACTTCTTAACAATCGTCCGCCTGCAACTGTTTGCCAGGTTCCATACGTTTCGCGATAACCAGCTAGAACTTATTAAATTTATATTTTTTAATCGTCGCGTGCAAATCGCGTTCCGAGATCGTGTTATGCCCATGGAGAAAAATGAACTTCTGTATTCGGACTCCGCAAATTCTGCAACCTCGGAAGTTCGTCGACCAAACACAAATTCATCAGATATCCGACGCTCTGCAAATAGTAACTTTAAAGTCTTCGAAAGTTCCGATCGACTTACATGCATAACAAAGCAGCGTTGCCCCGATAACTCGACGAATTCCGCCGCTAAGACAATCAGCCGCTTAACTATGCGAAACTGGTTCTAGCCTGATGTTAACATCGCAATATGGTCAGCAGAATTCAACTATTTCTCCACTGTAACCAATGGATTTCCCCCGCTGTTCCCGAAACTGTTTGCAATTTTTCCATGGTCGAATTTGAAACAAATTCTTGCTCGAGAAACAGTTGCGTGTCAATCTTTTTATTAATCCACGTACTGTCATGGGAATGTACGATCATATTTCAATCTTGCCTCATTCTATCGCAGGAATTTACCATTACATTTTAAGCATGCTTCGTTCTACCAAAGGAATTTCGAATCATATTTTAATCTTGCTTCATTGTACTTCAGGAATTTGCAAATCTAGCTCCTTATCATTTCGCACATATTTGGATTGATTGCAACGCGCAGGAGTGAGATTCCTTTCTCCTTTTCATACCGCTTCAAATTGCGCGTACTCGTTTTTGTCGTAAATGCACGATGATACGCAATCGGATGACGTTCGGTGAATGTCACGAGTTTATGGAAAATCGCGGAGATCAAGTGGAGACGCAGCTTCACCGAAACGGTCGAGAAGCGTCGTCGGTGAGAGGTAACGGACCAACACAGTCGCAGTACAAGCCAGGTTTCTATCAAATTATAAGTTGTCACACGGATGACGACGCAGCAGCCGAGCCGACTCCTGGCTTAGCTTTCCCAGTTAACGCCGCCGCCAATCAGTCCCACCTCCGCTTTCCCTTTTCACCCTTTCATCCGCTGTATATCCTCGCTGGTGGGCTCTCCTCCGTTTGCCTTGCCTTCACGGTTCCTCTGTTCCGACTCGTTTCTCCATTCCTCGCGTAGAATCTTCTTTCTCGTCTCTCCTCTCATCTTCGATTCTCTGTCTCTCCTCTCGTTGTATCGTTAGGACTTTGCCGTTGTTCACGACACCGGTGTCTCATTCTTGAGCGGCCATACGGAAGGAACCAACGACTCGCAGCCGCTTCGCTGTCTGCAGCCTGACGATTTGCATATGAGGAATTTATAATTGGCTACTGTTTATCTTATACAGCGCTGAATCGGTGCCGTTTTAGCTGCCTGCGCAACGGGCGAACGTTCGTTAGCTTCTTGGCTTCCCAGAGAACCGCGGGCCCGTGAAACAAGGAATTCTTGGCCTCCGTTGCCGACTAACAAGAGCAAACTATCCTCTCCCATAAGCTTTTATTCACCAAGAAATCTCGCTCTTTCTAGAAATCGCTGGAACTCGTTCGGAACACCTTCAATCCTCGTTCGTCTCTCATTTCACGAACCGAATCTATTCCTCTTCGTCAAATTGACACAGTGGTAGAAGATCGATTACATAACAATGTAAACAGTTACTTTTTGATGTTTCTGATCGTCGTTGATTCAAATTGTTCGCAACAATTAAAATGCTCACGGATCAAATTCTCGGACGACCAAAGAAGAAATGAATAAAACAATGTACACAATTCGGTATGCCAGAAGGATTTCGGGATTTTCCGAACAGCAGTCGAGCAGCGAAGTTATGCGACCGGATTGAAATAAAGGGAGCCATTGGGAAGCGCGAACGTGCCCGAAAAAAGACGGGAGCAGTTTCCGAGTATATTTTGGAAAACTATTAGTTTCCCCGGTTGCTCCCAAGTTTGCCAACGGGTTCCAGGCGGTGTTCCAAGCGTACGAGGTGCTCGGGGAACGAGCCCGCCACGATTTGGCAGTTCTTCCGTTCTGCGGGCACTCCCATCGGGGTGAAAAGATATCGCGATATTATACGATGATAATGGAGCTCGTTCAATAACACCGCGAAGAGTAATAGCAGCGGCATTGTGTTTAATGGCTAGGGAAGTCTACGGAGGGAATCGAAGCTCCGGTTTATCGTGGCTGGTAGACGTTAGGGTTCTCCGGTGACGGATAGGCACGTCGAATCGGGCCTTGCCGGTTAGGCTACCGATTTGCGAGCACCGAGACTGGCTTGTCTGACCAATTTGTGCTGCCACCAAGACCCCTAACACCCGGAATCAACGCCGCCGCATTTTGTACCGCAATTTGGCTTCGTCAGACTCGACGTACCATCCGGTCGAGATCTTCGATTCGCTATCAAGCCCGACAAGATTGATAAAATTTTTCGTTAACATTAACTGATGCCGACGGACAAAAGATGGAGAAAGGATTGAAGCAGAATTAGAACCGACAATCGATCCCTCGAATATGAGTCACGGTCACCGGAGCCAGCATGCTAATCCGTTATTCGACAGCGGTCGCCTGGACCCGCCGCTGGGAGAGTTGCAAGTTGCAAGCTAATGTTTGCAATTTACCCAGGCGTGATGGATCTCACCGGCGAGCAAACTGGGCGGCCGATGTGGAAGGGTTCCTAAAACACTCCTGGAGGAGCTGAACGGGCACAAGCCCGACAAGTCGCTGGCGTTCGCCTGGCAGCGGTAGCAACGGGCAGCAACACAGCGGTGGCAGCTTTGAGACTAGACGTAGCAGTGATGCCGGCAGCAGCAGCAGCAGCAGCAGCAGCAGGCAGCAAGCAGCAGCAGCAGCACCCTGCGCCAACCAGCGCCGCATCAAGTATCATTCTATTTACCCGTCAAATATTTGTGCTTTTACCGTGGAGCGCGTATCCGAGGCCGCTCTCCTGCCTCCTCTTAGCTATCTACTCTATCCTCTAGTGCCACTTTGTATACAGTGAACACCGTCGGCTGAATTTCCCTAACGAAAACTTGCCGAAAATTTGCAATTCGTAAAGAGGCAGGCTAGCCCTTCTTGCCAGCAAGCACACACAAGAGGGAAGACCATCCGCGAGCTGGAACAACCAGAGCGTCCATTCTGAAACCGACGGATAGAGGATGTCAACCATAAACAGGTCTCGCGCGTGTTCCAGGTTCGATGATCGAAGCGGCGGGGAAGATTAAATATTAAAAGCACTCAGTGTTGAACCTCGATAGTGGAAAATCATAGCTGCGATGAAACAAGATTAGACACAATAATGAGATTGTTCGTATTGTTTGTCGGAGATAAATCGATGTGTAGACCGCGCCACGTTTTCAGAATCTGTGTGCACCTGTCAAATTGACACAAGGAATAAACGATGGCCAATTTACCTTCACTCTTCAGTTAGCTGACTATTTGTCTTCCCTAATTCTAGGACCGAATCGGGCCGGTTCAACGAAAATCAGAACCGTCGGGAAATTGACCAGTTGTGGACTTCCAAATCTTAAATGTGAACTCAACTGATTGTGTACACGAACCACTGTGAAAATGAGAGGTTGTAGCATATCTTTCATAAAAGTGTAAATTAAGGAAGAGTTGGAATGGATAGTGCCTTATAAAAGTTGATTGAACCAGGCGGTGTCTTAAACTGATCGGAAATGTGAATTACGGTAAAGCTAGGATTCCCCAAGTTTTTCTAAATTGAGCTGTCTGTGGGTTTGTAGCCGCTAGAAACGAGGTGGATGTTTCCCATCTGTTCGCAACAGGGACGACCGTAAAGAATAGTGACATGGTCAAAAAGTAAATGTTCTCTTCGCGGAAGAAACTAGATGACAATGGCAGGGACCTGAGGCGCCGGTAGGCTGGTCACGGATGTGACGCACGAACGGGTACCACATAGCCCTTTCTCTCTTCTTTTTTCTTCTCGTCTTCTTCGTTCTTCCTTCTCTTCGTCATCCTCTACCTCCTCCTACTCGTCTTCTTTGGCCCCCTCGGCCATCTACTCCTGGGAATCCTAATATCCACGTTTGACGTCATGCCAAATACGTACCCTTACTCGTCTGGAATAAGTCACGAGCGACGCCGCAATAGAGGATTGTAGCAAACGTCGAAGAAGAAAAAGGAAATCCCCGTAATACAGATGTCCGGGGCCGTTCGGTACCGGCGACGTTTTGTGTGCAAAGAAGATTGAAGTTATCGTTAAACAAGCTACCGGGGTAATCCGAATTGCGCTACGAGCGGTGAATCTCGAGCGATCGACTTTTACCCCGCAACCTTCCATCCACAACTGCTGCACTGATCGATATTTAAACTGCAGACGTTTAGAACAATCTCTGTTCCTCATGATCATCCTTTTCTGCACCCGAAAGCTATTCAAAATTCTTCCTCGTCCTCAAATTTGAAATTGTTCGGAATTGCTTTTCTGATTCGCTGAGTCGAGCGGACGCACTGTACACGTTTACCAGAGTCCGTTCAGTATCTTCGTCGCGAAAGTTTTGGGACCTCGAACCACAGAATTCTCTTTTTAACGATTCTAAACAGTTGAAATAAAATCGTTCTAGTCTGACGCGGTCGCAGTCGTCGCAGAATTATTTTTTGAATAAAAGGTGCGCGACGCGTGGACGGTTCCGAGCGGGTCGTGCGTGTTAATAAGTTGACCATAATTTCACGATGTAGTTGTCCATTTCACGGATGACTTGCTGTCTGTTTGACCATTGGTATCGTCGTCACCATTTTCCGTCCGGGTGGCGACGTGGTGTTGCTAGTGTGAAGAGGGGCAAAAATGCCAGAATGAAATCAACGAATTTCCGCTTTTCAAACTCGTTTCAGTCCGGTGATTTCGATAGAAATCGGCAAAATTATCGGGGAGCATGGCAACCGTCGTGCAGGTCGGAGTTAGGTAGGTACGCGGAAACGTACAACAGACTCGCGCGCCGGACGGACGGTCCGATTTGAATACATAACTGGCCGGATATAAACGAGCCTATGAATAAAATTTAAATTCCAATCAGCGGCCGAACAATGCGACAATGCTCTCGGTCGTCCAGTAGAAATCAAGTCGTATAATGCGTCCATCGAATACGCCGTCTGGCTGTTGCGTTTATAATCCGGGCTTTAAGTCAAAAGTTCCGCCTTTTTCACAGTCCGTCGTTGTGCGAACCGCAAGCCCAATTTTTTGACAAGGTAATGAACGTCTGACAATTGGCTTCACCGACCAGATCAATTCGCGCATCAATTATTCCGCGCAATAATCAGCCAGCTGTACAATTATATAATGCCTCGTCGATCTGCGTATTTACGTGAAACCAGAATCACATTTACATTCCACGCTGTACAATTATCTATGAACCAGTTCAAGACATGGAATAAATTTTTCTCGCGCTGAAAAACGTAGAGATCAACGTCACAAATCGATAACGAACTAATTAACGAGCACTTCGTATCGGAACGATGTTTGCGATACATACATCATGCTGGTGACATGACGATGCAGATTTAGCGCCTTAATGCGAGGCTGTGGAAAAAAGTGTTTCGCGATCCGCGCGTAAATCAGCGCGTCGCTGTGCGAATCGATCAAATATTAGTAATCAAACGTACAGGGCGGGAGGAGGAAAACACAGCATAATGAACCGACTTGTTTGCGAGCGTCAACGTCGGCCGCGTATTATTTACTCGTTAGTGTCATTCACCGATTCGTTACGTACACCGGGGCCCCGCGCCATTATGTCGGCTCGCGTTTCTCGAATTTATCGACATTAACGAGGCGTTTCGGTGTCAGCAGTGAAAATTTCGGCGTGACGATCGCGCCGCGTCGCCGTCTCGTTTTGCAGTCGAGGCGCGCATCGGCCCCCGCCTGTAGTTTCGGAAAAATGGGAAATAGCCGCGGAAAATCGGAATCGCGAAATTCGATATCATGGCGTCAGCGTCGTCGTTGTCGTTCGACCAGAAGCGAGTTCCACCGCGTGGAGCGCGGTCGTTGCCGTTAATTCGCGAAAATTCGCTGATACAGATAATCGTTTAATCGTGCCGCTGAAACGCACCGCATGTCGAGCACCGTTCGACAAAGTGTTCACCGCGCTGAAATCAAGAGAGACAAAAAGTGCGAACCGCGGCCCCGACTATCCGACAGAATAGCGCGATTCGACTAATGCTGTACTTATGCGATCGCTCACCGCAAAACTCGATACATTTCCAACTTTCCCATTTCTTAATGACTCTGAAAAAACATTTGAAAAATATTTGCCGTCGGTAAAGCTTCCATTCTTTCAGCTATTCGAATGCTCGTTACTGGAAATGGGTGTTATTAAATGCACTTCATCGGTACTTCGTCATCTCTGTTTATTAATACGATTCTTATTGTGCCGATAACTTATCGATAATCAAATGTTTATTCTTGCAGAAAAGGTTAAGTAGTAATTCATTCCTGATATATGTGCAAAATTCGTAGTTTCATAGAAAATTGTTATTTTCGGATATCTCGCGTATTTTCTGTCTGGGAGTCACGGCGGATTTCATCGCGAGGACGGCACGGAAAATAAAACTGGCTATACTTGGCAGTGCAGAAATTGCAAATAAACGCGACGGTGGAATATTACCGGGGAGCGACAGCGTGAAAATATTCGGGGTGGCCGTCCCGTCGCGGGCCGATGATTAATAAATCAAACTCTCGCGCGCGCGTCAAACAGACATAATTGTAATTTGCTGCGATTGCCCGCGTGATCGTAGCCTGGGAACAAAGTAACCGGGAGCGAGAGAGAGGCGGAGGAGGAACAGGAAATTAAAATGCGCATAATTACGTGGCAATTATGACGTTTGCTTTTCGTCGAACGCTGCCATCCCCCTCCAAAGCGATGCTTACTAACCTCGGTTCCGTTAATAATTCCACCGGCATTGATTCGTTTCGATATTCGAGCCTGTGATTCATGAATAAACCTTTCTCTGGTGCCTGTCTTTCATAAATTTATACCCGGTGTACTTTCAATTCTTTCCATCGAACACTATCGTATCCAATAACGAGCAGGAAATCATCAAAATGTTTCTCTCACATTAACAAATTATAATTCGGTCGGTACATATTCCCAGAAACGATTTATTTATTTGATCGGTTCGTCTGTTCCAGGTGTAATTTTTATGGTGGTATAGGTTCCATGTAGACTCGCGGTTATTTTTAACGATAATTAACGCACTGGCTATAACTGCGGTATCCGATTAAGCAACCAGAGAGCACGGAGAACCGAACTGATGGAACAGTTACATTTATAAATAGCGAAAACGCAGTGCGAGGTAAGCGGCCGCTCGTGAAGTATGGAACGACAGAACATTGCTCTGCGGCCGGTAATATTGGTAACCGCATTTAAATGACGGGCATCGTGCGGTCCGCCGAATAGGATACTTTTGAATTGTAACGCCGAGCATCGACGCTACCCACAGTTCTCTCTCTCTCTCTCTCTCTCTCTCTCTCCTCTCTCTCTTTCTCTCTCCCTGACAGAGACCCGGAGTTTCTAATGGACACTTAACTTCAATTAAACTAAAATTCGAACTACCACCCGCCGATGTTAGCGACGCCACGTTATTATACTTGATCTGAATTGCGTGAGCTGGAAGGCCGCCGCAAAAGAGAATGGAGACCTCCCTCGAACTTGCATTCCATTCTATTCGACCAAAAAAAACCACTCGGAAAAATTTCAGCAACCTTCATGAAAATTTAAAAAATTAACATGAAATTATGCAAATTATGGCTTGTTTACTCGCGTTCCGAAGACAGTGCCCACCATTTTCGATTTACCCTGGCCATCAGAATCCTGGAACCCTTTCTCCAGCAAGAAATACCTCTGGCATCTCATCGTATACGATTCACGGTATCAATTTTCGTCTGATAGAAATCGCCATTGGCGTTAAACGACGTCTTCCGGCTAGAATCGCGAAAAAATCGTGCCAATACGAGACCCAGGAGAAGAAAAAGGGCGAGTAGGGTCGGAGGAAGAGAATAAAAAGGGAATAGTGGGACGAGGAACAGCGCGTTTGAAACGGAACGAAGTACGTTCGGTGTCTCGGATTTCGAGGAAGTTGGCCGGGACATGAAGCGACGGTAAAAGGTGCGAGCGAGCGAGCGAGTCAGAATAGGGGGTTTCGGGGTGAAAAGAGGGCGGCAGAGGGATGAAAAGCGAAACAGCAACCGCTGAGTGGAAGTCGCATACGAAGCTCTGGGTAACTTATCACTTTCCCTTAATCCGGATCAGCGGCACGGCGGAACTGGCGATGTTCAGGCTTGCCCCGTTAAATATTCAGAAGAAGTCTGGCCCGGTGTAAATCAGAGAGGCAACCGCCCTTTACCAACCCCTTCTTGGCTCCCGACGCATTGCTCCCACGTGGGATGCTACCGCTCGACACTCTCCACTCGATACACATCCATCCTCCTTTTGCTTCAACCCCCCCATCATTCCCGTGCAACCCCTTGCTACCAGCAGATTTCGTCCGGTTTTTCTCTCTCGCTCACTCTTTTCCCTCGTTCTCTCTTTTTTCTCTCTCTTTCTCTCTCGCTCTTTTTGTTTTCTGTTCCTTTCCTTTTTGGGACGCGATCGACCAATGAGATTTAACCGCTGCTCCGGTTATTTACACTGGGTGTCCCCGTGAAAAAGAGTGGGGCAGCGAGAACAACAAAGCGGATGCGATCCGAATAAAAGTCCGGCCATTTAATGCGAGCCCGGAGTAATTGTTTAATTCTGGCGCAACCGGCGGAACGATTGGATACTGGAACAATGGGAGCCACGGAGAAATTATCTGACCGAAAAAGGGTGTGCCCAGAGGAGGGATTAGGCGTGTTGTCACCTCGCGGACTCTCTGCTTGCGGAGATTTCCACCTCTCCGTGGTCCGCAGTGATTGTCACCGATTTCCGACAACTCGATTTGATCGAGATCAATAATTAACCTCCTTCTGTTTAAATTATTTTCAATTTTCACTTATTCGATGCTAATATATGTTTCAGTGGGAAGCTTATTATAAAATGTTTTAAACGCGTTCGGGTATATATACCAGTTACCACATGTGGCACGCGTGGCCCGAATGGAGCGTTTAACGTGTGCCATCGGTGGTGCACGTGGCACAGAACGTGTTAATGAAAAGAATATTCCGTATAAATATTTATGAATAAATCTGCTAGCAGTAGACGTCGGTTTGGTTAATCGAATAGCTTTTACCAGCCGTGCGCAATTTATTTAGATACGGAATACGTATTAGTCACTTTTAATGGTCGGTAGGTGTAGCGTTAAATTTGTATAATATCTGACACGTATTCATATCTGAGGGTAGAAAAGAGCCCTCGATGGACAGGTTTCTTACACCGAACATTGAAACGACGTCCCTCGTTAGTTAGTCCCTTGTTATCTCGAGTTAAAACTCATGCAACATCGATAGCCCCTCGAGTAGTGACACGGAACAAAGAGGATCGTCCGCCGTCGGCAGAAACATGCAAAAATCTAAAACCGAGGATCACGGGGCGAAGAGCAGTGGAGGAGGAGGAGGTTGATAAAAATTCTGGAGGGTTCGCGAGCGTGAATCTCCCCGGTAATTATTAGTAGCGATCGTTTGATCGTGTCAGCAGCTCGCTCTTTAACGAGACACCGGGGTTCGTTGTCGGCTGATCTAGACGAATTAAGGAAGTAAGCGATTCGAAGAAACCAATAACGACCGTGGGAGACGGATGACTACAAGAAAGAGGGAGGAGGGCAGTGGCCCTGGCTATGGCAATGTCGGTGCTGGTGGTAGTGGTGGCGGTGGCGGTGGTGGCGGTGATGGTTGCGCGGCGTCGGCTGCGAGAAGAATCGAACTGCCTCATTACGTTAATTTCCCCCGAGATGCCTGCATTTTTCTGATTCCATCGGTTCCTCGTCGCGCCGCGTTGCTCCAGTTTCTCTGGCCTTTATCCGCTTGCCACCGTTCGTTGATCCGCCACGGCGCAAGAGGGAGAGCGGTTTTATATCGAGACGCGGGGCTGAGAATGAAACCATTTATTGCAACGCGAAGACCCGTAAGAGGTAAGGGACCAGGATGCCTTTACCCGAGGGAATGATGGGACGAGCCGCCTACGCCGCCTACGCCGCCAACCGACGTCGCGCAAAACCGACGCCAACGACGACGCCACCGTCGACGCCGACGCCGCAGGCTTCTCTGCCTGTGCTCTGCCTGCTGCCTGTGTTCCCGGAAAAAAATCAAGAAAGAGACGCAGACGCTGGAAATGAGGGACCCCGAGCCCGTTAACATTCCCGGCAACGAGTTGCGTCGCTCGCCGTGCCGCGTCGAGAAACCCGAATCGAACCTCCATCGCAACGATCGAACTCTCTCTCTTTCTCTCTCTCTCTCCTCTCTCTTTTTCTTTCTCTTTCTCTAGCCACCCACGAAACTATCAACTGGAAATGCGTTTTATCGCTCGGTGCTTCTTTCACTGAAAGCATAAAATCCCACAGAAACCGAGATCTCAGCCGTTACGCGCGCCCGCGTATCCAATATTTACAGATGTAAATGTTTTAACGCGTTACGCCCTCTTTTCTCTCCCGCGAGATTCCGCATCGTCTGCGGGAATCCCAAAACTGGTTAATGCGGCTGCGATGAACGCTCGCGACGGACAGAATTTTTCTTTATACATATTCGGCTTGTATCGATCATCGGTTTTCGGTGCGAGAGTGTTGGCGGTGGGGTGGATTTTCGTTGGAAAAGGTGTCAGAAAAATTGCGACCCGACTTGTATCAAATTTAGACGAGGAAATTAAATCTCTCGAAGATACCCGCCGAAAAGAACCTAGCAAGATTTTCTTAGGGGCCCCCCCGGTGAATTGGATTTTCCCGCTGCGTAGGCCTCGAAATTACGGTTCCGGTGAAAATTTTCAGCAGCCGAGTGGCTCTTGGAATCGCCCAGGGTCCTTTCTTGAAGTAGTAGGAGCAGAAGCGGGAGCGGAGAAATATTCGGAGCGGAGGGTCTCGGTTCGGCGGTTAATTAATGCGGCCGCATTAAGAAGGAAAGGCTCTGGCCGTGATCCCGTTTCCTCTCGTTCGAACTTGCTCTGCTCCGGTCGCTTTTACCAAGGATGCGAGGAATCCCAGGGCTATGTTATTGTACCCGAACTGTCTGAAACGCGGGGGTTAATTGGAAGCCCCCTTCGTGTAGTTCCGCGCCAACCCCTCGATCCGTTTGGACCGCGAACCCTGTCGGACACCCTCCGACCTCCAGCTTCTCCGCCTTGTTCACCTCCTACCACCTCCCACCGCCTTCTCCGGTTCCGTTTCCGGCCGCGGTAACCTACAACACCGATTCAACTTTGTCTCCTTAGCGGCTGAGCGGATGTACGTAGCGCGGGAGGCGAATTGCGCCTTAATACCGCTGCGAAATGCACACCGGAATATATGTTTCGGCGTGCCGGAAACAATAATCGCGCCGGTAAGTGCGCGTGCACGAGAAATCGAGCGAGTTTAACGGCGGCGGGATACAGCTCGGAAGTTTTGTAAACGACTGAAGAAACGATCGCGAGGCGTTCCACGGTTCCCGGTACGCGTTTACGCTCGCTCGTCCCGCCGCAATTCCGCCGCGTTCGAACGCTTTACCGACCCTCGTTAATTGCGAGCGAATTTTCGGCGGACAAACCGGCCCACACCGCGTCTTACACCGTGCTTTAGAAACTGTTCTCCGCCGGAACATTGCGGCCTAACGACGCGAGATTTTCGGTGATTGTATATTTTATCGCTCACCCGAGCCTCGGAATTTTGGCAACTAGGCTCCGCTTGCGGATGGGGGTTCGATTCGGGTCGCTGTTTTTCGGTTTGGTGGTCTTTCCCAGTTTGCGTTTGATTGCTGTTGTCTGTGAGCTTGTGGAATTTATCGCGGAGTCCTGCAATATCCTCCAATAATGTTTGCGAATCGTGTGCCTCTCGGGCTCAGGAATGTTACATGTTTCGCAATTAATATTACATTTTTTTTATATTAGAATAAATCCTTGTCTGATCGTGCCCGACTCATTCTACTCACCAAAGCATCCAGTCTATCCTCAAGTAAAAATTGCTTTCGAAAATCGCTGGAAATAATTTTTTGAACAACGAAGTCGGTTCAGCGAAAAACGCAGGTGGTCTATCGAGACCGTTCGCAAAAGAATCTTCGCACGTCTGCTTCGCCCCGACCTTCGCAGTTTATCCCGCAAGATTTCTCTGCCCCACCGCCATTCTTCGGCGCCCGGTATAATTCGCCATTTAACAGCCGGTTCTCGTACTAACGATATATTGGAAATTGCACGAGATTCTGCTATCCCTGAACCAAAGCTGCCGGCGTAGAACCCTTTTTCCGTTCGATCTTGTTCTTCCTTGTCTTTTCGCAGTCCCCCGAACATCGGAGGCCCCTGTTTCTTCCTCTGTTCTCTTGCTACCAAGGTAGGCTGGTGAATAGCAATAGCGGGAAGAATAGGCGCATGCGTTGTAGCAACCGGTACGCATTGCAGTTGTAATATCGCGGGCTAGACCGTTTTGCCAGTGCGAAGATATTATACCTAAGCCCTGGTGTGGTTTCTGCCCTTTCCGCTTCTCGCTGGCTCGACCTCTGCCACCCTTCTTCCTTCCCTCTGTAACGACGACCGCGTTTGCCACCTCTCCGATGGGGAGGACCCTAGAGAATGGATGTCAATTTTTGGGACTTGGCTGATAATTCACCGAGAACTCAGGATTCTGCAATGAATATTTTAGGCAGAACCATTATTAAACGTAAGCAGACAAGAGACATCCAAGAGCAACGAATTTTTCGAGAAAACTATCTTTTCGCGTCTCTACAAAATTCCGAACAATTTTCAATTTCGGTTTACGGCGTCACCGATCGATTTTTGGAGTAGGTGTCGGCGTTCTTTGATTTTGCAGTATCGGTATCGCACGTCGGACCGCAACGACGCCTCGAGAACCCGTCGAGAGGGTCTCGTAACACGTGGCCCCCGGTTTGCGCCGTCGTCTCTCTACGTGGCAACCTTACAAATTCACGCACGTAATCCGGACTCGAGGTTGCTTGCTCCCCGGTGCCTGTGTTTACGCGATCAAGTGCACGCACACGTGCGACTAAGTGCGACGACTAGCGACGGAGCCAGCCAGGAATTTCGGGGACGACCCTTGGTAATTTACGGCCGAGACAATTGGTCAGGGGATGTAGCCGCGCGTCGCGCAACAGGGGATAATGTAGTCCCCTGTTACCCCGACGAGGACATTGCAAATACGGGGAGAATGATGGTTTACTCGACGCCTCGTTGTAAACGCATTCCTTGATGCCGGATAATCGAGAGGGCTCGGCGAACCGACGGGAACTTTTCGGAATTACCGATGCTTCTTTAGTGGATGGAAACCCACCCTGTAAATTAACCAACCCCTCGATGTAAGATAAATCCTCTTCACTCAACTTCTTCGTGTGTGTTCTTCGAGTAGTCCGAGGATGTGGAATATTGGCACAGCGTCGTCCCTTTTTGTTTGCGCTGAGATCTTCCACAGTCAGACCAGCTCAGTGAAGCCTTCCTGGCCATTTCTGGGGATATAATTTTCAAATTAAGTTGTCCTGGAGATATCCATTAATACTTGTTTCATCATGCTTGAGGGAAAAAATATAATTTCTAGCAACACGTGTTTTCGATCTACCAGAATAATTATCTGCTTATTTAAAATACGACGGAACTTCCCTCCAACCCAATATTTCACTATATTCCCAATATTCACCGCGGGCACCACAGTTTTTGATATCGCATGGAATCTCTTCCAATGAGAAGCCTGCATTGGAAGTATTTCCAGAGGTCCCCTAGAATTTGTTGCGGTGCAACGGGAAGTTTCTTTCCGAGTACCGGGCAGGGCGGTGGCAAAGGACAGAACGAGAGGGAAGGAGGAAGGTGGTTGCGAGTCTCTTATTGGGGTCCAAGAAATATATGGGCGGAAGTAAGCCCCTGGCATCGTCAAGATGAAAGGACGATAAAGGCAGGTCGAGTGACCGGAGGCATGCAAATTGATAGTAATAGCTATCCTCCGCTGTCTCTACGTCTCGGGCTGCCCCCTCTGCCACCTTCCCGTGTTCCTTAGAGGATAGTCGTCCAGCCCCTCGCACCACATCCTCGGAATCCTCGCGTGCGCCGCGTGACATCGATCATTTTGATTTACCACCGTTTGAGTTATTGTCCGCAGGAAACGGCAACGAGACAAAAGGAACTCTTCCATCATGATCACCGGAGGTGAACCGGCTCTCTCTAATTCGCGGATCGCATCGTTATCGATACCAGGCCTACCACTGACAGAAAGATAGAGAGATAGAAAAAAGGAAGGGCGACCGGGTTTGCCCCGTCGTCGCCGCGTTCAACATTCTTTCTATGGAAAGAAGGGATGTTATCGCGGCTGGAAGAATATTAATGCAAAAAGAATGCGTTCGTCGGAACGACTTTCGAACAACTCCGCGTGTATTCGAAAAAGTTCGCGGAAGGGGATCGCGGCTATGGGGTTGCTCATTTCAATAAATTCCTTGCTTGCGGGATGGGGTGACTCAGGGGATGATAAGCAGCCCCGAGACGTCTGCGATTCGCCAGCGAACATGCGACGATTTCTGGATTTACCCGAACTGTCCCGCAAAGTTAACGCATTCGTGTAAAAAGAGCAAAAATTTGAATTTCGCATTAAAATATAACGAGGGAAATAAAATTTTCGGTTTCGGTATTTAAAGAGACGACGTGCCCGAAAGACCAAGAACGTATAACGATCTGACTGTTTTCAATGGCTCCACCACAATCCCATTTTCAGGACAAAGAAGTTTCACGGTAAGCGACCGGAATTGTGATAGGGTATGGAGTAGTGCGCTAGTAGCGTAGAGGAATGAAAGAGATGGGGGAACAATATGAGTTGATGGATACCAACCTCTTTTCCACAGTCATCAGGGACTGTGACTGAGCCAACCGAAATGCCATTTTCCTACCTAACGTGAAACATTCCGAACGTGTATTCCGCACTGAAAAACGAATCTTGTTCGTTCGACGTTTCGCGTTCCATTAACGATATTAGACCTGCTCTGGAACAATCGAGCAACAATTCAAAATTCTTCAACGAGTGGAAGCATTTCTTAGACGGCATTAAAAGACGCTGAACTGTGTGGTGTACAAAAAATTTCAGAATTATTTTTTAGCAGAGTCTCTGGCACTACCGAAACGATCAAGTCGAGGGACTAGACTATTGTGGTACCTGAAAAATCGCGGACACTCTCGCCGGAGTTTGATAAAATGTTCAAACATCGCGGATCAAAATTTCTCGTTCATTAAGGGACTTCGTTTACTTAAGAAACTCGGGAAGATAGAGAACGCGGCTGGATTTCAAGCCTTTCACTTAACGTCGAGTAACTTTCGCGGCGTCTAACCATCATTATACCTGTTTCCCGAGTCGCGACGAAAACCCGGCCGCCGCCGTTTCGCTCTCCTCTCCCTCTCCCTCTCTCCGCTCTCCGGATAACGAAAATCATTCAAATCGTATTTATGAATTCCAAAGTTTTTCCGGCAAACCACGGCGCGCGCGGGCCGGACGTAAGAAACTTTAAATAAAATTCATTTGGGGGATTCGTGATCCAGCATTACCATAAATTTGCAAGCCGCGGAGAGCAAGCGGGGCTCGGAATTTATTTCAGGTCCCGGCTGCCATGCCGGGACAATCCGGAGAGAATCTCGAAATTCTGCCGTGAACGCACTTCCCGGGTTCTTTGATATCGCAATAGTACTTGGAAGTTGCCGGACGCATAATTGAGACACAACTGTATGCACCACCGTGGCCAATAATACGCGATTATAAATCATTTCTATACATTCAACGCTGTGCGTTTAACATACTTACAAATAAATTAAAAAATAATTCGGCTTTAGCAAGCGCGCAGTCGATGATTTCTGCAAGTGCAAATAGTCAGCCGGAATTTTCGCAGGTTTATAAAAATAGAAGTGCTTGTATAAAATACAGAGCAGGCAGAGCAGTCAATTGACAGGCGGACAAAGCTGCTCGCACATTAAAATCGCTGTTTCTGCCGGCGATAACGGTCTCGGCGCGATGATTTCTGTCGAGAAGGAGGAAGAATTTCAAGACAGATCCGTGGCCGGGGTGTTGGGGGAGAGCGCGAGGAATCGTTCCGTTTCGAGTGTAACAGGGCGTTGGTTCGCGGATGAAAAAGATTCCCAAGCGACGCCGTGCTGTTTTCTCGGCTGGCTCGGTCAAAGAGTTTCGTCGCGGGGAACTTGGCCGGCTGAAAATACGCGGGAACGTAGGAACCACTCGACCCAAAAAGCATTCGAGGAGCTCGGTGGACAAAATATGAACGACCGGCATGAATACCAGGCCCGTGGATCGGTTGTGTGTGTTATTCATCCGGCGCCGGGTTGTTTCACCGCCGTAGGAAAAGTGCAAACCGCCCAGAAGTACGCGACCTCCTCCAACATCCGTGCACACTATCGCTGCCGCTCGCTGCTCTCTCTCTCTCTCTCTCTCTCTCTCTCCCCGCTCTCTCTCTCTCTCTCTCTCTCTCTCTCTCTCTCTCTCTCTCTCTCTCTGGTTAAAGCTCGAACGATACGTATACCGTGGAACACATGCTCGGCTGCCGCGCGCATATTTCGCCCTCGGCGAGATACCAACGACCGACTCCCCACAACGATCGGCTTAGTTCCCATGAGAACTCGAATCTCGGCAAGCGACGCCTTCGGTTCTGACCCCGTTCGCCGACGCAAAACGCGATTCTTTGATTCGATGCAACGCGAACCGGCAAACTTCTTCGCGCAACTACCGTCTAGAATCTCGCCGCACTTGTTACTTGCCACCCGCGCCCCTGGCAGTGCGTCGCAACGGGAACATCGTCGGTCACATTAAATATTCTCGCGCGATTCACTCCGTTACCTCGTCCCGAGGTCCACCCAGTTCAAACGTCATTAATAGACTGCGGATTTCAAAACAAATTTTCCTCCTCCTTAATTTCTACTCGAATTAGAACCGCTTCAAAGAACGTATCGCGGTGTTCACTCTGCAGCAACGAACTTCGCAAGTTCCCCTGGCATCGATAAAAGGCCTACCGGTTTCCGGGGAAGTAGTTCGAGTAGCTGTTGGAAGTATGTAAATTAAACGGGGTAGCAAGCGCGCGCGATCGTGCGGCGAAATGTGACCGGAATTGGCTGCAACAATGTTCATACCGATACAGGAATCACAAATTAAACTCGCCGTTATTGCCGGTCGAGGAAAGTTTGTTCGTTCCGATTCAGCATACGTTAAAGGCTGAGTAGATCGCCTATTGAGCTGGTTGGAGGGATGGATGATGGAGCTCGGAAACTTATTTGCGAACTAACGAAAGGAGCTTTCTTTTCATCGAAGCCACCCAAACCCTCCCCTCGAGTCCGAGCAATTTCGCTCCGGGACGGCCCTTACAAGAGTCAAGATTCTCGCATCGTTATTCGATTTTTGCCTTCCGAGTTTCGCTCCCCGCACCGCGCCGACGTCGAGCGCGCGGCGTCCGTAGTCAGTTTCCCGTAATTCAAGACCGCGATGAAAGAAACGTCGACCGGAACCTTTAGAATTCCGTTACTTCCACAGTATCTGTATCCCCCCTCTGCCGGCCAATTTGTATTACTACGCCGATAGATTCCCCAGATCGTTTTTATACCCGGTGAACAATGCCGTTCTCGAGAACACAATGACTGCATCTTTGCCCTTCGAACGTCAAACGAGCATTTAAGCGAGCCATTATAGCGATAGGAGTCCTTGATACATCATCGCTCGCGCACTGCGAACTACGAGAATGCTTCTATCCCCGTCGACCGACTGCAGCCAATTGGCGATCGGACTCATTTGTGAATCCAAGACACTCGCTGCCACGATCAACGAGAGCTACACAAATATTTTCTCCAACGTTCGCACATTATCTTAGCCACGCACAGTGAAGAATTTGGTCCCAAAAGCTGGCCAAAAGTCGATTGAAACATTTTGGTTAAAATATAAAACAAAAATTAAAGTGTTCAAAAATCTGCACACACACGCTTCAACAATCAAGGTCAATTTGATGTTTTAAATGCGAAGATATATTTTTTACATATCTGTACATTATCGATTCTTTCAGTCTTCAAAGTTGCCATTTTCAGATTCTGATTACTCTTCGCGTTGTTATTATGGTTTAATTTAGTTCGGGATCGTGGTTTCTTCTAAGCTGCCATCCCAGTTCAATTGTCTACGAAAAACGGAGGAAGGATTCTATTAAAAGTTGACGACGAGAGGACGTCGACGGATCCGGACTTGCGAGTTTTAATGCACTTGTTATAATCGGCCCTCTTACCACGAAATACCGAGGGAACACACCTCCGTTCACCGGCTTACCCTCTTTCCTCAAGTTTTTCCCTTCAGAACGTTCCCGAGCCCTCTCTTTCTCTCTCCGGGTTTCCACCAACGCCGCTCATAGACATTCTCACAAATTGGGGGAATAATTTACTACATTTAACGAACTGAAGCTCGCAACTTCAGTTACGCTCGTAAAACCTAACCCTTCGCAGACCTTTACTTTTTCGAGCTGAACACTATTCTTCTTTACGAGAGTACGAACGCTCAAACAAACGTCTCGAGAGCCAGACGAAATTTTATTTCCATAATTAAACGACTCGTTGCGTTAACAATCCTCATTTAAATACCTATGACTTATTTGTACACGATTGGTGCCCATAAATATTTTTTCTAGTTTTTATTTTGTCAAATTAATCGATTTAGCCATTGAGCGGCTAAATGCAGAAAATTTCGGGATGCATGAAAGTTAAATATGGAATAATTGTGGACCGCAGTTATCCAACAGATATTCGATCTAAGGAACGGAAACTGTACGATCTAAGAAAAACGAGTATTCCTTCCAATTTCTGCGTCGACTTTCAAAATTCCAGGCACTATGTGCGTTTGCAAGACGAATCAGCGAATTGCTCGTCGTTTACAAACAAGTTGGGAACGGCTCGCTGCTACGCACCGGGGAAAACGAGAAACGGAAAGCTAGATTAATAATACAATCTTAGTATCATTAGCCGCGGTAATGGTGTGAACTTTTAATTAGTTGCGCAGTTTCATTCGGAAACACTTGCCCGAGCAGCGGATCCATTGTGTTTTTATTCATGGCCCAGGAGATAGGCAACAGTCCTATCTTCTCCTCTGAACCGTACTCGAATCTGCTCCATTCCCCACTAACCAGAAGCCCTCGGGGCTAGAAACTTTAACTTTCTTCTTTCCCACCCCCCTGAACACCCATCCAACCTCCAACCTAAGAAGCCTGAGAAAGAGACGTTACGTATTTGTCCATTAACACCCGCGGACTCGGTCGTCGTTAGGCGGTTTGCGCCTCGGTTCATCCGGGATTCATGGTTCAATCATTTATTCCTGGATGTTCGTATCATCGGCCGCCATCTCAACCCTTCGCACTCGGAGCCATTGTAACACGAAAATTAAACATTTCTTCCGATAAATTTTATGGACATGAAATTGGTATAATACCTGATACAATACCTAAGTAAATAAATAAATAGTTGACTACGGACGTCTGTAAAAACATCAACAAATTAAAAAAAAAATGTTTGACAAAATGAAACATAAAAATTGGTCGGGGATCGTTCGACTTGCATAATTTGGGTAAAAGCAGCGAGGCTGTCGCGCGAATGGCAGAGTCGATACTAGTCCTGTGACGAATCAGAAAATGGCGAGCGTAACGGGACGCGAAAGCGACGCGACGGGATCGATCAGATCGCGAACAGCGTCCCTTTCTAGATAATGGCGTGGCGTTTAAAAGGATTCGGTTTACTAATCCCTTCACAATCCACCCATAAACCCAAACACTCTTTCCCTGAAACCATCGTGATCCATCGAATAGAGACGCCGGTATAAAACGAGTTTGGATGGGTTTAATTACTCAGCTCTCGACCGGCGATGTAAATGATGGCCATTAAATCGCGGGGTTCGATGTTTACCTCGAAACCGCCAAAGTGGAGGGCAATACGTTCGAGGAACGTTCATTCTAGACAGCGGAACGGGCCGCCGCGTGCTCGACTTTTATCAGCGATAACCGAACGATTTTCTATCCGCGGAATCAATATGAGCAACGGGGTCCCGTCGGATTTTAAATCGAGTGCCCTCCCTCTGTTAATTTGCTTAACCGGGGTGAGAGGAGGGGGCAGACGGGGCCGGGATATCGCCGTCGGGGATCCTATTTATCACGATTTTAATTACCCGCTTACGGGTACACACTTTCCAGGCCTGTAATCCGTATAAATACGATTTAGGGATCGAACGCCGCGCGCTTGTGTATGCTGATTCGTTACTTTCGAGCGCCGGTAATTCTTCCAATCACGGCTTTTCCCCACTAAATAGTTAGCCCAAACTCCTCCAAAATGTACAAATTAAATTCTGCAAGACCATTACCTACCAAAAATTACTATTTCCAGTTTTTAAAGGTCAGCAAAGCCTTCCAAGGTAACATTTTTCGCAGAAAATGCATGGGTTTCCTACAGCTGCTTAAAATACAGTTTTATTTCGTGTTAATCCTTTGAGTTTATCAATTATTTCTCATCACATTATTTCATTAAAAATGAAAACAATAAATATACGACCTAGACCACATTCTTAATCATGGGCAGGTATATGTGACGTTCACAATTTTGCAGTTCAGTTGAAGATCGTCAAACTAATTTTAAGCACTTCGCTGATTTAAATCATTGTGTACACGATAGAATATTGTAGATTTTGTGCGGTTATTCGTAACAGTGTTCCCGACGGTAACATTTTGTTAAAATCATTTCCGAAAATTTCGCTCGTTATTAGATTAAATATATTCCTGTTTATTATGATATTATTACGTCGACTGGAAATATGTCGAAAACAGCTTCGGCTAATTTCGCCCCCCGGAACGTTTTTATTTGTCAATTATTCATAAAACGCCGGATAAATGTGAGCGCGGCTAATATTAAATGTGCGCGGCAGAAATTACTGCGACATGAATGAAAATTGCAAGATTTAACAATTCGTTGACGAGCCGCCGGGATGAAAACGTACCAATTAGTTGCGTCCCCGATAAATACACGTTCATTACACGCGGCACATTGTACGTACGAAGTAACAACATCGGAAAATGCGTTTAATATTCCAATAACCGATAATCCCACCTGCCGTTTGACGAAAAGTACACGGACACAAATAAGTACTTTAAATTATCATCGCGGGCGGAATTAAATTTTGTAGAATCATTCAATTAAACATTTGTGTTACCGCCAGCATCGGGACTGGATTCGTTGGAAGTAATGTATTTCATCGGTACTAACATTTACTGTCTCCAGAAAATTTGTTGCTACGCAAATAACGTGCGATAAATTTTGGCGTATGTAAAAAACACTGTACAACGAATGCAGGTAATTTTCACAGCCATAAAAGGTTCGTCGCGTTTATCAAAATTACCGATCTCGGTACAAGCGCGCACGAATAAAATTAATGAAAGTTGACTGGTCGGAAAGCGATGGAGAGAGAGAGAGAGAAAGAGAGAGAAACAGGGAGAAAGGGAGACGAGCTCGACCGAGGCATAATTCGCGAGTTACAATTTTACGCCATATCTACGGGTCTCGGAGCCCTCATATTATGCGTGTATCCACCATATATCAGTCTTACAGCACTCCTGATAACAATTTCATACGGGGATTACGGCGACGATGGGGGCAGCCGGGGGGGGTGGGAAGAGACACACACATGAGTGCACCACTCTCCTGAAAGCGAAAGGGATAATCCCCTGAATAATGTGCATGCTGTTACTGCAATATTAATCGGTTTCGACAGGAAAACACTGAATGGCTTTGACTCCCGGGCTTTATGCAAAAGAACCGGCGCTCTTCTTCGTCCAAGAGGGAAAGCGGCACCCTCCGCTCGTGTTTGGAGGCCCCCTGAAGTCGAAAAATGCTCGCACACTCAAAAGTCCATCATGCTCCTCCGACATCAATGAAAAACATGAGTCTTTTGATAATATCAACACCATTGTCGTCATTCATTTGAAGTCTCCGTTTCGCGCAATTTTTTCAAAGGCTATTATGGAAATATAATTGCACGCTTACTTTAACGAAGCGGAAACATTAAACAATGTAGAGAGACATTCTGTCTAATTAATAGGTCGAAACAGTATTATTTCGTGGTTGAATTGTCTTCGATAAATCCCGGATATTGGCGGAACCGAAAGATCAATTTCGAGCGAGCTCAAATGGTTTGCCCGGTGAAATGCGTCGATGTCGAGTGGATCGCTAATTAACGGGAAATTGCGTGCAGGAATGGCGGGGTAGCGGGACGGTTGAAAGGGCCGAAGGAGTAAAGAATTGCAAAATGTTTCCACAATCGTCTATGGAAGATCAAGCTGCGCCCTCGACTAGGGACACGAATTGGGAGAGAATTCCTACCTTTCCAGTTTCCAGTATCCAGTATCCAGTTTCCGGCGATACGGTGTGTGCACGCTCGCGTGGGAGAGGTAGCGTGTAGAATGTCAACCGGGGAATCCCCTGGTATTCGCAGATCGCTTAAATCACCGGTAAATGAAATTAATTTATCTGAGCCAATCTGTCGCGTCAGCGTTACGCTCACTAGTCTCAGGGCTGTATGTACGCGTACGCGATGCATGTGACAGACAATATATTTGGCGCCCCTTGGCTACTGGTACCAGGCCGTGTGACATTGTAATCCAGCACCATTTCAGTGTTCATCCAGTCAGACCTCTGAATAAAGGGGTCCTGTCATTTCACGCGACTTGCGAATTCGATCACCGCGACTGGACCGTGAAAAAGCTCGCGGACACCCTCCTACGTCTAATTCCGGGCTGGACCTCCCCTTGATTGCGGCCTGGCCTGTCACCTGCGATTATTACTGAATCATTGTGTCCTCTCGCTACGTCCACCGACGCGACACGATCTCCAGATATTCGAAATACTTGCAGTTTCGGCCGAAACTCGACGAAATAGAAAGCAAACATTTAACCCTTTGCACTCGGACCTATTCTAACTGGAAAATTAAACATCTCTTTCGACCTTGAATAATTCCATTCTAATATTATTTCTTTTCTTTGTATGATTATGAAATTGATGTAATACCTCACACAATACTTAAACGTTTAGTAATTGATTAGATACCAACATATATTTAGTAATAATAAATGTTGATGTTCTCGGCGCTACG
>CM052190.1:3898121-4121086 GCA_028455805.1 Lasioglossum figueresi
CTTTTATTGGAGGAATTTTATACGATTGTGTATTGATTCGAGAAAATAACTAACAAGATATTGAGGTTGGAAAGAAGGAATATATTTAGTAATATAAACAATATTTTTAATGATGTTACGGCAATTTTTAGTGGCGCCTCAGAGTCGCCACTCGAGTGCTAAGAGTTAATATACAGCCCCATTCTCTCGTCTACTTTCTATTGTCCATTTTAGGACCAGACTGAGAACCATTATGACTTAATTCCTACGTTCAGAATTTCATTCGGTTCATCCTAATTCCATTTTTCCCAGGAAATATTCGGTAGTCGGAGAAGTTGTTGTGCATGGTTTAAATAAAAAGTTGACAAATGGAAAATTTCCATAGATATTCTAGTAATGCTACCCCAGATACGTGTAATAAAATTTTACTGATAAATGTACAGCGACCAATTACACGTCTGTGCACGATTAACATTACAATAGCAGTGCACAGAGAGAAGGTTAATTCGTCTGGAGGTGTTCGTTCTGAAAAAATAGTTGGCTGCGGAGTGCGATAAAATATAGATCGAGGCGTGGACGAACAAGATTGTCAGCGGAGCGGTTACCTGAGTGTAGCAGTGGCAAAAGAGCACCGCATGGGAGAGTCAAGCGATCAGAAGTCAGGGTAGGGTTTCCATGGAAAATAGGAGAGCGCGACACTTCATAGCCTCGCTTGTAAATGGTAAACGCGTTTAGCTCCCCGGGACACCCTCGAGAAAATCGGTGGAGCGTGGGGGAGAAATTTGTGGACCGACCAGGCGAAGGGCTCCCCGGAGAGAAAAAGAGCGAGCGCGAGAGAGAGAGAGATAGTGGCGAGAAAATATGAATTTTTCCGTCGGCTAGAAAAAGAGAGCATCGTCGGGAAAAGCGAGGAAAGCGAGCATAACTCCGGGACGCGATATAAAACTGGAGACTCCTCCGTGTAGTCACGATATTTTCAGGCCGAAACGGAATTACGCGACGCCCCGGCCGAAAAGAAGGGGCCGCAATTACAGTTTAAAAAAGTTTTTTCGGGAACGGCGAGTTTAAGAAGCGACATTCGTCTCGCGAAATTAACCCTGGTCCGCGCGTGCTCGCGATACCGAATGGCCGCCAGCTTTTCTTTTCCCCAGTTGCACCCCCGGCCTCCACACCCTTCCGCCACACCTGTGAAAGGGATGCAACATTAGGCAACAATGAAATAGAAGAGACAGCCGCCGCCCTTTACCTCTCCCCCGACCAACCGTTCCAACCGGTATCAAGAGATTCGCCGAAACTTTCCCCGGGAAATTATGCCGACTTTTCCAGAGATACGTGTCCACGGAAACTGTCTCGTGACGAGATTTACAATGCCTCTTCCGAGAAACTTACCGGCCGCGATGAATTGCCACCATGTATAATTGTTGTGACTGCGGCCACCGGTCACCACGTGAATCCCTGATAACGCTATCACTGCGGAAGAGTTCATGCAGCTCGCACGTTGCGAGAGAAAACTCTTTTAGGTTTATGAAATTGATTTTTCCTTGGTGGAATTGTTTTAACGACTTTCTCCGGTGGCTATTGTATCATTCGCTTCCGATCAATCTGGAAATATTAATGACAATACTGATCAAGTAGAAGTGTCCAGCAGTAGTCAGACGTACCACAAAAATGTTTAAATATTAGACAATCATATTTGTCAATATTCCTCGTAATTTGTAATGAAATAAGCGCATTAGTAACTATGGGCACAATTGTGTGCATTAAAAAAATTCTACAGCGAGTTAGTTTAATTGCAGCACAGGACTTCTCTTGTCGAATAGTGAAATTGAATCGAATGGAATTCCAATATGGAATAATTTCGCTGTAATTTTGTAATGTGATATTGTCGGTAGTATTGTTATTTGGAAAGCAGAAAACGGTTCGAACGGTCGAATAGTTTGGAAATAGACCAGGCGATTTTATTAATCGCGCGAATCTCTTGATTATTTCATTCATTCCGCTCGGGCCGGCCCGAATGAACTAAAAGGGATCAGGAATTATAATTAAACCGGTTCCAACGACTTAAGTTTGGAAGCTCATTTTATTCCAATTTAGGGAATTTAAGCGGTGCGACCGAATACTAGAACGGTCGGCACTCCCAGCGCCGACCAGGTAGGCCAGAACGATGTAACGTGAAATTGGTACTTCGAAATTTCATTAGTGAAGTCAGGTGGCGTCACAGATTCAATTAGCTTTTTATTGGATTTCGAACTGTGCGAACTGTCAAAGCGATAACCTCGTGCCTGCTAGCGGCGCACTAACATCCGCAAGGGCATGTACGTACAATACGCGTGTGAATGCGCGAGGCATCCAACGAAACACCGTAAACGATTACTTTTTCACTTATGCTATCTTTGTTCAGTCCACTGTCGGTTTACTGCAGACTCTACGGGCGGTACGAAAATTTTCGAAAACACTAAAATTTCAAAACCGACCTTCTCTGCGAATTACACGAGAGATCGAATGAAGCCCACAGTATTGTACTAATTAGTGAATTACACGAGAGAAGTCTGCGATTGATTGAAGCCCACAGTATTCTACTAATTAGTTTTGTAACAGGAATAATACGGATAATGTGCTGTTAATTATTTATTATATCAAATGTATAAAAGAGTACGCAGCACGGGCTCGCCATTCCCGACGTGTTTTACGCAAGTTTCAATTTTCACGGACCATTTTATGGGAACGGAAATTAAACGGAAATTCATTACCTCGTTTAAGGATCTTATTAACTCAAATATGAAATTGAAACTTTATTTAAAATTTCACGAACATTCTCGCTTGCCTGTCAGGCCTGTAAAAAGTAGATTTATATTTTCTTAATGATATTACTCTGACAAAACAAGCACGATTCTAATGTAATTATTAATTTGTAAGTCCGACTTTTGGAGTATGATTTTTTACGTCAGACTTGTTGGTCAAATTATAATGCCTGTTATTCCATAAGTAACTCTTCGGAATTCTCTGAAGCATCATTCAGGGTGCATGAAAAGGCATCGTACATCGAACGAGCGAAAAAACGATGAAAAGAGCGGATTTACTGGGAGTAGTTTTATTTCCATGCCATACCGGCCTGTTAGACCGGCGAATAATTAGGGAATCCCGCTCATTATCAATGGAGCCTTAACGAGAAATGGAGTTTCCTTTTCCTGTCTAGACAAACTGCCTACGGAGCGTGGAAGGCAAGAAAGTAAAACATTGGATGATCCAACGAAAAAACGAGACCGCCGCGATTAGACCTCTTCACATTCAATGGACCTTATTGTTCCCGCAACCAGGGAAAAATGGGTGGGTAGTAAAACACCGTGCCATAAATTTTGTTAAACATTTAAGCAACTCCCTTTCCAAATACATTAAGAATGGTATTAAGGGAACATTTTGATATGAATTTATGCGAGAAGGGGCCGTTTTTTAAATTCAATTTTTATGGGATTTCGAGGCTGGTATTGGTAATAACCTTGGCCCAGGTCGGCCAGAGGAATCGGCAAAGTTCCACGAGCAGATCCGACATTCCGTGAAAACGAAAGGGAGAAGATAGCAGCGCAGACAGCAAAAACTAAAGCGCAGGATGGCTCGGTGGTCGGTCGTGCATCATAGGTTTATGGTTCCACGGTGGCATTTATAAGGTTTGCTCGACTTGGCGGGTAAGTTCTAACAGTGAACTCATCCCTCGGTTTGGGGTGGCGATGCTGCGAAGCGCCGTCATTATCGTCGTGATATATATACCGGGAGTGCCGTTAATGCGTCTCGGGGTTCCTTATTGAAAAATATTGCGTTGATTCCGCCTTAAACCGCCCCGGACACCGGCGCCTTTCTCTTTCTTCATTCTTCACTTCCACTTTCTATTGTCTTCTGGGTCAGCTTTCGTCACGGCACATTCCTCTCCGATCCATTTTACGACTACACTTGCCTCCATTTCGAACTCACTGGATCCAATGCGTCTTCCATTTTTATCACAGATTCTTTTTTTATCTTTCACTTTGCTTTGTTATTTTATTCGTTGAGAATGTTCCGGCTACTTTTTGTCTCATCGCATTGTATGCGCTATTATTTATTATATATTCTTGTGTATCTTATAAATTAAAAATTTATGTATGTTGGACTCGTATGAAGTTCTATGTAACCAGTTACGAAGAAAATTGAGTGCGTGTAATCGAAGGTTACTATTACGATTTTCGTCATGCTTTCCTTTTCTTCAGGGAAGGATTGTTAAAATCTGAGCTGCGGCAATGCTTCGGTGAGTAAATGAAGTTGATTAGGTTTTTGCTTGGAATTGCGGTTCGAATGATCCGCTAACGTTCCCAGGAAAGAGAGGACTGAATCCGAGAGCAGCATCGGTTCGCCGAAATTGGACTCCGCATCCGATTAAACGACCTCATTGTTTCGAAACACGTGGCGCAAAAACGAGGAACGAAAGACGAGGAAGGAGAGAAGTGGAACCGGCGGTATAGGTGGAAAAGAGAGAAACGTGTTTCCTCTGCTCTTTTCGTTAGACGCCGTTGCGAAGGACCATGCTCCCTTAGTCATCCTCCGTCCTGTATAACTGACATTTCATGAATTGGAAATGTAATTTTACCACACGGTCGTGGCTCGCGGCGTCATAACTGTTCGCATGATAACCCGGCCGCAAAGTAAACGAGCGCATAATTTCAGCTGGGAACGCGTACACGGGTTCTCACGACTAAAGAGGTGCCAAATAATACGTTCTAGCACGCGGAGAGAACGGGGCTACCCGTAATCGCAATATCTCGCAAACACAGCAACAGCTGTTCACGTCGTCTTTCTTTTCAGCCGAGGCATCCTCCTTTCCTAACCTTCAATTCGATACTCGTTCTACATATTTTACATCATCTCCAAACTATCGTTAATTAAACGTCTGTTTAAATCTAAAATTTCTTGTTAAATGTACACCCACACAGAATTAAACAAATTTATTTTGACCGGGATAGAGAAAGACGTCGTTCTATAATTAATCGATTAATGTCGCTCGGAGGACGACGTGGATCTACGTTTTCTTATTCGAGCGATCAAGCTGGTTTCTCGTTAAGGTTTTTTCTTGTTCGGCAGTTGGCCGAGCCGTAAATTACGTTGGCTGCTTATACGAGGAGCACGTAAAAGAGGAGAAACAGGAGGTTCGGCGTCAGGCATCCGTTGAGCGCAACACTGTCGTGGGCGTCGAAGGATCCACAGCTCGGTGAATGGGAGGGTTTTGGTCATGGTGGCCCATGGAACGCAGCATGGCGGTGCATCCGGTAGCGGGATACAGCGATAAATCACGCGTAACGTGTGCGTTTTCTCCGCTCTCGGTACGCAAACCTTTCGGTTTTATCGAGCCGGGGGCTCGCTCTCGTTGTACGTGCACGCGGTTACCATCCCAGCGAGACACTAAATTTCCCTGGCAAAAAGAATTTCCTGCTTTTTATCTGGGACGAGATGGCGTTAAGCTTAATTTTCTTTTAGCGGTCCGAGCCCCGGCGTACGGTTAAAGTCCGAGCGTTCTTGATAAAGAAATTTATCGGCGGAATAAAGAACTTTTCAAGATTACGCCCCCCTCGGGCCCCCTTTTCCTCCCCGATCCCCCAAACACAGGATTTATCTTTACCGCGAGCCGACGCTCTTCTTACGCGATACCGCGGTTTTGGTTATTGCTTCGCTCATTAAACTGTGCTTCGTTTCTTGCATCGATCTCGACTGGCTTTTCGCGCGCTCTTTACCACGTCGTTAATGTTAACAAGCGCGTTCACATCGGTATTTTGTTCGAAGAGAGTTGCTCCCAAACTCACAGCAATTTTATTTTTCCGTATTCTGCAAATAATTTTAATTTATAGTAAGTAGATGCGCCCGACAATGGTCAGACAGTCGAAAGTATAGAGGCCCACTAATTTTTCTAAATTTAATTTCTGCGATCCGAGTACGCTGAAAATACTATAATTTTTTATATTTATTTTTGTAAGCACCGACAATATTTTATATAGCATTTCATCTGTCGACAACACTTATTTTAGCGCACAATACCGGAATGAAAATTAAAAATGAATGCAGGTGAGCAGAGTAAAATGATGTTCTTTTTCCGTGTACGCCAATTTGGCCATTGGCGAGCACAATCAGCTGTTTTCGATAATCGCTAATTAAATTAGTGGACAGAGGAACACAGAGAGAGAGAAAGAGAGAGAGAGAGAGAGAGTGAGTGGGTAAATCGGGGAGTCGAGCGTGTCGAGCTTTGATATTCGATACATCGATCGGCGTCAGAGCTCTCTCGCACAATCAATCTCTCAGCACAACCGTTGTTTTCGACGCCTCGTACGTTACGGAACGCAGCCCGGGTGGATTCATATTAAACGATATAAAGAAACAGGGCCCCGCCGGTGATTTATGCGCACAAATTGTCCTGTCACCGTGCTGTTCTTTTAGGACTTCAGGAGCGGCGGTGCCACGTAACGGGGGCGCGTGCGCCCTCGCCTCGCTTGTTCTTTTGTCGACATCTTATTGTCCGCCCCCGCGCTCTACAATATCTGCTGCATTAAATCCCGCTCTTTCGCGATGTGCCAGGCAATATGGTGCCTCCTGTGTCCTTCCTTCCTTCCTTCCTTCCGGCACCCCGTGAATCCCGTCGCGCTGGTTCTGCCGACTGCTTTTAAACGGCAACGCAGAAATAATTTCCGTCTCTGGCGCGCAGTCAAATTTATCTTACTTAGCGCCCAGATTAATCAGTATCGCGCTTAGCCAACCGAACAAAAATTCCCGAACTGATCACCTTCCTATGCATCGCCCTCTCTCTCTCTCTCTCTCTCTCTCTCTCACGCTGTTGCATTATCATAATCAACACCCAATTCCAATACCCTCGATAACTGACAAGTTCTGCAGGACTGCAGAAAATTGACTTATTCTATTTTTTCCGATTAATTTTGGTCAGGAGAAAGTTGTGGTGCAACCTTCTTCATTGTTCGTAATTTCCATCAAAGTCTCCCTAATTAAATAAAATTGTTGCCTGCCGCCGAACGGGGACAGAAAATCGTAAATTACGATATAAGTGACGTGCTCGATTTTTCGATCGACATCCGCGCGCTCGCCAGGGGCCGTGTTAAACTATTACCGATAAAATAAACCAAGACGAGAGAACCGCAGGATGCAACGAAAGGGGAGGGATGCACATGAAAAGCGTAGCGGGTAGGGAGGGGAGTATTGCGACGCTCGGAATCAAATATTTTCCGCGCGTTACGTCACGGGCGCAGACTTTATAATAAGGCGGAGCAGAAGGGACCGCGGCATTCGGCTCACGTTTACATTTATCCTTTTTGCGAAATGAGTGATAATTCGTCGAAATCGAATTACCGGCCCGGAGGACGGGGCAGAGTGAAAGGCGGCGAAGTTACCCGCAACGGGCCACCGGTACACGCCGCGTTTTCGAAATTTGATTATGACGTACTGCACGTGCAACGGAACGTGCCGCGCTACACATAAATGATACGGGACGTAAGCGAACGTTTAAACCCGCCGAAAAAGAAAAGCTAATGGTTACACGCCCGGTGGATGTAACGCTCGAAATAATAATAATATCCCACGGTGCGGAGAGCGCGATTATTTGCACCGGGATCTTGCTCGATTTGCGCGGAATGCTAAGCGATTGGATGCGACTCGTGCATTTTTATTAGCGTCATCTTGTTATCCCTTTTACAGAAATGCGGGAAATTCGAGTTCATCAATTAGGAATTTATTATTTATCGAGAGCCGCCAAAGTAAATTTGTTTAATACCGCGTACATAGGAATTTCATGCACTTATTTTATGAACTTACAATTAGCGATACAACGAATCTAAAGAATTTTATTCATCTTCTCAAGTTTCTACACGAGGACACGATAGGTTCGACAAACGAGCGGCTCAATTAAAGCGATTGCTCAAAGCAGTATCTTTTCAGACCCCTCCAGTGCGCCATTGTCTCTTCCCCTTTTCCCTGGGCCCATTCAGATTTCCCCAGCGAGGCCAATAAACAAATAAAGATCGCATCTGGCTGTTTGAAAAGGAAAAAAAAATAGAGGAGAGAACGTTCAGCACACGATTCCCTTTGACACCGGCGATCAGTCAGGCTCGGTGCGTTCTCCCATTACAATTAACGCTTCCTTCTCGGCTCAAGCTCGGCTGCGGCTCGTTCCAAGAAAGACAAAGTGCTCTGGCAACACGCGCCTCTGTTTTCCATGCGTTCCCATACGTTTCCCGATCGCGAAGCCGGTTTTCCCTCGAGTGGCTCGCGTAGGCGAAATGAAACCCCGTATCGTGCCGTTGGGAAGGAAGCAACCAGCCAACCCCATCGCTGCTGGGAGAGACAAAAACAGGGTGGGGGGGAGGGGTTGCGGATAGAAAGAAACTGGGTTTTTCGCTCGTCGCGACGTCGCTCGAGAGGAATTGAACATCAGCCCGGTTGCGTGTGCCGAGCTGTCTCTTTCTGTACCCGACGTATGCGGGTACACGATCGAGATGAAGACGTTTACCGGCGAGACGAGAGGAAACGACCGCGACCGCGTGAACGCATCGGAAATCCAGTGACGTGCACTTGCACTTGCATTACCGTTATTAGTCGTTCCGCGACAATTGCGAAAATTTACGTTGCGTTATTCTGAAAAACTTGGCCCCTAAAGTTAGGCACTGTCGTAGCTTCTTCCTGGGAATAAATAAATTATTCTGCTACCGGAACAGCGATTGAATCAGGTTCACGCCACACAGAGGCCGCAATAATCTCTCTCACACCATACGCACACCCCCAGCAATTCCGGCGGTGGCATTCGATTCGAGATTGTAAATAGTCCAGATGTCAATCGGCCGTCCACAGGGGAACCAAGTAATTTCCACGGAATCGAAAGACGGCCGTTTATGCGAAACGCTCTCGGGCCTGAGATGCGGAAATGAAGCATGTCACTCAGGACGAACGCCAGAAGTCGCGAGAGCAGCCCGCAATTCCTGCGGAAACTCCTGAACCTTGGATTCTTTAACGACCACGGTATTGTACATTTATTGTGGAAAATCTCCGGTCGACGGAGTTATAATCCTTCCCACCCCAGAGCTGAGAAATTCACAGAAATTCGAACGAAGCACCGGCAAGTGAAGCTTCGAAGTAAACAAAAATTAATCTTGGCAAGCAAAAACGATCACCGCGTTCATTTAATTAATATTTCGTCTTATTTCTTGCCATAGGATCGACCTGGCCTAAATTACATCATGAATTATGAAACAACTATAATATAGTATAAATTCCAGTAGCCGCAACGGTGTTACAGAGGCACATCTTTCTCGTGGAGAGTGCTCGAGTGTCTGAGCTTAGAACGAGGGAGTAGAAGTGGCAAGAATTAGTAGTTATTAGGGCTGCGAGGGTGTCCAAGGGCAGAAGAAGGTATCGAGACGTGGATGGCGGGGTGTGAAGGGGTACAAGAGGGTGAGTAGTTCGCATCGTCGTCGGGTTTCCTCACTTTGTCCTCCGTCTTTCCTGCGGCCGTGGTGTGCGGACCGGATGATATAGCGCGTGAAATTTGTCGTCATTGTGCTACGACAGAACTACGCGAGGGTAATACGGCGGTGCCGCTAACTAGCCCTTGTTATAACGGCGTTCGTTCGTTGTTCGTCGTTCGTCGTTCGTCGTTCGCCGACTGTCAGGGCTCTCTCTCTCTCTTTCTCTCTCTCTTTCTCTCTCTCTCTCTCTCTCTCTCTCTCTCTCTCCACCCCCGTTGCAGGACGGAACACCGCACCACCGCCGCACCGGGCGTACAGTGTTTCATTTTGACGGGCCAGCCGGTCGGCAGTGCCGAGTCGTCGAAACTATAACAGCTCTAAATGCCCTACGCTCCATGGATTTCGCCGAAATCCGGTAATTACCTCCATTCTCGTCAAGTGAGGACGAGGCAGGGGCCGAGAGGGTGAGCGGAATTACTCGAGATCGCCGGAGCTTTTGCAGTCCAGGCGTAGTCCGAATTTCACTGAACGAGCGATTTTCTATCGCGTCAACCCCGGACTCGATCCTACGTGGAAGGACCGGGTGCACGCATTTTCCCTTACTTTCCCTTAAAGTCGTTCTGTCTTTATTTCGCTTGATCTTTGCCCCAGCGCGTGCCCAGCCGAGCCCCTTTCACTCGACACCCGCTTTGCACGTGCCACTGTGATCTCCTTTGTGGTGTCTAGTACGGTGGAGCCACGGTAATTGCGTGTTCTTCGGCGAAAGCTGGTACGCTATAAAACAGAATTTTTTGTTAAGGTTTCTTAAGCGAAGACGGACGCCGAAAATCGTGGATTTTTCGTTACCTGCGCGAATGCTGTTTCCTGGAAAGGGTGATTCACTGCAGAGGATAGATAGGGAAATAAGTTTCGCATTAAATAACAGAGGTCCATCGTCTCCTGTGTTACTGCAGGTGTCGCCGAGGAGTGTGATATTATTCCCCTATTCGATATCACTGCACATTTCGCACAAGTTGTACCGAAACCCTTTCCACTTCCGACTGGTGACAGGTCTGACCAAGGAATCTCCGAATAAAATTCCTTCGAGAAATCAGAATTATATTCGATAGAATTAAAAACGTATTAATCACCTTCTTATCGTTTTCGAATTTCAGTGCGCAGTGGCTCGGGCAGCGCAGATTTCATTTTTGTTTCGAGCAACTCGGAACGTACGAATAATTCGGGGTCATTAGGTTAGGGAAATGGTTTCTCGTACGGTTCCGCGAGATTCCTCGGAGTTTTCGGGGCATGCCGGCTGTTCATTGGACAAAGTCGGTACTCTTTGTCCGCAGAAAGCATACCGTGAGCAAATCGGTTTCCTTTGAGCGATAGGAATTCAGCATACGCCTTCCATTCCAGTACGGGTGGAATTTCAAGTGCAGTGGACAGTTCCGCGGGAAGAAATTCAAGCTGTTCGAGGAAGGAGAAGGAGCAGGGGGAAGACGAGGCTCGGGGGCCTTCCTTTGTGAAACTTGAACTCACTTGAGACAAAGTCTTAAAATGAATCAGAAACGTCCGGTGGCACAGAGAAACGGACCATCGGGGGTGTAGAGACAGGGCGAAAGTTGACCGCTAACGAAAAACGTGGAAACAGGTGGAAAAGATTCCGCGCGCCGCGCCGATCCGCCGTTAAAAATTCATGCCGGTCTCGTCTAACGCTTCGCACGCGAGTTTTTAAAGCTGCCCGTACATTAGCACGTAAAGTACAATTTTACGGTAAGTGGCCGGCTTTTGACAAGCCTCGTTACGAGTGTTTTTTATGGCCGCGCTGCCTACACCGGTTACAATGTTTACTTTAAACCGCGATTCCCCGCGACGCTGATGGTAATGCGCTATCAAGAGAGCGCGGCGAGTTACCCGCGCCATTTTAATAAAGACAGCCACGGAAACGCGCGCTCTTAATTGCTCCACGACGTTACCCGCTTGATCGTTTCTTAGAACGAAGATGTCTCCATTCAGCTAGCAATAACGAAACGTTTTCCGAAGCGACATTTATCGCGAATTATCTAAATGCACGTGGAAAATGAATTTTCCACGATACGGAGTTTACTAAGGGGACAACGTGTCTTTAATCAGCGGCGATTTTGAACCGTTGAATAAACAGGCAGTATTAAATTTCCCGGTTAATTAATTGAATCGGGTACAATCGATGCGAGCCCCAGTCTGCGATCCAAAGCTGCCTCTGCACGAAACGGTCTCGCGCAATACGAATTGTCTGGCGGTTCTAAAGTCGGGGGACCGTATCGAGTCCGACAAAATATTCACTTTGCAAGATTGACCGTCCGTATAAACCGCCGTAAAACGCATATGCTTCTCCTATCTGGCTGCGTGTAAATGCATGCGCACGCAAGCCGACGCGACGATCCAGCCGACCGAAGCGCAGACACTGAAAAACGGGACTGTATATCTCGCGGATCGATCGGTCGCAATCCTTGAAAATTTATATCGATTTATACGAACGATATCAAGCCCACCGCCGAGTGTATGCATCGGAGAAAGAGAGAGAGAGAGAGGAAGGGAGGACCGGTTAGTATCCAAGACGTCAGTTTGATCCCCCTTAACTGCGTCCCCAAGCTCGATTTATTACAAAGACCGAGCTGTTTCCAGAGACGCATTATCGATAAGGCGAGAGGCCGTCGTTCAGGCCCTCGGAAAAACCTTGATATAATTCCGCGAGCTTCATCACCCCTTTTATTTATCTCTTCCTCGTCCACGAACTCTCGTCCGCCACACTTTGCTCCTTTTTCCACGGGATCGTTATTGCACCATTATTCCAATTCGAGATCCTGCTGGTCGAGGGCCATTCCCTCCACGGAATCGATAACGTATTAATTTGGGGCGTGGAAGACGTCACCGCCGCCAATCAGGTCATTTAAATTCTCGTAAGTATTTTGATTCGCGCGATTTTCCGTCGAAAATATTTTATTACCCAGCTTGTCGAAATATTTACCTCTAGATAATCGTTCCCAGGCCAAAACATAATCAACAAACATTAGGAAAAATATCAGTATACAGGAACCCTCGGGACCGTGATGTTTCTTAGATCGGCATTAATTAATGAGGGACAAGGTTTGCGAATGGATTTAAATTTTCCTAGGACATTTTGGCCGACCGAGACATGTTTCTTTCGGCATAGTTTTTCGCGTGCATTCACTATTTTCTGAGTTGCGCCGCCAGTTGGCTGACAGCCTGCGTATAATAGAAGGCACGCACGATTCCACGGCAAGGCAAAGAAAATCTAGAGCAGTGTGACGCGCAGGATCTGGCAGCTGGGAGAGCTACTATTGTGCGAGCATAATGCAACAAGAATGCGTCGCACCCCGACTTGCAAATATCCTTGAAAGGTCACGCGAGTCTAAGGGTTACAGGAAGTACCGAAGAGGTCGAGGGGTGATAATCGCCGGGATACTATGAATTTACCCCCTTGGCCCCACGAGCTCGTAGATTACGGTCTCGAGGCCTCCCTTTACTCTCGACGAACCCTTCTTTCCCTCCTTACCGAGTGACTACCACCTGAACTATGTGTTTGTACGAGTGCCGCTCGCCTCGCCACTCCCTTCTCTCGTTTTTACTCGATTTACACATTTTTATTATGCCGAACAGTTACAGAATCCTGTGTCTTTAAAAATGTTGACGAACAAACAAAATTGCTATAGATTTCAGCTTTCTAGAAACGAGAAAGTCGACGGGTAAGTGTACTTCGATGGGGTACGTTCTAGAACGGATGCGAGGCTTCTAATTATTTCGTGCAATCAACGCGTTCCACCATAATATCAGTCGCGGTAAATAATTTCGGCGAAGAAACAAACGTCTCGGCGCACGATGGAGATTAGGCACACGGTGAATCTTCGCAATTGCGACGAACGATGAGGAGAGAGAACCCTCCACTCTCTCTCACTCCTGTAGTCTCTGCACCGAAGCTTTCCTTAACGAATGCCACGCAGGTACGATTGTTTAACGCAGCGAGCGTGAGGAGTGAAGCTTTTAGTCAAGACGAATGAGACGACTAGCTCAGTCTCGGCACCAACAGCAGGAAATTGCGTTTCATTGTAGCGAGCCGGTGTTTGCTTCCAAGCTACGATACCTAGAAGAGCCCTCTCCCATTCTACCTCTGGTCTAGGTTCCTCTTTCATCCCTGTCCTCGTCCTCTTCCTCCTCCACTTCGTCCTCCTCCTCCTCCTCCTCCTCGTCCTTTGCGTCCCGCGGCCTGGTATAAGATACGAATGACAATTACACCCGGTAGATAACAGCCACGGCGTTCGCCTAGAGCCTCGTTTGCACGACCTTAAAATTCTCCGGTTGCCCTGCAGGAAACTCATTTCCATTGTTTCCCGTTCCACCACCGAAAGGAGATGCGCCGAACTTGTTCCTCGAACATGTAAACTAATCGATCCCGGTGCATCGCATCGGTGCGCCTTCCTCTTTCGAAACGAGACCTAAGACCGATCGATCGCTCCAACCTGTCCCCAAGAAACAAGGAAAAATCTCCTACGTCACCAAAAACTTCTGTCAACACCGCGATTGTCCATTAATTGCGGTTTTCCCATATTGACAAATGGACACTCAGCTCGGTCTTACACTAGTCCTCGGTCTTAGTTTTCGAGATGTTCGTAAAAATACTTGAACCTTAAATCAAATTAAATATGTTTGTTGAACTTTTCGAAAGGCTATTACCTCACTGATTTGGAATTGGTTTGGATCAGGTTCGTGAGGGGGCGGAAAGGTCCCGTCGTCAGGCCCACTTTTTTTGTCAACAGAGAGTTACCGTATTTTACAATAAGTTTATATATAAATATTCTGTTTTTTTTACAGAAAGACAAACAGCCGATTGTGATCACAGTTCGCAGATACGATCTGCGAAGGGTCGGCAACAGATTGGCCGAAAGCAGGGTCTAGAGCGAGCCCTTGGACATTTCTATTCATATCGATGCATGGGAAAAGTTGGTAAGGTTCTCCGAGTTCGCCATCGCCATCATCGAACGCAGACGCAGAGGCTGCGAGCGATTTCTCCCAGCCCCTTCTCTCGTTTCTGGTTTTCGCGACACGCGCTGCACCTTCGCCGGTCATAAATACAAAAAACTCGGGGACAGTCGCGTCGGCTGCGATTTATTGCATATGAGTTCTCGGATTTGTCAATCGTTACGGGGCCGAGCTCGCTCTTCTAACCGCAGTCACCTTCACGAACGAGAACTCTCCTCTACAACCCCTCCGTTTTCAACCCCCTTTTTCCGGTCGCGGTTCAGCGCTACTTATTTTCCGGTGGAAACGTTATGAATCATAGCCGGAGCAGCATGTTACCAGCTGGGGATTTCTAAATAAAACTTTCATCCTGCCCGACAGTTTGTTTCGAACTGCGCATATTTAATTAAAACAATTTTCGTCCTGTTCCGCGCGCTGCTTCTAGAAAAAACACCTAATTATGCCAGATTTACGAAGACAAGCAGAAACAATCCGGTTTCCTGTCGCGCTTCCTCGAAAAAAGTTGTGAGTCGTGTAGAACGTTAAATTGTATGTTAACGAAGATGATTTTAAGGGTGTGAAATTATCAAAACTGCTGCGCTGAAAATGTTTCAAAGACGAATTACAAAGATGATCGACATAAGGCTTGATTAGCCAGAATATAATTTCGAAGGCTGCGAGGAAAGGAATCTTGTTTCAAGCGGAAAATGATATTGAAACAGTTCTTTGATGTATTATGAATGTTCTTTCGGTATCGCGTTTATCGGAGGATTCTGCGGTAGATGTCGGCCGAAGTCGGATACTCACACATGTGATAACGCTCCTATGTAAAACGTGCTAAAGTTTAAACAAACCGTGGGCAAAGTTTGAGGCTGTGCAAACGGCAGGCCAATATCGTAATTGATTTCAGAACTGTTGGCACAGAGAACCCGGATTTAATATCGGTATGCGCCGCGCTCAAAGATGGTAGTTCGCAACTTAATTTTGTTAGATTTCTCGCCAAATATACATACAACGACGCTGCCCGTCGCGTCCGTTGGAAACAGACGGGAATATACTTCTTCATCGGTTTCGGCCGTTGCATTAGAGTATTAAATCCGGAAGAACTATGTCGGTGCTCGCGTCCCAGACGAATCAAACTGAAGGACTGCCGGTATTTTCTTCTCGTATTCCCCTAATTAACATATAATAACAAATATATTTTTATTATTCCATACACTACCGTAGGAAATTACGCAACTCAATTGGCAGAGTTTATTCGGAAATCGAATAATTCCCACGATTCGACTATAATCACGAAAATGTTTCTAGTTTGACGATAGCCATCGTCGCAAGTTGCACAACACAGCGGTCGGCCGACTATTTTCGATATATCGATGGTGCAACAATTTCGGCAGGACGGTAATCGAATTTCAAGACACCGATAACTGAATTTCGATATATCAATAATGCAATTTCGAGCGGGCCGACAATCGAATTGCAAGAACGGCCCGTGGAAAAGGTTAACGATATGCAGATGCGAAAGGCCGCAGTTTTTAAATGACCCAAAAAAGGGAAAAACGACAGAACAAAAAATAAAAAATCGAAGGGATGAACTCGAGCCGTTGGCGGCTAGGGATGAGGCGTAGGAAATAGAGGGCTGTGGTGGGGGGTCGGTGGGTACGAGACAATTCCGAACGAATGAAATGTAAATCGGGAAATAAAGGTAACGTTGCGGAAAATTAAATACCATTTGAATAACGCAAATGGTAATAGAATTATCGAGCTGATCGATTAAAGCAATAATACTGCCTGTCTTCCCACCGTGCTATCCATTCTATCCGCTGTCTTCCGAACCACCCCCCTCATTTTTTTATCCCCTGGACCTGTCCTCCGCCATTTCACCGGTAATTCTTCTCCTCGCCTTCGTTTTCACTTGGTTAGGCCTTCTTCGCACGTAACAAAATGCCCGTGAAATTTATTCCGTCTCGATACCTCTAAAAACGCTCATTTCTCATCGACCGTTCAACGATACGGACACCAACGGAGGTGGGTGGGTTCGTGAGTCATCCTCAGCCTCGAATTCCGGTGTTAATTTTCCTAAGATCCGTAGACCCTGAGAGAACAAGGCAATTTTGCTGAAACTTAAATTTTTGGAGCTGCAGGTGGCTTCGTACAACTCGTATTAAAATGGAAATCCTCAAATCGTCCGGTCGCTGATTAAAATTCGTCAGCTGAGAATGATTCGGGTCCCGACCGATTGTTCGATTTTAATCAGACTACGTCTGCCGCGGAGTTCTTTACCGTGGAATTATTAATCATTAAGCATTAAGGGGCTGTTATCAAAGGAAGATGGGTGGTTCGAACTCGGCCAGATTGCCAACGAACGAAGACAATGAGTACAAGGAAAAGCGGGTGCTGATCAAACACTTGATTAAAGAAACTTTCCGATAGCTACTTCGCGAGGAAACCGACATCGGCCGTGGTGATTGGATAAGCTAAGGTACCAGAATTTTCATCGTCTCCAGCTACCCTGGATCACCCCCCTCCCGTCAAACCAACCCCCACGTTTTTCCCCCTCATCCAGCGGTGCTCGAAAGTTTTTCGACCGCGCCAGGAGACTACTCGGCTGTTTTCCCTTCTTGCCAATCCTTTGTTACCCCCGCTGGAAATTCGTAGTTTCGACGGCGCTTTAATTAAATTAATCTTCAACGCCAAACACGGGTTTTTTCTTTTCGCTTTTCAACACCCGAGCCTGGCTCTTCTCGCTCTCTCGCTCTCTCTCTTCGTCTTTTTTTTCTGTTCATTCGGTTCTTGCGCTTTTCACCTTGCCCATTGAACGGTCTAGGTAAAACAACCCCGGTAATGAAAAACCAATAGCTCGAAACCGAACTTCCCTCATTTAGCGTAATTACTTCGCCGGTTGATATTCAATAAATTTTTCCATATTTTTATACGCCTTTTTCTGCAAAAATATTTTTATTGATCGACACTGCGCCCGCGCAATGCAACGCACGCGGAGGAACGCTGTAATTTTTCGCGGACGAATTTAGGAATTATCGAAAGAAGAATCGAACAGAAATCGTGTAATTAATTTCTCTGGAGGAGCAGGCGATTATTAAAGGCTCCGCGTATGTGTCTGTGTGTGTATTAGGTATTCGATCGTGCCGCGAATGCGCGATAATTGCGATTCGACGGTAAAGTATTTCCATTAGGAGCAAATGGGCGAACGAGAGAATTGACCGGGACGGGGAACACGGATTTCTTGTTTCTTTTAATGAATCAGCCGTGTCCCGAAAGTGTTCAGCACTTTTCTTAATTCACTCTCGAGCACAGTCGCCGAGTGTACATTGAAATGAAAGTTAAACGGAGTATCAGTGAAAATGAGGTTCTTTTTAAATCGTAGACGTTTATCGCGGCAATTCCGCGAAAATGTAGACGTTTCTTGACTTAACTCTCGACTGCAAGCGCCACCCTCGTTTGTAACGGCCCGCTCTCTACTTTGTACGATGGCTTATGGGATTTCCCGGCCGCCCCCGCGAATCTTATTAATCTTCCATTCAATTATCGTTTAAAGACCGGCCGGAATTGCGTTAATGCAACGCGACGCGACGCGTCCGATTGTGCGCTCGACCCATGTAACTTTTTATGAAAAGTAATTTTGACAGAACTTACCTTTAATATTAAACATGCGCGTTGATGTATTTTTAAGTTTAAATATAATTTATTTGTTTTGATTTCTGAGATAGGAATATATTGCTCGATGCATCGCGCAGCTTAATTTTTCTATTCGACCGGCCTGTGGCGATTAGCGAACGATTTCGTCAAGTTATGGCACACCTTGGCCAGGTAAAACAACGGAAAAGTACAAGGCAAGATAGCCGACACGGAATGTTAGTTAAGAATCACGCGACACGTACCGGTGTATTAACAGTGGCTCCAAAAACGACGATATAATTACACGAGGCCGCGCTCGAGCCATGATTTAAGATGGCGTAATGTATAATTCCTACCTCGATGGTGGAGGGCCAAGCCCTCGTGCAGTACCACAGTGCCGTTAGTGTAAAGTGTAGGTGCTTTCGCTAAAGTATCACGCCTATAAAATGAAATTAAACTTCTAGCAAATTTATCGACTACCGTCGCGTTATGGATCTCTCCTCCCTGCCTCAGTGGCTGCTTCTTTCGATTAATTGTTTTCAGGAAAGATGCTCGAAAAAGTCCTTCGAAACTATTTGCTATATTATTCCCATTCGAAATTTCAGTATTCGACGCACTCGTATTTTTCCTGTAATTATAAAAAAATATAAAATAAACAGCCAGCGTGGGATGGACCAGTAATCACGAATTTTATTACTCTACATTTATATATCTGCTGAAATATTCGATAAAACTGCAGAGGATACGTTCCAAGCCGAAATTCAATATAAAATGAATTACGGAAAATAATACCGTATGAAATATTCCCATCGTAAAACATTTGTTTACTCACAACCTCGCCTACCAGTTCCAAAACTATATTCCATTTTTCAAAATTGGGCAAGTAAACAGGCAAATTCTTAATAATATAGCAAAACTAGTGGTTCGGAAAGGCTATCGGTATCGTCGCAATCAAGGTAACAGATCGTTGTCGCGTGACATAGGCAACGATCGTTCGGTAATCACAGTTTGCGAGCGTCGGCCCGACGATGAAACGGTCAAATTGTCTGTCACAATAGTTGCGTTTGCAGAGGATTTCAACCAAAGACAATTAGCTGAAGTTATAATCAAGCCCGGCCAGTGATTACGGCACGCAGCCGTCCATCATCGAAAGTGGAAACGAAGCGTCAGCTAAGCATATGAACCCCCCGACGTTGCGTACACTACCGTGTTTACTGGACGTTCGTTGAACATTCGGAGGATTTGTTTGTACTGCGGATTACGACGGTTCGCAACCGGTCCGCCATCATCCCTCTGTATACCATTAGCCGACACTACGTTCTCCTGCGAATGCTTAATCTCATAAGATGCAGACAAATTGCCGCTGATTGGATTGGATGATCTCCGTGATTATGTCCGCTTCCCTGGAACTCCCTACTGCCTCGAAATTGTTTTAAACGTCGCACAGTGGACAAAAGGAAACTCCACAGTCCATTCAATTAGAAAATTTTAATACCACCCACAATTTACAGTAGAATCATTCTATTTTCTACTATCGATTTACCGACGCGCTCACCACAAATTTTTTTATAACATTGTCTTCCAAATTGTTTCTTAAATTATAAAATTTCAACAAAGAGAGATTTTAATAACACCCAAAATTTACACTAGAATCTTTCTACGTTCTACTATCGACTTACCGATGCGCACTCCACAAATTTTGTTGACGACATTGTCTCTTAAACTTGAAAAATCCGGACGCGGAAGTATTTGAGGATATAAAATGGTTTGAGCGTTCACAGACAAGGAATGTTTCTCGAAGGAAAGGAAGTCGATTTTGATTTCTGGGGAAGATAGACGTCTTTTATGGCGTTTTCGATTTCCCAGGGAAAGCCCTACGAAATGGACTTCCGGTGGACCCATGCTTTAAGGCGACCTTATCTGCCCGTCCCTTTTGATTTGGAACTTTATCGATACCATGGAGAATCAGTCGAGAGATTTGTCGAGATCCTGACCTGATCATCCACCGGAGGACAAAAAAAATATATATATGTATATATATTACCGACTCTCACCTATGATCGAACTTCCGGAGAGCCGGTGGTCCGGTAATTTGCTTCCCGTCGAAGTTATCGATATTGGCCGAAGATAGTTATCTATATGACGGCAGGTATAAAACTTCGCTTCGGAGCACCGTGCTCTATAACTCGGGGCTATTATCTTTACTCGTGCGTGAAGGATAAGGGAAGGAAAATTTGTTTTATCAACGCTCTTTCTACTTTCGTCTAGTTTATACTTGAGCAAGTATTAAACCACCGTACGTATAAAACGTCGGCCATAAAACGAGAATTAAATGTGATATTGCTGACACAAAAATTACTTTCGTCATCGGGATCGCGAATTACAGTTTCTGCAAATGTATTGCAAGCATTGGATTTACTTGATTAAGTTATTACGTTTACTTTATACCAGAGCAAATATTAAATCGCCGTATACGAGTTCAATTAATCTTGGAAATTGTGAATATTTAAACTGCGACAACTTTGTCAAAAAAAAAAATATAGTACAACCACAGACCATTTTTATTTCGTATTAACCTGATCTTGTCTTTCTACCACGACCATAATCGTCCTCGGGAACAGTCTGGTAGACGTGTCTGCCGATTTCGCAGCGTCTCGTTCGTTTCATCTTGCCGGAACGAGCCCAATTTCATCGGCCTCGCCAACGAAAGCGACTTACACTTTAATAAATCATGCGAGAACGACCATGCTCGTTTCTTTTAGGCGCGACCACGCAGGTGGGCGACGCGACGCCGCGCCGGTTCCTGCATTCGCCGTTTTAATCTAATCTGAAGGCGCATGTAAGAATATATTAAAGAAAAACTTTGCGCAGTGCTGCGACGTGCTCCTGAAAATTATACCGTCTCGAGGATCTTCTTTTGGGGACTGTCCGGGGGTTGCAGGAGGAATGCGAGGTAACAGAGAGGACGAGAGAAAGACGATGAAGCGGACCAACGAAGAAATGGGAAAAGAAAGGAGGGGTAGGGGATGAAAGTAGGGATGAAGTTCTGGGGGTCGAAGCGGTTTCCGGATTCAACTCTACGCCTATACCTTCGGTTACCAGCGAACTCGTTCCACTAGTAACTATCCAGACCCATACATTTATTTACATGTGATTACGACGGGGCTCCGGAGTCGGCGGGGGCTGATAAACTAATAAACTTTCGCGTAAGTTATTTATGAGACTGTATCGGGTGACAGTCCTGGGTAGGAATATGCTATGAGATTTATTATCATTGAACGCGTTATCAGGACGATCTCGCACAAGTGTTCCGATGCCCTTCCTTAAATCTGTGTGTTTGATGGAATAATTTTTGCTGGGGCTAGTAGTCCCCCTTCTTCTATCACCTCTCCGCGTTTCGAAGAGAAAATTCGCTCGCTATCGGTAATTATTTTATCCAGCGTTAGTCGACGTTCGTTGCAGAGCCGATAAACAATTTTGCCAAAATTGGCAGGCAGCCGGCGCGAAGATAAGGGAGGGCAGAGCGTGATTATAAAGGGGGATCGAGAGAACGCGATTCCCATAAAGGGGCGCTCGGTAATTCGTCCGGCGCGAAAGAGGAGGGGGTGGAAAAAAGAAGATGGCTGGCTATAGTATACTTCGGCGAGGTAATATTTCGAAACGCGCGTTACTTGAGAACGAGAGAATATTTCAAGGGCATGGCGAGGCAAGGCGAGGCAAGGCGAGGCAAGGTGGCGTGACAGTTCTCGGGTTCGAACTTTTTCGAAGGCGAAAGGTGCCTTCCGATAGTGAAGTCAGAGGGCGAGAGGCATCCCTGGCAGGTTCGCGGACTCGAGCTCGAAACCCTTCAGTATTCAGCACACTCGATCACACAACAGTTATCAAAGGAACTCATTTGAGCGGTTGAATGGGTAGAAAGGAAGTCAATCTCGGTGCGCGGAGATAAGGCAGCCGTTTTCCCCCGGTCTCGCCAGCCCCACGTAGTCTCGCGCTTACCAACGGCGCCCCCTTCAACCCCCTCAAACCCCGTTAGACCCGCTCACGCCCCCGCAGTCTGCTTGCACGGCTGTTCGTGCACTCGCCTAGGTGCCTCAGACGCCTCCACGGCGCCTTATCCGACGGTATATAGTCATCATCTGGACTTCTCGTATTCGCATGTCAATACTTCCATCCACCCCCGGCGGACTTTACGAGCAAAAATTACTGCAAACTGGTAAACACTTCTTCCAACTCGACGGATCATCCATTCTGCGTCGAATACAAACACGAAAACCAACCCTGTCGACTAATAAAACCGCTCTTTAAAAATCCAGTCTGAACCCGGCGAGCATAAGATTGATGGCAGCGTGATACACGATTCGAACGAACCACTTACCTGTACCACGATTTTATAAGTCTTCATTTGCACAAGATTTACATTATTATATGGAGATGTGTGCCGCCATCTATTGGTCTACGATGTACTGAGTGAGAGAATATTATACTATGTGAGCAGTGTGTGCCCAATGTGGTAACGAGTCAGTCGAGTAGAGAATCGTTGATACAGTGAGCTGTAGGGAATAGAGAACAATAGAGAACACGCGTGTGATACGAACATTATATTACATTATATTAAGTATACTAAGTTTGTGGATACGTCGCGAGTCATTTTCTACAATAACAATTAATTAATTTTATTCCATAGCAAGTATATTCGACAAACTGTAATCATTTCCAATAACATTCTACACCTCGTTTCACAAGTTCACGTTTCTAGCTTCCCAAAAAATGTCCAATTGTGTATTTCAATTGGTGGGTTAATTGATCGACATTTCGGAGGACACGTCGAGCCGGATAATAGTTTTTCGGTGGCCGGCGCGGCGCGGAGCGGCGTAGCGTTCGAATAGTGGGAGGTGTCTTCGCGCGGAAGATTCTACCCTTTCCAGCCCTTAGAAGCTCTTAATTAATGGTGCCGGCATGCCAGCGGAGGTCTTCCCGCTCGCGCAGAGTAAGGAGGGTTTATGCTACAGACTTGTAATCTCATGATGCCGTAACTTATTCTAAATGCACTAGTGGGACCTGCGAGATATTCCCGGCGTTGTCTAGGAGGCAAGTTTCGACCTTCTCTCGCTTCCTTTACTGTGCCAGGCTCGTTACCAGTAGATGGTTAAACACACCTGACATTCCAGTGGCGCGGAGAAACGCTGTCGGACAGCTGTCTTACACAGTCCATTACCAATGAAACTTGCCGCCTAATTAAAGCAAGAGCGCATGTTCGCGCGATCCACAGGTTCGCCGCGACGAACAAATTGTTCGGCGAATCTTCCCTTTCCGATGCCCGTTCGATCGCCATCAACCATACTTCAACTAAACTAAAAATTAAATGAACATGTAGCAGTTTTTACTTACTGGGATTTTAGTTGGACAGCGTTGGAGCGTAAGACGAACGAGACGAGGCAAATCTCGAAGGAAAATGGACTCGCGGCCGGGAAATGATTAGATATAAAGTTTTTGCGCAGCCTCTGGAGTTTCGGAATGGACATTTTGGGCACGGCAGGGCACATTGAACGCTCTTCGGAAAATTTCGTTACGATTGTCTTTATTTTCCCATTATTACGTACACGTCCAGAGCGGCGCTCGGCGTACCGGCCGGTCGATTTATCAAGCGAGACAGTTTATGGTGGGTGGGTGAGCGTGAAGCTCATCTCAAAGCACGAAGGTGGTAGATCGAACTTGCGGCCACCCAGAAAATGGAGTGTCCTGGAACGGGCCGAGCGTGTCGGCCAATTTATGACACGTAATTAAAAAGTCAAGCGCTCGCGGCAGCATCGTTCCTCCCGGGCACATTCTATCTGGCGCAAACTCGATAAGACCGATAAGTGGATAACGCCAATCATCAATATTTTGATAAGAAATAAATTAGTTCGGCTGCCGCGGACCGACTTGAGATAATGCTGCCACGATTCCTCGCGAAATTCTCGCGAGTGTTTAATGCAAGCACAAACTGTTGGGCGAATCTAAAATTAAATTTGCTGTAGAGAAATGACGATCGATCCGGTGACGAAATTCATACGCTTCTCACGGTACGATACAGTATTTATTTGACGTGAATCGATCGGCCGTCCGAAGTGTGCCGGATAAACTTATCCATTAAAATAATCGACGCGGGCGCGACACGACGGGATTTAATCCTCGCATTTGCATCCGGTGATTAAGTCGTTGATATTTTTTTTCATCCTGACAAGAGGATGGGAATTTGTAGAAACAAGATTGGTGGATATCCGGCGAGGAAGGATTCGCCCCGAGTTATAACACTCTATTTATTACAAGTCGAATGGAAGAAAACTTCTCCCGTGCGTATAATGGCATTAATCTTGGTCCCGGCGTAGAGGCGAGGAAAAAAAATACGCGAAGAAGGACTTTAAGTTCTGTTAAAGAGAAGAAAGAAAATAGTTTTCTCCTTTCATTATGGTCGGGAACACGGTCGAATGCAAGAGTACCCTTCCATTGGCAAACTTCTTCCGAGATGCGGACTGCAAAGCGGAAAGTTTTTTTAATTTCATTTACTCTAATTTGTAAAGTAACTTTTCAATAGTAATTCTGTGGCACAGGCACGGGAACGAATGGACAAGAAGGAATGTTGAAAAAGGGGACAGCGAACGGCGCGGCGTGGAAGGGCGAACGCGAAAACCAAAGATTCGTTACTTCTGTTACAGACGACTTCGGAAACTCCTCGAACCCTAACACTGTACAAACTGTTCATTGTACAAATATCTTTCCCGTGTATTCACTAAACTTTCCAGTTACGCGCGATACCTGCAGGACGTCCACGGAACAAACACCGACCCCTAATCAATCTGGATGCTGGATTTTTCTCTGAATTAAAATTAAATGCTGTGTTCTTCGAATTAAATTTAGATATCATGTGAACCTACAATTTTTAATCGCATACGTGAGACTTCTATTTGGTTAATTAGCTGTTAGAAGAGTTTTTGCAAGCATTCGAGTTCATTATCGCGGGGTCCCGGAGTGTTTACAACGAACCTGACTATTCTAAGGACTAAATTAGGAGCAAGAGAGTCCTGCGCCAAGAGAAACAAGAATCGAGTTGGGTATGGCAGGGGCGGAGGAGAGATTTCCGGAAATCGTGCGAGATTAATCCAGACTGGCGTGCCCCGGGCGCAATTACAAGCAGAAACAATGGCACCAGGACAGCGTCATTGTGCTGCATGTGATATAAAGAAGGTGGAGAGGAGAGAAAAAAAGAATTGCCGTGAAAACGACCGAAAAAACAAGGACGGAAGTCACGGGAGGGAAAGGAAAAAGAAAAAGAAGAAACGAGTCTAAGGTCCGTAGTCCATAGTTTGTAATCACATGCGACGTTTGTCTGAGTCCTCGAGTTCGAGGAATAATTTAGAGCCAGTGGAAAACAAAAGAGCCTCGTTCCACATCGATATCCCGAAAATACCGAAATATTTTCGAAATTACCGTTTCCTGCGAAAGGCATTCCCGAATACTGTCTAGTTACCCATATCGCGGGTGCCCTTCATTTTCAATTTATTATTCAAAGTTGTACGACCGACGCGACGACCACATTCGTTCGAAACGCGCGTCGGAAAAGCCTGGCCAAGCTTAACCAGCTGAAATTATACATTCAGAAAAGGTCCTTGCTGAATTCGAAATCTGTTTGCCTCGCCTTTTATTCCTACCGAGTTCGATAGGTATTGTAATATAATGGAATTAAGCGTGGCCGGCGAATTTAAGGCGTTTCCATTCGAAGCAGGATTATTCTGCACGATTTCGATTCGTTGGAAAATCACGGAAGCGAACGTAACATTCTTAATTCGCGTGGAAACGCAGACTGAAACAGCTTGTATTCAAAAGTGGAAAAGGGACAGCGCGTGTGAACACGGGAGTCGATGACGTAGTTCGGCTACCCCCACTATCGCGCTCCGGTCGCTCGCGAAGGGATATTCGTTTTGTTTAGATCTCGCAGTTCAAAATCCAAAGCGGATAATCGTCTCGAAGAGGACAGTTCGACAACCGGATGAAGACATCCGAAAGAAAGTCGGTACTTCCGGTTGCCAGCGAACGAGCCACCGTCGAAGCATGCTCGAGCTGAAAGCACTCGAATCCAGCCGAGTCTGCTGTTATTCCAAGTAATGGCGTGTGTTTATGCACCCGAAGTAACTAAACTTCCTTGCCTACGATTCGAACCGAACGAACCTAACCCAACGCGCTCTCACGAGAGAGAAAGAGATAGAGAGAGAACTGCGTTTCCTTTCCCGATACCTTCCCTCTCACTTCCGCCCCAACTCGTTTACTTGTTCCTCCTACTCTGAATAATAATAAGATTTGGCTCGTTAGAAGTTTCATTAGAGCTTTGTTTGCCGCATCTAAGTGGGCGGAAACGACGGAGGTGGCGGGCGGGAGGGAAGCACAGGGCCTCGTAGAGGGTTCAAGCATGTCTGAAGAGACATCCCTTAGGTGCATCCATGCGACTGCTCTCCCAGAATCTATGAACTATTCTGTTCCGAGAATCCTGACCCCGAGAAAATGATATCGAGGCTGAAAATTCCACGCTCCTCTGGTGGTACAATTCACAATTACTAGACTGCGGTTTTTATGCATTCATGACAAAACTAATCAGTCTTGCTTCGAGGGTACAATATTTTTTTTTGTTCCTGAAGAACATTCGGTGAACTCGCAGAAGGTATGGAAACGAATGAAAAGTGCTCGAGAACGTCTGCAACGTGGAGCGAAATTTTCGAACGCGACAATAGACCATCGTCTACGAATTTCACGTCATTAGAGTGGTCGATCGTGGCCGAGTTCGTTTAATCTGCGGCGAGTAATTAGAAAGAAAATACGTGGTATCAGAAGATGAGAGATTCGAGCTGGCAACATGAATATCTTTTTATCTTTCAGTAGCCCCACTCAAAGTTGTAAGTGGCCATTCATGCGCCAGCTTTCAAATTGTGGTTGGAAGCCGGCTCCATTATTTTTTATGGTGAATACGAACAGAGAGCGAGAGAGAATGAAAGGGAGGAAGAGAGAGAGAGAAGTGGCGGCGTTCGCGTTTTTGCTTCGCCAAGTAATTACATCCAACGTTGATCACGTCATTTCGTTTTTTACTCCCGCAATGATTCGTCGTTCGTCCTATTGTTGCTTCGTTCTCGAAATGTCGAACGAGACTAGTGATTAACCAACCGTCGAACGTGTTTAACGCTGAAGAGAGATTATAGTAATTTTAGGTCGAAAAGTTTCTTGTAAAACTTTTAAATATTAAACAGCTTTACACATGAACATTTGGAACCGTGAAGATAGAACGCTGGTTAAAAACCAACCGGACAACTATCTTGCATCACGTTAATTAGACAGTTTTACGACCTTAGACGGTTTATAACCAGGGTCGATGCAACTTGCAACTTGCGAAAACATAGTTGCCTTGTAGTCGAATCTAGAGGTTAACATCGTAAACGAGATAACAAACTGTTCTGTAAATTATAGAAAATCGCGCGTGACTCTAGAATTCCGCGAGAACCTCGTTTCGACAAAGGATTCGCAACCAATGGAGGTGTGCTAACAAGTAGATGATTCTTTTCCTCCCGCAGTGGGGCAAAGGTGCGTAGAGCAACTTGCTGAATACTGCTAAGGCTGGAATTTAATTTTCCGGTCTCATTGTGAAGAACTTATATCGCCTAAAGCTCTGCGCCGTCGCTTATGGCACGACGCCTGCGTTGTTATCGCCAACCAACGAATTGCAAATACGGTCGCGAGCCGTGCGTACGCCGCGCCGTGAGCATTGAAAACTTATCGCGAAAAAAGCCTTGGTCGCTAATTTTTCTGAATGATTACGTAACAACAATTTTCTGCATTTTCACTGTTTCGATGTTTTTACAAACCTCCATATTAATGGGACTAAGTAATCTTTACACGAAAAGGAAGCATCGAATAAAATGGAAGAGAAATTGTTGCAGGTGCGTGTAACAATTTGTAACAGCAGCAGGCCGTGTAATTTCTGAGGAAACGTTTGATCCCAGGCCTGCAAACAGCGGAAACGACGTCAGCGGGGCTCTTGATCAGAAATCGATTGAAGAATAGGCACGGTGACAAATCGATTATAGGGTTTACTACCTGCATCACGCCGTCGGCGTGTTTCGTGCGACTCAGGGGTGGCAACAGGGTGGTTGGAGGGTGAGAGAGAGAGGCGAGAATGGAAGCTGACTTATTATCGCGACGACTGGGTAGATTGGCCCGCGGTATGAATGATAAATCTCCACTAGGCAAATACAGTAATTTAACATTCGCTAACGAGTCATCTATATGGTAAACAGAGGGGTCCGCTGGCAGCTCACGGCCGCCTATACCGTAACCACCTCCGCCGCCACAATATTAAATACCTCTCACCCGCGCATGGATTTAACCGATGAGCTAACATTTGGCCGAGTTCCCAAATTCACTTTTACCACGATACACGCCACCGTGTATATGCGAGAGACGCTGTTCCAAAGCCATCCCCGCCAACGAATAATATCTGTATCGGCGGCTACGGGTCAAAACAGCTGCGCCGTGAACCGCTTATATTTTCCTGATAGATACCCTTCGATCTTTCCACTATCATCCCGCGATCCCTCCGAAATCCATCAACCTCGAACTATCGAGCCGGAAACTTTGTTACCGAGCGAAATTTACGGAGCCGATTAAAAACTCGAGTACAATTTAACACACCTTTGTATTATTTTCGACTTGTTCAAATTACTAAACTGAGAATGTGGCTCCTGTCTCTTGCATTAGAGACAGACAATTTTTATTTTGCATTAACTTCAATAATACCTCGCATTCGCGTGTATTCAAGATTAACACTTAGAGGCTAGAGTAAAACTGCTGCTACGCTCGTAAGTTTGGAGGATCGTCGACGGAAAAATTAGTCGGTAGATGCGAGAGCTCGGTCATCCGATGATTTAGATGACAGTATCAATTTTCAAGGTCCAACTACGGAAAGTCCTTTCCACCGTGCAAGATGGCTCCTCGATAAAGCTTTATCGAACCGAAAGGAGGGCCTGGCAAGGTACACCGAGGCCATTTTTCCATAGCTTGATCTATGGTATCAATTTGACCGCGGCGAATTCTTGGTTGACGTTTGGAATCGTTATTTATTGCTCGCAAGTCGATGGAACACTGAACCGGGCCCACCTCCGCCAAGTAAATTGGATCGAAAAGTCGAAAGTAAATGGATGCTTCCATTTACACGTATCAGCAAGTTTATTAGAGACTTTCTTTGTTTCCCCTCTAACGAGAATTAACTCTGCCGCCCGACCTTCCCCAGCGATTCGATAGTCTCCACCACGGTAACCTCGATACTGCCTTCAATGTCGCCTATCAATTTTTATTTACGTTCTATACAAACGTTCACACAGTTGAAACAAATTAATGCTTTTACGCCCGGCGAAGAAAGCGTAAATTATTTGGATATGTAGAAGTTTTCGAATAAAATGTGGAACGCGCGAGACGTAACTTCCAAAAATGGAATCGAATTTTCCGACCGGATTTTGTAAAATGATCCGAGGTATTTTTCGCAGTGAACGGCGACTCGCATTCGCGTTATTAGACAGCGGGACGATCCGACCATGTCGCAAACAGTCGGCGCGAATCCTCGCGACGAATTTCGAAAATATCTCTCCCGTTGGGCCCGGATTGGACATTCTCCAAATTACCAGCAATTTGGAGAACAGTACTCCTCCGCGACGACACCGTGTGTGTGAGAGATATGCACCTATAGATCCGATTTCCCCATGACGTATCTTACATCATGGAATCTCGTTCGGGACGATTTGTCAAGCTCTCTGTTCCCGGACATTATTTTTGTCGAGATTCGAGAACGGCGGATATCGTCGCGGAAGAGGGAAAGAGAGAACACCGAAATGGAAAACGCAAGAGATAATGATACTTAGCTGAGATACTTGGTGCCACGGTGAAGTTATCTTCATGCGCGAAGATTTATGTTTCGAATATCGCGCGGAACTCTCGGCTCCGCGTTATTATATTAAACCGCTAGAAAACCTGCACGAGAGATACTTGGAATGCTACGCGGCGCGCTCGTTTATTAATCAGCGCGGAAAATGTGTTTTTACGGATACCTGAATTCCACGGATACGTGTGCAATCCTCTGTGCGCCTTGGCCATCGCGCATGTTTATCCTAGCGACGAGCTACAGCCCGATAGAACGCTGTTTGGAATTGTGTAAAAAGCGAAAAAGTATCCTTCAGATTTTTTTTCGCGTTTAAACCCTGCTGTACTATATTCCAGTCAGCCCCTCGCTGAAATTGCTGTGGCACCGTGCACGCGCCATTTTGAAAGAGTTAACGCAGTCGTCAGCCATCGTGGACGATTAAAAATTAAACAGTTCGTTGGTCGATCGTTGATCGATCGTTAAAACGAATAAAATGATTTGGAGGCGGTAGATAAGGAAAAGAATGGCTTGAGACAATGAAGGATCACAGCAAGTGGAAAAGAAGCTCGTCTAATGATTTATCGCGCCGGTAGTCAACGACCATTGCCTCGCTGCAAAAACCGGTTCTCATCCGATCTCCGAAGTTAAACAGCGTTGGCCACGGCGAGTACTTGGATTGTTAACCGCCTGGGTACGCGCCGCGTGTTGTTGGCAAAAGGTGGTTCGGAACCCACCTTAATAAATAATAGGTCCTGCTGAAAATTATGCTGAAATAGGCTGAAATTAGGCGATAGCGAGAGCGAAAGAAGGGGAGACTGGTAAATGGATTTTAAACCCTGAAGGGATCAAATATCGTTACTTTACTGATTTATCGCGCCGGTAAGGGGTTACGATAGTGTCGTTCAGGGTCACGGTGTATAATTTGCGGAACGCGCCGAACATTCGCGCTCTTAACGAGGCAGGCCGTCATCTAAACTTAAACACGGAACGGCACGTTGTTAATTCTGCACTACAATTTTCAGAAGGGGCTCCTCTCTTCTCCTTTCTCTCTCTCTCTCTCGCACTCTCCCCGTCAGCCCGTTTCCTAGTACTAATTGCAGTTATACTTTCATACGTTTAGGTTGTTACAGCGTTTACCTCCGTTTCCTTTGAAGTGCACTCTACCGACGAGGCGACCTCGGGAGTCAAGGTGAAATTTAACGAGACCTCTGTCACGGGGAAAGATACAAAAGCTGAACACGAGACGCATCACAAACCTCATATAATTGGCGGAGAATTTAGCGGCCGGTAAACAAAGCGGATGCAACGGACCGTGAAACCGCACCCCGTTTCTGTCTAGCTCGTGTGTTCGAGATTAAAACGGTCGCTGTACACGCCAGAAAAATTTCTTCCCTCTAATTTTAGGACCGCGAGACCCGCGACCATCCACGCTTTCGAACCGTTCTTTGTAACGCGCTACACCGGCACCGTTCCGCAGCTATTTCACTAGTTTTCTTTCAATGGTTCACACCACGCCCAACAATAAGCAATTTTGCGCTTTCTAAATCCAATCGTCCTTCAAAAATTCGTACAACTACCAAGACTGTCAAGATTCATCGTCATTTCTCTGAATTGTCCTATTTGAAATGTTCCAGTTCATCCATGAAATGCAGAGGTGTCGGGATTCTCGAAGAAACCGCGACAGGAAGTAAAGAAGAACCGGGCGTCTCTCGGATAATTACCGTTCAGTCTTCTATCATTCATCGACTGCATAGTTGAGGAGCCGTTTCGAGCCGATTGCAGCGATGTAGGAGACAAATCCCGTGGAGCGGGCTCGCCGCCCGCAGAAAACCCTGAAAGATTTCGACGGTTGGGGTAAGAGCGAACCGCTGTACCATGCAATGGATCGGATTAAATATTATTATGAGGAAGAACGAGACGTGTCGCGGTACAGCGTTCGTTCCCCGTCGATCCCCTTAGTTTCCTCTTAACCAGCCGTCTCTCCCCTGTCTTTTCAACCCCCCTTGAAACCGGGGGTTCTATCCGAGGGAGGTTCTCGTTTCCACCCCCATCGGCACACCGTTGGCTGTCTCGTAGTCCAAGGAACCTGCGCCCAGCCTCTGGAAACCGAAGTCTCGAAAGTTTGGCCCCTTCCCAACGCGGTCCCCCGCCATCAACTACACCGCGAGGAATGCATTTTTCATATCCTCGCGATATTATCGTCCCCGGTTGGTTGTGTTAATCGATTTGGAAAGGGAAATAACGAAGGGAAAAAAGTTCGTCGCGGACTGACGCGGAATTCCGAAAAGAATAATGTAAACGCCCGTGCGCGCGCGCGCGCGCCAGCGAGAATAAGAGGCGCAAGCCGGTGAGATGAGCTACCGGGTCTCCGTTCCGCGCATTACACCCGTGAATCTTTAATAGCCGCCTTAAATAACAGGTGATGAGCACTCGGACCATCTCCCGGCAGTTTTTAATTGCTTTTGTTTCGCTCGCGTCGCCTTACCCCTCGTCCACCACCGGCAGATACACTCTAAACGCCTGCGGGCGACAACGACTCTACGGGAAATATTTGTTTCGCCCTCTTTTCGGGTCTATCAATCTTTCAGCTACCGAAATACCACGATTTTCTTTATAATTCCACTGTTCGCCAGCCACAGATTTTTACCGTTTATTTTTCCGCTGGATTCACTGGGATATCTCTATTTAAGGAAAGGTATAAATTGGAGGGATGTTTCTCGTTCGATCAACAGTAGTATAAAATTTGTTTCAGATTTGAGAGAAAGGAATAAGCGATTTTAGAAAAGGAATAAACTCGCGGAGCAACGAGCTCCGATTTTTGCATATACAGGGTGGTCCACCAAAAGTTCTCCTTTATTTCTTTTGTATATAAAGAGGAAAAATCTCGATGATCTTGAAAACTCCGGAAGAGGTAACATTTGTGATACCATTTACATTGCATTAGAAACATGTGTTACGTTATCAGACGTAAAGGAGATATTTAGGTGGCTACGTTTAGGTGGACCACCCTGTGTATAAGTGACAGCATCGCGTGCAATAAATCGTCGGAGGGTTGGAATGGCGAAAGCGTTTGCGCAGTAAATAGAAACAGCCTATTCAGCAAGGTATCCTCGATGACTCGATAATGAAATTTAAAGCGGGAGAGATGCGGAAAACAGAGTTAAAAGAGAGAGAGAGATAGCAAGAGAGAAAGAAAGGGAGAGAGAGGGAGACGAAGCGGATAGCAAGAAGAGTTTCCTAAGCAGGGATAAGATGTCTGGGCAACCTCTGTGAATCCATGGTAATCCGAGCCTCGGGATATTTTAATCAGGCCGATACCGCGAGACAAGGATACCACCTTGTATTTACATATCAAAATTATTGGAGCTCTCCACGGAATTATCGGGTGACTACCGTTCCCGGAATGAAGCCTCCTTCTCGAGGATCGTCTGCGATCCTCTAACGACCAATAGGGAAGTCTGTTCTTCGGGGTATCGTGCTCTCCGAGTGTCGTTGGCCCGATACCGAGCGAGCCGAGGAAACGAGGAAAGTCATGCTCAAAGACGAAGAAAGGCCTTTAAATTCCTTCGGTCTTTGGTCCGTGACCGGCTTTAATTACTTGTCGATAATACCCTGGTTCCTTCCCGGTGAACATTTCTCCTACTTCACCGCCACATTAGACTATTATCAGCGGCGGCCGTATGCTTCGACAACCTCCAAAGGATCTACCCAGTCTCCCAGTTTCCATCTTTTTTCCTCTTTTCTCTTTATTTCTCGGCGAATCGGAGACCTTCTTCTCGCACCTCTGTTATCGTATCCGTCGTTATCTTGCCACAGTATCTGCCCCACCGATCCACTGCATTTCGTCGGTTCACCCCTTAAAGCTTTAACGGTGGTGCATTTTGATCCAAGGTTACAAACGTTTCATCTAAATTCTAATCTCTTTCGAAAACCCAGCCAGCCTTTTCACGAGTCGACGCATCGAAACCACAGTCTAATATTCATTGTAACTAGTGAACGATAGATGATCGTTTGTCGTTAAAAAAGAAATTTTGCGATCTCAGGACAGGGACGCGGCGAAGTTCGGTGATCGAGCCGTAGGGGCTCGGCTATCGCGTGCATCTATTACAGGGTGCTCGAACAACTTCTTGAAAAACACTTATCGCGAAAATAGTCGAATAAGCTATCTGGAAATTACATCGGCCGTCGGGAACGCGCGATCCCAGTTTAGTACAGACGGTGCTCTCTCCAATTATGAAGTTGCCCGGGCACGGCCTCGGCTCTTCAGGGGCCCGGGTGTACAACGGTGAAAAGTTTTTAGCACCGGCAGCTCGCGAACGCCGATCGCTAATCTCATTATCCCCGAAACGGCGAGTTTATCGTTTATTATGTCGCGCTTTCGAGCCTCGAAACTGGACTCGTCGACGAGCAAAAAAGAAAATAGAAAAGGCAGCAGCAGCAAGCGAGAGGGTGGAAGAAGGTATAAATGATGGGGGTGTGCGAGCACGATCTCGATGGGGGTGAATGAACAATTAATAGCGAAGATGAGAAAAGGAGAGCGGCCAGGAGCGGACACCAGTTATAATGACAAGGCAGTAAATAACAACGAGAACCGTTAAGGGATGACGAGATAAAAACCTTCATGGATCGTTAGCAGGCGTCTCGGCCATTTCTTATTCTTTCTTCAATTCTCCTTCTCTTCTTCCGTTCGACCAGAGAGAAGACCTCCGTCTCTCTTCCTCTATCTTTCTCTCCCACTTTTCTCGTCAAAGTTCTCCGTCTTTCCTACTCCGCTATCTTCTCCAGGATCTTCTCTCTTTATCTTCGTCTTTCCCGCTCGATTCTCGCGCCCCTTAAAGAAACTTTTAATGTAATTGCCGCGGGACGTGAAAACCGCTGATACCGTTACCCCTGGCCTGGAGAAATCCGATCCGTGAAAATAAGTCGAGATAGCGTCGCGCCTAAAATCCCACCCACTCACCCCCTCCAGCCAACCCTTCGATCTTTCTTGCATTTTCCGCTCGGCGGAACCACCCCCTCATCGAAAAATTGTTTCATTTGATCCCGAATCCGTCTGAAGGGCTGGACGCCTTCCACAGGAAAAATTAAGACTACCTCGCGGTACCTTCAATTTTATAAATATACATTTCCATTTCCGCATAAAAATTCTTAAACCCGATGAATCCGATGACTGAACTAGTCGAATAAAAAATTCCGCGGGACAGTTTATTTAAAAAATGATTAAAAGCGTGTTGCTCGATCCAACGGAAGTTTTTTCGCATGAAACGAAGAATGGAAAAACGGGGATACAGCGAGAGAAAGGTTGCAGTTTGTGTAATAGGGGATGCTGTTGGTGTTGGGGTAACTTCAATTATATGATCGGCCGTTTAATTAGTTATTTTTTCACGGTGACGGATTTTTGCCCACCCAATTCGAGCATTTCGATCGCTCGACGGCGGAGTAAAAATTCGAGATTTTTCCGGAGAATAAACGGTCCGTTTTTTCGCGGTCTGCTGCGCCCCGCAGCAGCAAAACGCTGCCTAAATCGTTTGAAAAACAAGCGGGCGTGTTTTGTTTCCAGCGCGTTGAAGCGGCCGCGATCCACGCGACGCGCCAGCCCGTCATTGATGGCGAGCTGACCGATGACTAATTTGGTAAAACGCCAGAACCCGGAAATCAACGTTGTAAAAATATGTTGGGACAGTCTGCTCGACCGGGCCAGTTAGCGCTATCAATTTGAACTGTCAAATTAATATCTCTAGCTTTCTATCTTGAAAAAACACAATTCCCTTAATCTTCGAAACTACCGACATTTCGACACACAAAACAGCTCAATTTTCTCATACAGATAATTTCTATATTTTCCAAATTTGAAGCTATAAATTAATTATTCCCAGGACAATTGGTTCAATCAGTGTCTCCATTTCGAACTGATCCCTCAGCGTATTCTTCTTAGAATATTTCTGCATTTAGATGGGATGGAAGACGCTCTTTTATTGTCCAGACAGAAGTGTAGGTGTTGTTATCAAATGCCTGGTCCAAAGACTGTAACGCGACAGTGACGGATGACTGTGCGTCGCAGATTTACGATACGTCAATCGGTATTGACGATCGAGAGGCGCAAGGTGCAAGCGAAGCACGTACTCTATAAAAATCGATCGCTAATTGAATTTTCCCGCAGTGTCTCTTCGTTCATCCGAATACATATTATTTCCAGATGGCATTCGAACGCGATTCCGAATGTCCAAAATGCGCTTCAATGGCTGATAACCGGCACTTTGAATTCGTTAAAATTGAATAACATCGCGTTTTCTCTTGTTTTCAAAATTCTGCCCGTGCTGTTTACCAGCGATGTAACTACGGCAAGCTAAATATTGCGAAACAAAACTTTTTCCAGGGAGTCGTCGACGCACCAGACTTTCTCGTTTCTATGTATCGTTACAAAAACCAAAATTTTACAAAGTCATTGTTCCTGATTCTCGTAACTACGTATATTCATTTGCTGTATCATTCGCGTTGTTATATTCTTAATCATGGAAATGAATATGTAGGTAATTATACATGTAGATGCACATATGGTCAGTGGACGAAGACAAACAGAAATCAGTACAGGCACTATAAATCTACATCGACAAATAAATATTGCCACCGTGTAAATATCGTCTGGAAAATTCGATGTGGATAAAATCCTGTCGATTGTCAATGACATAGATGTGTGTAAGGATGAGTCGGTATCCTCGAGATCACAGGGAAAAATCGCAGTAGGGGTGGGAAACAGCTCCGAACGATATTATTACACGGTTCATTTAAGTTAGATAACAACAACTGCGGCCAGGTTGGTGCAGCGTCGGCGCAGGGCAGGTAACAGCCATCGCGGTACAATATCCGCCACATCTCTCGCCTACAGCCTAATTACTTTCCGGCCTCCGGCACCGTTACCTGCAGTAACGCCTCTGCGAGAGCACACCATCGAGGTTACACCACCATCACCATGGACTTCCCGGCTTCAGAACGAACCTCGTTGCCGGATAGAAACCCGTCTGGTTCCCAAGATAGAAACGTTCTAGCGTAGAACGTTAGAAGCCTCGCTTTCGGGCTACCTTCGAACCACCGACAATGTTTTTACCAACATAAAATCTGACGATTATTTCATTGGGAATTAATTCGCCGACATTTTAACCAGCTCGTAACAGTACATCGGTTTCGTTGAACACTTTCAATGTTTCAACTGTTTCATTTTTAACATAAATGCATAGAAAGCGGTCTTACAAGACAGAAGAAATAATTGTGAAATGATCGTCGGTGATTCGAAGGTAACCCGTGGTTTTCGCGTCGAGAGCGAAAGAGGGGTTGCAAAGGGGTCGAAGAAGGAGGCGGACGAGGGGGCGGCAGTCTACCATGAGAACGATAATCCTTCTTCCCTTTATTTTATTTCTTATGTTCCAGTTTAATTAGTTTCCCGATAATACCCGCTATCTCCTCTCCGCAGCGGAAAGAAGAAAACCAGCCCCGCTGTTCGTTCCGCTTCTCGGACGCGAACGCTCCCCTCCCTGCAATTCCTTCTCCTCTTTGTCTCTCTCTTTCTCTCTCTCTGTCTCTCTCTCCGTCGCAGTAGCATCGAATCGTTCAAAGGCCCTCTGGTCCGATCTGATTTGAGGGATCGTTTGCTTCTTCCGAGTTACTGCGCCTCTTTGACGTATCCGCAATTTTATGGTGATGGGGATGACGATAGGGAGAGGGGTACCGACCCGCGCCCAGGTAAATGAAACGCGGATCCTTCGACAGAGTGAATGGATTGCTTCTGCGCGCCGGCATTTGCTGATCGCGACTTTTATGAATCGCGAATCTCCCTTCCCCCCCAAACTCACCCCTCATTGAAATATTGATCGGGAACGATAAGCCATCCTAATGGCCTCTTTCTTTTAAATCTACCCGCTGAAACTAATTCCGCGACCTCGTCTGCCCCTGTTTCTTCGGGATGACTCTTTGCACAGGTGTACCTCCCAGGAAGAACATTTCGGAACAATTGGTTAAAGAAAATGTACCTTTTCTGTATTTTATTTTCTTATATTTAATTCTTATTCTATATTTGAAGCGTACGCTGTTATTTTTCTGATTTCTAGTAATGTAAACGTTTGACAGCATGAAGCGAATATTTTAGCGAGGCAAAGACTAACCTGCAAGGACGTATTGCCACGATAATTCGGTGTGAGTGGAACACTACAACCATTTCTTGGCCGTGGTGTTGTCCAAATATTTCGTTATTACAGAAATCTCGTGGGAATAAAAATTTTACACAACGATCGCGCCACGATCGATTCTCTCTGCAATGTAGTATTCCAGGACAGACAAGTGTGGGTCCAGGTGACGTCACAGGTCGTCGTGTACGTTTGACCGATCCGGTCGGACCGTTGCTGAAAAAATAACGAGTGTTTGGAGGCCAGTCCGACGTTCATAACTCGCGGGTTCGGGTTCGTGGTGGGCAGAGAGAGAGAGAGAGAGAGAGAGAGAGAGAGAGAGAGAGAGGCACGGGTCTTGTTGTCCAAAGTTCAGTGCCGATTTTCCCGGCAGCTTTCCAACCAGAAAACGATCCGGCCTGTTCAAGTCGTATGTTTGTTTTGGAACTTGCGCACCGTCGCTTTCCAGACCACCGGCGGCCCCGCAGCCGCCATCTCGACTCTTCACCCAGGCAACCAGCAATATCTCGTGCCACCCACACAGGCCTGGCAACCCAGGCCACCCAGCCGATGCTGGCCCGGGTGAAAGAGCACCCTTTTGGGGTTTGTGATGCGTGCAGATGGCCGAGCAGAGGGAAATCACGCGTGGCTGCGCTCAACTGCATGGTTCCAGCAAATACACGCCGACCACCGGCGAAACGTGCGACCGACCGACCGACCAATTAAGCCAATGACGTTCTACGGCATCGATGATAATGGTAACGCCGCGTTTTCAGGGTCCGCAGACCTGTATCGGGACGCGCAGCTAAATCGGTAGAATGGACGCAGGAGTACCCCAAAATCCACCGAATACACCGAAACCCACGACCTCCGTATTTTTATTGCCCCGACCCAACTTCCTGGATCACTGTGCTATCTCTCGCGCCATACAAGTCGTTTTGGGACCTTTGGGAAAATTGGGGAAAACGTAAAATAAAATTTGGATCGGAAAAATTTAGGGAACCGATTCAAATTGGCGGCGTAAATAATTTGAAGTCTTCGCGAAGGTGTGCGTTTCGTAGTGCTTGGATAGAATCAGGGAGACTAGATTAGATTTATCAAAATTGAGGGCATATTTGTAAAAGTCTGAAAAAGTCTTGTGCTTGCTAAAATTTTAAAAATAACGTAATGCATTGGTTCCGCAGTGTACGAGAAAAGGATTACCGAGTTTCAACAAAAATAGACATTATACTCAAGGCGACACAAACCTCGGGATTCGTAATGAGTAATTTGTATACGACAGAAGAGGGCATTGATAAAACGGCAAATGTTGTCGTTATCTTATCTGCTGCATACAATATATAATTTCCCGACGAAAACGTTCTACAATAAACACTTCAATCTGTTTTGTCCAGTCGAACGTAATAGTCGAAATGTCGCGCCTAAGTATCTGTGTTCTAATCGTTGCATTTTCATCGATCGCTGCTGGAGTCAGGATCTTAGCTGTCTTCCCGTATCCATCTCACAGTCATCAGGTGCACTCTTCGTCAAATAAACCACCGAAAACAATTAAAAACGACGATTTCACACAATTCTTGAATTCTGCAGGTGGTTTTTCGTTCACTGTCTATGGAGTTGGTGAAACGTGGCCATGAGTTGGTCGTTTTCACACCTTATCCCATGAAGGATCTAGAATTATTACACGGAAACAATTATACGGAAATTGATATAAGTATTTTGATCCGAAAATGGAAGGACCATGTGGATTTCATCGATTTAGGATCAAAGGGCGTGTGGGCGACCACTTATGCATTCCTAGACTTCGCATCGGTGATTAGCGACACTGTGCTCTCTCATCCAAGGATGCAAAGTATTTTATCTACGAATAGCACTGAAAAATTCGACGTGATCTTGATGCAACAATTGTTCTACGATGCTCTGTATGCAATACCTATTCGACTAAACGTGCCCATGGTCGGAGTGTGTACGTCGAACGTAGTGATCACGCAGCTCCTTCATTATGGTACGTTTCTCCTAAATGAGAATAACAAGCTAGGGAGACATTAGTGAGAACCCAGTTAATTTTCGATTTTCGCAGGAAATGAGTTACTGGCGCCTTATGGACGCGATCTAGTGACCGGATATACGTTGGAGACCTTCTGGGATCGACTTCGCGATGCGTACATTCATATCCGATGCGCGGTACATTATTATTACAGAGGTTTACCGCTGCAAGACAAAGTATTGCGAAAGCATTTCGGAGATACCATGCCACCGATTGAAAAACTGTCAGACCGTTCCGAAATCTTGTTGATCAACAGTCATCCGTTCCTCATAGAGCCTAGATCGATGGTTCCTGGCTTCGTGCACATCGGTGGGTGCCGTTTCATGACTCAGTCCTCGAAAAACTTGACTCTGCCAGAGGTAATTCATAAAATGGTTTCCACTTACGACACGATGCAATGTCCCCCGAATATTTCAAAACAATTCGAATAAAAATATGATATTCTCCGTAGGATCTGAAAATCATTCTAGACAACGCGAAGAATGGTTTCATTTACTTCAGCATGGGTTCGAATGTGAGTGTAAAACAGTTTTCCGTAGAAATGCTGACCGCCATCTTGTCGGTGTTCGCGGAGCTGCCGTACACGATCATCTGGAAGTCCGAAGTCGATATTAAGGACAAGCCTGAGAACGTGATCATTCGAAGCTGGTGTCCGCAGGAGGAAATTCTCGGTTAGTTTTCCCACGACCGAAAAATCTCGAAAATGTGAAAAATTTAACCTGAAATCTTTCTATTCAGCGCACCCGAATATCCTGTTGTTCATATACCAAGGGGGCATGCAGAGCTCAGAGGAGGCAATCGAATACAACGTTCCATTTCTCGGTATACCAGTGTTCGCCGATCAGTATACGAACGTGCAAATTTTGAAGAGTCGCGGCGTGGCGGAGGATCTGATGGTGCACGAGGTGACGAAGGAGACGTTCAAAGAAGCCATCTTGAAAGTAATCTTAAATCCAAGGTAATTACTTGTCTTCGATCAGCATCGGCCGATTCAACAGTCCTTCACCGTCATCAAAGATGTTTTCTCCCATTGAATCCCTGTGTCCTCTCGAAAAGACAGTGTCCATCATCCCCTTCGTGTCCCCCTTCCTCCAGGTTCCCTTTAATCCAGATAATAGCGTCGCCGAGTAATTAAGTCCTTTGTCTTCTGTCTTCTCGCATTTAGTTACAAAGAAAACGTCAGGAAGCTTCGTAACTTGTTGCACGACCTGCCGTATCACCCGATGGAGAACGCTATCTGGTGGATAGAACACGTTATTCGTCACAAAGGGGCGAAACATCTTCGTTGCAGGGGGAGGGACATGGAGTTGTACAAACTACTGCACTTGGACATCTTTGCGGCTGTGACCGTCTTTTGCGTTCTCCTCCTTAGCTTGGTGTTTTTCAGTGTACGGTTTGTTTGTAGAAAGATCAGGTGGTTCGTCGAACAAGGCACCGCCAAGTCTTTGAAAAAAGATTAGCCGCTAAACATCGGTGATTCTCGCTATTTATATCGATCGTAAGATTAGTGAAATTGTCGATGGACAGTGCTCGTTCCATTGATCATGCCTCCACTCAGTGACATGCCTTTTTAATTTTATTCAGACCGTCCAAGTGTGGCCTGGGTTGGATCTGTGTCTAGATTGAATCTTGAGAAATTCCTACTGTTACTTCCCACTGGTAATTCGGTATATGTATTATTTACAAACTGGGTGAATCTTTCGTTAGGCACAATCTTACAATGCAATGTAAATCTAGGGTTAAGGGATGCCACATCTGAATTTCACCCATCAAATTTATCCTTAGCGTTCGATTCTAACATAGAAACTTACCATTTTCGTCTGACCTGTACGAAAATATTTTTATAAAGAATTCGACTCGAGCCGGATGTTTTCTAACTTAACAGCGCAACGAACTGCGGTCGATGTTTTCTAAAAGTAGTACCATATTTTTCGGACGGAATCGCATGCAGATTCCGGGTTAGGATCGCAAAAACAGGAGTTCGTCCGGAGGATTCCAGGTCGCAGGAGCCAGATAAATGGCGTTCAACATTGAATTATGAATGCGTAGCGATGCAAAGGAGGAGAAGGTGCGACAGTGGATGGAAGCGTGCCGCAACCGATCCCCCATCGTAGGTATTATAAGTTCTGTCGAATCCTTCGTGGGAATGAGCGGCTTGCTCTTGCGAGATTCACCTCTGCATTACTACTAGTTCCTCCCAAGTGTAATCTCTAAACTCCTAAAAGGTACTCGTCCCTTCCAACCCAACCACTCTGTTATATTCTACCCGCGTACTCTTCCTGTTACTTTAATTCGGCAACGACCTACAAAATTTATGCGCGACCCGAAAACGTTGCCTCGAACGCATTCAACGCTGCACACGGGTCCTGCATTCTACGGGGAAAAAAAATCTGGCTACTCCGCTGTTTCAACAAATTCTTTCTACTTTCAAAAGCTTTCAAAGCGCATCTGTTTATCCAGATTTTATTCCACGTTAGAAAAATCCTGTGTCAAACACGTACATGCATCACGAAAACGCATTTCTATGAATCTTCAACCTGCAGTTGGAAAATAATTTCTACATAAATATTCAACCTCTGACAAGTCAAGCAAAATGTAGAACGGTTCAGGAATCGGGAATAAAATTGTCTAATAAAATAAAAATGATGGGGAAGTGAGGAAGAGCAAATGAAATGCGGAATATGTAAAATGCACAATGATTTTTGCCTCAGAACGGCCGAGCGCGGTGTCCCAGGTCGGGCATCGCGAAAATTGGTTACGAAGCGACACTTCGCGCTAAAATTGGCTATTTGTCAAAAGCAAATTTTTGACAATTCCCCCTTCTGTCCGCGTAGCGCGAGCGCGTGCTCCGGTAACAGTTTGTTTTATAGGTTCGGTGATTCGGGACCTATGCGAGAGAACGCTCTCGCGGTTGAATTTTATTGCACGACAAAAGGGTATCGATAATTGCGCGATCGGTGCAATCAAACGTGACTGACAACGAGCAATATACATATAATATCCGTATCACATCAAACGCCGTCCTGATCTCGAATGCCTCGCAGAATTTTCAGACGCATAATGGCCGATTGCGTAAAGCAATTTCGCGGATCATTGGCACTGAAAGGCATCGGCCTCCCTCCAATCGTCTCGATGAATCGATGTCCTCGTGGGATCCACTAATTTTTCCGCTGAATGATTTAAATCCTTCCGTAATAGAAACTAAGGCGTTTATTTATTCCGAGATCCACTCTTATCCTGTGTTTTACGGCAGCGTTTAAAAACGCGTCGCGATCTGCAAACACAGATGCCCTCATCGATGATTGCTTCTACAGAACAACCAAAGAATTCGTTTAATAGCACTCCAATTTATGATTAAATTAAGATGGCTCAATATTTTTCTTTCAACTGATAATCTCAAATGAAGCTCTCAAATTTGATTAAAAATCGAGAACAACCTGTCTTCAATTTTCGGAGCAACCGTAGGGAAAATATTAAAAATAAATTTCTGTCTAGTCCCTGTTTCTCAGAATCGTTTCTATCGAATTTCCTTCTGACATTTTTTAATATTTCAAGTTGACAACAAAATCGCCGGAGATTAATGATGCATAAAATGTTGTAGATGAGGATGCCAGGGGATTCTAATTTATTATTTTTGTGTAACAGAAGGGGTTTAAGATCTGCAGTAATCGCGAGGGGGAGGATGTTGTCGGACGGAATTTTATGACTCGATCGGACCGATCGGATCCGCTCGGAATTGCTAAATAGACCCGTAACCCCGAAGCATTATTCACGCTGAAGTTATAAAATATTGTCGCGCGCGTTTCCCCAGCAGCAGTAACTTTCAATTTGTCGCGCGACGTCAAACACTCGCGGGGAGCTCCGCCAGTCAATTTCCGGCGCAGCAATTTCCCGTAGCGGGGAGAGAGGGAGAGAGAAAGAGAGCGAAACGCGAGACATCTCTTTGCTGCGAAGGAACGACGGCTTTTGGCATCGACTCATCTACTCGAGCCAATATTATCAATCGTTCCAACGAGCCTGGTAATGAAATAAAACTGCCCGCTTATTTCCATTCGGCGCCGACCCCGTTCTACGATCCTTTTGTTCAATTCCGACGAACTAGACAATTATATCCGCGATTCAGCCTTCTCGAACACGATCCTTACAAATCACTTCAGATCCTGGAAATTTTCTTTATCGCAACCGCTCGTCAGAAATAATGTCATCCTATATTTTTCATGTAATTTTATAATTTTTCAATGTACATTTTCAACGGAATAGGTGATGTAATAGGTAAGGGAGTAATCCTAAGGGTGTGTTTCAGCGGTACGGTTTGTTCGCGCGTTACTATCTAGAGGAATTCCACCCCCTTTACTTTCAACCACCTTCCGTCGATTGTAGTCATCCCGAAAATTCGCTTTCTCTCCTCGTTCGTCTTGGCTACCCTTCTCGTTCTGTCTTTCAAAGTCTAATCCGATTACGATGAAACAGGGTATTAGTTCCAGTGTAACTCCGCGATAATGGATATTGCTATTCAAAGTATTTCTCGCGTTAAATGACGTTCTCCCCTGGCGTCGATCGAGGGAGAAACTTTTCTCGTGGTTTTGCCAACGCGTTGAAAAATATTTTAAATTAACCTGTGTGCAGGGGGTAGTTTTCCGGCGAATTTTCTTTTTCCGTCGTTACCAAAAAATATTTCAAGGTGCACCGAATGCACTCAGCGTGTCTACACACAGTGGATCGTGCAAACACGAGACACCCCGTTTCTCCCCACGGCCTGTTGACGTGTCCAGACTGTAGAAATCGGTGATTTCCACAATGCGTTCAGTTCGACGGTGTTGGTTTGTAGCGTTCGTGGGAGTCGCCCGGGTCCTGGAAGCCTCGCTCGATGTACTTGCCAAAATAAATACCGCGGCGTCGTGAACTCGAGGCACGCCCCTGTCTTATCCGCTACAACGCACGTCGCCCCTGTTCACCCTCTGTGCCACGTAAGAGGCGCCTCTTTGGCCACTCAAGGTGTTTGCTTTGGTCGAACACGTATAGTCCCCTGCAACCCTCGCCCACCAACCCTAGATCCGCAGGTGCAACGCACACAATCTCGGACAGTTATCTAAACTCCCTCTCGAAACGAATGATTTTCGACCGTGGCCCTCTCGGGGCTCCGTCCTTGTTTGATTTACAGATTTACCTGGAATTTTTTCACCTTACTGCCACCCTCAATTCTCACCTTTCCAATCCGACGTCAAACCGAATTGAAGCGGAAGATCTTTAGAGAATTGTTTACTGAAAATTTTCTGCACTCGACTTGAACGTTTAACAATTTATTAAATCTGGACATTTCATTTGTCGTACCGAATAGAAATGTTGTGCATCGTGTTCCAGTAGTCACTGATTTTTTAAAAATCATCCTGATAGCGCGAATAAATTGTCATTCATTATGGTTCCTCGGACTAACGGACTAATAAGAGCCTGGCTCGTTGAAGAACAATTGCGCAATAACGTTTATAAATATTGGTTGTATGTTATCCGGAGAATACCTGCACGATCTCTGATTAGAGTAATAAAATACAAGCTGGAAGGGAACCAAGGAGACAGGGGATGAGGTGCGTCTAACGGAAAGGACCCTCGAGTGATGTTCGAAGGCGAAGAGAAACGTCTAATGCCGTTCTGGCATTTGCATACTTGGGTATTCATGCAAGGAAAGCTTTCGTCGGTGCATTACACGAGATCTGAGATTGTTGTGCGAATACGCGACAGCCTTCGCGAAGTAGCTACGCTGCGAACGGTTCAAGAGCAGGAAGATGGTGTTTTCGAGGCACGGTGCATGGGCGTGAGCTTCCTGTGTTTCGAGCTTTTCAAGCTGCGAGCTGCGCATTCCTACGCTCGTAAGATCACAACGCGGAGGAACATGATATTTCGATAAACTGCGCACAGTCGACGTCACGATCAATCCATTGACTCGTCAAACGAAAACGATTGAAATTTGGAAATAATTGAATATAAACATGTTTATCCAAGAATACTTTATACAGTAATAATTTCAGTGATCGACAGCAAGAGGAGCACCAAGTACATTTTGTTTACAAGACAGTGAAAGACTCTGAGAAACAGTTTTTCTTTACTCGAAAATTCGCAGTTTGGTAATAAATAGGAGTACCATTGTTCAATGGGGTTGTAATCATCCCAGATCGACTGTTTAGAACTAAAAAGTTAGTTTCTCGAGAACCCAAGCTCGAATCGGTGACAAAGAATGTCCGGGGGATGGAGGAAGCACTTACCGAAGCAATTATGATTGGACGCAAGGGTGTGAACGGTGGTACGGCAACGAAAGATTAGATTCCCGACGCTTGCTGCAGCCAATGATCCCAAACACCTGAATAGAAACCACGGTCGTCGCATTCTTAGCTCGCGAAGGGTCACGCAGTCTCCGGTGCCGGATTCTAGAATCTCAAGGGTCCCGTTCCAAGCTTTCGCTCCGCAGCCACGGTCTCGTGAAGCATGGTAGTCCGAGCTGCTAGGAAGTGATCTGTGGAAGGTCGTACCGCCCGCGTTTCGACCGTTTCGAATTCCTCGAACGTCCGAGATCACGATGGCTATGCCATTTTGTGGTTTCATACCTGAGAACGTCTAGAGACCGGAGACCACTCATCGAAGTCCTCGAGAATTCATATATTTCGCGGGCGTAGAATCCTGTCGGGTAATTCGACGTCTTGTCACTCGGGGATCGGGTCTAATTTCCGAGGATTCCAATCTGTCTACCAACCCTCTTACAATCTTTGATTTTCCAGACGCACACATTGATCTGTGTCTAGACTGCCGATTTTATGAATTTACGACAAGAATGTGTAGGTGCACACACAATTTGAAACAGTAAAAAGGTTAAAAAAAAGTAAAATTATTAATGAGGAAAATAAATTTCAACTTCTGTTCTAAATTTCAGCTTGCAGTTGGATGAAATTAATACAAATGATCAAGAACAAGTGCGATTAAGCTTGGAGATAGGTATAAATTTTGTAATAAATTGAGGAACTTAAATAATAGCAACAAGTACGATGAACTTGGAGAGAGGTGAAAGCAAGTGTGTTTTGTAATGAACATTGTAGGATGTGGCAAGTTGACAGACGTCGAAGAAGATGTCCGGGCGAGTGATTCGCGGTAGAGCACGTGAAATCGGTATTAACGGGTTAAAAGGAAGAAAATTGCTTTTCTTCGCGTGGTTTACGACAGGAAATCTCGTAAAGAGCTCGTACGAGCGTATAATGCCTACCGTTTGCTCGTGCGGCAGAGGCTGATTCTCAGCTGGACGTTATCCATGTCGGTGATGTACGCTCGCATTTATAGTGCCGGGGGGATTACTTCCGTTCAGCATAGGCAGAATCCGTGAGAGACGGCCGCTTACGATGGTTTTCATTGCACCGCTCGCTCGACCGCTCTGCGGCTCAGGCTCGGGTTCGGGCTCGTTTATGCCCGTCGCACGGGACACGCAGCCCGAGCGAGATCTTCATACCGTCGACGTGTAGCGAATCAATGAAATTGCCCTGTTTACGTCACGCATAAATTGATGGAAAGGTTTGGCTCCGTCGTATTTCATCCCTAACTGCATATCTGCCTTTGATCCAACGCTTGCATCGTTCTGAATTTTTTTTCTGAAGCAAATACGAGATTCATGGCGCGAGAATATACACGAAGATGCCTGATATCGACGCAGAATCCCAGCAAATTTTTTTTTATTCGCGGCTCGAGGAAAATTTTATAGAAACTATATTTCTGGTTCGCTTCCAGTTCGACTTGCTATAAATTCACCAATTTTGAAAATTTTTCCACGAAATTTTCTGGAAATATTGCCGAGTGTATAAACTTTTTGTTCCCCTGAAATTTATTTAATGACGTATGACCACACATTCGGGAGAAGTTGACCAACCTGACCCTCGTCTATGCAACTCCTCAAGCGACAAAGTACGACAGGATTGGAAAAGTAAATGGTGGCGCCATCCAACGACGATACGTTCAAACCTGCATCGCTACACTCATTTTCATTCATTTAAATGCGCTATTTAACAGTATCTCGTCGGTGCTAATATCACAAACGAGATGTTGGAAGTTGGAGTAGAACAGCCAGTTGTTGTCAACGATGTCGGTATTTCAGACCGTGATGCACGAAACCCATATGGTAACGGTCTACTCCTATACCTCGTCTGTGCTAAGAGGTGCACCTAGATACCACGTGGGTATCGGTCATCAGGGTGACATACGATAATTAGCTTTAACTAGGACCTTTGACCATCGGACGCAAAGGCAATGACACGGACATCCGACTGAATTTTAATGACGTACTTTTACCAACTTCACTTCTTCGATTGTTTCATATCATCCGTAATGAGATCGACGATTCCCCAACGATGAAAAAATAAAATGATTCCGATGCAAGAGGAAAACTGTTATTTGGACAGCGGTACAATGCACCCAACCCTGTAAAAAGTTTTTTAACGTATTTCCACCACCAATGAGAAAACGTGAAAATGTTTTTTCGAATAATTAAAATGACCATGAGGAGAACACATTTTTATTCAGCTCGTAGAAGATGAAGAAAATTTTTATTCCGCCTAAAGATCCGCAGCGCGGTCGTTAAAAATGAAATAGAAGGTTTGCAAAAATCGATTTGAAAACGGTCCTGTACCAATTTATTAACCCACAATATAAACATCAATCGCCGGCAGCTCGGCGTTCATCTCCGGCCAGTGGCGTGCCAATAAATTTCTGTCATCACCGTGAGTCCCTCACGGTGCGAGGAGCACCTGTCGCAATAATTTCGTACGGTCATTATGTTTAGTCCGCCCTGTTTCAAGTCTCTTCCTCCTCCCAGGTCCAGTCGGTCTCCTCCGATTTGCTCCTCACGGTTCTCCTACCAAACTGTTCTTCTTCGGTTGGCCAACTCATCTTGGACGAGTCGTCTTCAACATCTGACCTCGAGTTAGCTTTGCTACCCTCTCTGCTTCTTCCATCTGTCGACGCAGTCTCTTCGGACTTCGAGCGGGTTCTGTTCTCTTCGGTATCGGTGCTCCTGCTTCGCGATAATGTCATAGATTCGGACTCGTCGTCAGCATAAGCTCCAATGTCTTCACCATACGATCCAACGTCTTCGTATTCTGAGCTTTGCTCTCCGCTGCGCTCTCTCTTTATACTAGGAGTTTCCTCGTTCTTCGGGCTTGGATCCATCTTCGATTGGTCTTTGACCTCTCTAATGGCGTAAGAATCCTCCTCGGATCTCGACTTCTGCATCTGCCAAGCCTTCTTGAAAGGATGCTCGCGCTCCTGTTGTACCAATTTAGGCCTCTCCGGAAGAAGGTACTCTGGATCTTCCTCGCTGGCCTGACTCTTTATTATGGACTCCCTTTTGTACAGACCCTTCGGCTGAGAATCGGCAGATTCTTTCACGATGTTCCAGCCGGACTCGGACAGGTCTGCCTCCTCCTGGGACAGCTTAGACAGGTCCTGGACACAGAAAAAACGCCTTAGTACCAGGCAGTGTGGTAGCTCTATTTTCTATTGAAAAATTTGTGACCTGCAATACTTGATAGAAAGTGCTAATTTGACTATCCCAAGTACCGATATCCTTTTTTTATCGGAAAATTGGTGACATTTGCTTAGTTCTTCGGTTTTGAAATTTTTCAGTTAAAATTAGGTTCATGCTGTAGTATAAACTAGTTATGACCTACAAAAATATTTTCAGACTTTTGAAATTCTGATTAATACAGAAAAGCAAAAACACACCTGCAGAACGAAATAAGATTTCCTTGAGGCTGGACGTCAAGCCTCTATAGAGACATTATTTGTAGCACTTTTCGATCAAGACAGACCTATTTAGCTACTTCGATAGCGCAGCGAATTATCCTCGTGATTGTAAAAAAATCGAAGGAATACAGAATGCATGCAGCAGGCAATTAAGACACACTTGCTCGACACAGAAGAAGTTTCTTGACGACGGGCTGGGTATAAACCACTACAGTGACAGTATTCACAGGTCTTTTTGATCGAGAACAATTTTCTTAGTTGCTACAATAATACAATAAAATGTCCCCATAATAAAACCATTTTTCACGACAATACGTTTTAACCCAAAATCCTTTTAACGTCCCCAAAAAAGCTATTAACTTCTACAGTTGAAAAAGATTGGCCCAACAAACGGTCTAGAATAAATTCCCAAAAATCCAGTAGTTTACACCAGCCTATATCAGCCCCCGCACGTTCACTATCTACGTCAAACTTAAAACAAGGGTCCTGCCTGTACAGACATCCTCTTGCTATCCCTAGTAAGCACAAAATTAAAAGTAGATACATCCTCGTCCTCTTCCACGGAGGTAATCTGGCTGCTGCTGGTGTAGGATCTTCTGGAGGCGTCCCAGGCAGCCTCTTCCTCGCTCTGATTATCGTCCCTGGGTGGCGGCGCTTGTTCCCGATATTCCCTCCGCCTCCTATAAGCACTGTCCTCTTCAGGCTCGCTGGGTTCTTGCGAGGAACCCAACTGCGCCACTCTGGACCCGACGCTGACCGTCCAGGAATCCATGTTATCATCAGCCGAGGGATCCTTCAGCAGTGCCATCTTGCCTTCAGCCGAGGATCTCCTCCTCAGGGACACCAGATCCTCCTCTTCTAAAACAGAGTCTCGCTCCTGCGTGGCCAGCTTCTCCATAAACTGTTTCCTGCGCATCCTCAGCTCGCTTTCCCAGTCCTCCTCATCGCTGATCCTCGGCTCCGCCGGAAGCTGTCTCCTTTCCAACTTCCTGCGCTGCGAGAGCTCCTCCTCGCTCTCCGAGGAGTATACCTTTCTCGGTTCCGAGGATCTTGAGAGCGATCTTATTTGTCTTTGCGCTGGCTCTAGTTCCTCCGATCGGCTCGACAGCCTTTTATACTCTGGACCTCTAGAAGACGAACGTTCTCTGCTAACAGGCTCCAAGGAACGATGATCGTCCGCGTCCCTAATCACCGATCTCCCTCTGGACTCTGACCTCCTGTAGTGTTTAGACTCCTCCCGCTCCCGTCTCAGCAAATATTGCTCCTCCTCGTCGCTGTCCTGGAGCCTCCTGTCGACACTCTTCGACATTGACCTCCTACCTCGGAAAAGAGCTTCTTCTCGCTCCAATCTGGACAGTTCCATTTCTTCATCCTCAGAGTCCGGGTAATCTCTCTGAACGCTCCTACTTCTTCTTCGCTGCCTGTACCCATCGTCGCTAGCAGGGTACCTTCTGCTAGTATCCTTTGCGCTGTCCAAAAGCAACGTCAAGTCGCCTTCTGAGTCGTGGGATTTGAATGATCTTCTGCGGTTCGAGCGCTTCAGGATCGGTATGTCCAGTTGCTCTTCGTCTTTGACTGTCTCGGTCACTTCGTAACCTTCCTCTTCGTGATCATCGGGCTGCTTCGGCTTTTTATCTTTTTTCGTCTCGGAGGATTCTGAAGGGCTGTCTCCGACGAGACTATCTCTGCGGATGTGTGTGTCGGTGCACTCCATTATAACGTTCTTGAACTCCTGCATTGGAATGTCGAACAGCAGAGTAACGACGATCGAGATGATCACGACTATCGTGGCTTCCACGCCGTCGATCTGAAACAGATTTGGAGAAATGACGTTTTAATTTATACATACACGTGAAATAGGGATCTCCGATATGAACCAGTGGTCTAATAGTGGATCATTTTTATCAACTCGGAGCCCATCGTTTCGCCTGGCTCATGATTTCTAGATGTAACCGAACGCATACACGTCAGACCAGTAGGGTAATCATTTTTCTCCACTCATCGTGCGGAGGTTAATTATTGTTTGTGACTAACCACTTTAAGGATGCTAAATTCGTTCACGTATCTCGTGGACCCCATATTATAGAAGAACACTGCGAACTGCGTCATGTATAGCGAGTACGATAGTCTACTGATAACCAGTAGCCACTGGTTCGTCAGGATTCTACCGATAACACCTGGAAAGACAAAAATTACGATTGAACCAATTTTATGTAAGCTAACTCAATGTGAAAACGTGAATCAATATTTACCTCCATGATTAGCGTGACAAGCGAATATGACCCAGCTCAGACCAATGGAAGTCAGTATCGGGCTGAATACTCCGTAATTAGCCGCTTCTTCAGCTTCGTAGACGTAATTTCTCTGGGATTGGTGCCAGGGTGAAAACATCGTCCATAACGTCAAGGCCGTCGCGATTAACCATCCCAAGATCACTACCATCTAAAAGTAGTATATCAACATTTCTTCGTCACACGTTGGATCACATGCAAAATACCTTGTTCATCCTCAAGTCCCGTTTTGTATAGTGCAACAGCACACCAAGGCCCACGCCGATCAAGTATGACGTTGCCCGGTGCAACGGTATTATGTATGTCAGATTAGCTGTCCTGTACAGTTGTCTTATTCTGAGATCGAACAATTAAAATTGATAAGGACCAAAGTAATTATCTTTAAACGAGACAGTCCGCACACTTACGAAATCCCATGGAAGAAGGTGAGAGAAAGGTTGTAGCTTATCATCCGAATGTAACGGAGGGTGGCCCCTAGCAAGATGAAGAAGCAGATCAAGAGGATGCCGATGATCGTCTTGAATTGTAAAAGGAACACCACAATCGAGGCCAAGAGGGACAGTTGCATGTCCACTGCCAGCTGATGCGTGTGACTCGCGCACTGCGAATCAATCAAATAGCCCGTCAACTTTTCCAACAATCCTCAAATCTACTTAACTATTAAGCTTTTCATACGCTTGATAAATTATTTCGAAAGTAAGAGTGGCCGAGCATTAAGCGGCGAAGACTTCTTCGATTACCATGTCCTCGAAGTTCAGGGTGTTCTGCAGGTACAGCAAGTTTAGCCACCCGGTATTCTTGCAGATATCAACGTTGCGCATCACGATATTGTTCCACTGTGGCCCATTTCCCGTGTGCTCCATCACGAAAGCATAGTAGAACACCACCGCGAGCAATACTGGCGTGAGCCTAACAAAAAATAACGTGACTTTTTAGCACTAAAAATCTGTGCGAAAATGATTTTACCTGGACGGTGTATTAATTCAATGTTATCGATGATGAAATATAACAGTTGATAAGAGCTCACCTGACGTATCTACTGACAAGACGACAAAACCATCGAATCTCCCCGCGGTTAGTGTACTCGTTGGCCATGTTGTAAGCAGTCAGCGTGCCGCTGAATAGCAGAAACCATTCCGTATAGATGAAGCTCACTCTTACAAAGACGGTGGCGGGATTGGATATTACCTTCATCGACAATAATCATCAAACATAAGCATTCCCGTTTCGTTACCCGTAAAGGTCGATTTATACTTGGCTGGCGAACAATCATCCTCCAAAAATCCCATAAAATCAATGCAACATAATCATCGAAGAAAATTAATTTTTAAAAATACACGAAGAATTGTATCGCCCATATATGTATATGTTTGACGCGACGTCCGTAAATTGTGAAAGCGTTTTTGTACCTCCGCTAGGTCAATTCGATTCGAGTATGGCATGCCTAATATCGGCACGAATTTATGTCCGAGATAAATCAGGATGGCGCCGATTGCCCTCAGCCCGTGGATGCAGGAGATGTCGAAATTGCTTGTTCCTCTCTTGAACAAGCTTTTCAGAGTTCTCTTCACGGAAAACGCCATAATTATTCGCTCGGAATAATTCCCTGCGTAAGATAAGATTCGAGAGATAACAAGAAATTGTGTGGTGACGCATTTTTCCTTACCTTTTCCTTCGGACACCACTAAGTAATCCCTCACGGTCGCCACGAGGGCCAGACAGATAATCATAGCGTAGAAATACCTAATCGCAATAATAACGGGCAAATGACAATTTGTAACAGAAGCGTTTACAATGGTAGTTAAGGAATCTCATTACGTACAAAACGCCGATCGTCTCTTTCGAGTAGCTCTCCGGCTTCTGTTTCGTATAGCACATCTTGGGATCGACACCCACGTTGAACGTGATTCCTGTGGTGGAGTTGTAAGGACTTAGAGCCTGTTCCACTATGTCTTTAGCAGACTCGGCTGAACATGCTGCTGGAATACAAACTCCCCAATTGATTGTGGTGCTTCTCGGAATAAAATGACCGGGCTGAAACAAACATACTACCGTGACCATCGATGCGAACAGATCACCAAATAAATAAAGAATTTGAATAGAAAAGTATCTCGAGCAGCGAAATCAAGGCTGGTTATTCCGTTTAGTTCTAATAGATCGAGAGGAAACCAGAACGGCTTTGAAGTTCGAGATTAGATCATTTATTCGTGCAATAATGTAAAGCATAATTTAAGATTATTTTTGGAGTTCATCCGAGTCCTATCTTTTACGAAAGTCACTGTGAAATGTGCCGACTTGCGCTAGTCGCAGCCGTCGGCACATTTGACACTTTTCGCGACCATGGTGTCAATGATTCTTTTATCGATTATACGATAAACACGTGTTCTTTCTTGGAATGACGAATGATCGTAGTACTTACGTCGCGCATGGTACTTCGGAATGGGTAGCGGGCCAGCATCAGACCGACAGAGTGCTTCATATCCTGATGAGAGGCGTACAAATCGATGTCCACCAAACAATACTTCCCCTGAACCTTTATCGTCGAATTGTTTAGCTTCACGTGCGCCATTACTCCCATACACTCGTCGAAATCGCCGAGCTGGTTCACATTGCCCCGCAACAAACCCGGTGGGATCTTCGCGCTCGAGTCCAACACTAGGAGATTATTTCATGTTACAAGCCTGTTCGAGAACTATAGCAGAATAACTGAGAAATGGTCACTAGAAAGTTCCCATGCATGCTACAATACACACTACAATTGACGCAATTGACGCAATCGGCACAATGCAACGGTACTCGCAAACAATCATTCGCGACAGTTTGGAATCGCCTCCAACAGAGGACTCTTTATGATACCTCAACAGATTCTTCACCAACTATGACTTGGTAACACATTTTAGAAGCTATGCTAGCTAATTCTAGGAAACCTTAATATCATAATTACTAGATTGCAGATTTTACGCATTCGTAACAGAAACGAGCAATTGTAATCGATACAAACAATTTTTATTTCGGCAAACAAATCTTTTAGCAACTCGAATAGAGTAGAATCCGTAAGGTGTTGAATCGATGGGTTTTCGATTTATTCATGATTGTATCGCCACGTGCCAAATAATTTGAAAATAATTGGCAGATTGCAGAATTTTGTCGTGCACGATCTACGCACTAGATAGGTTTGCACCGCGATCGCGTCAGCGTGATCGATCGACAAGATTCGAAGGGAGCGGGGTTGGCGATCGGCGAGATCTCGGCTTACTTTGCAGCGCCCACAGCTTGCGACCCCTCAGCTGTCTCAGGAAGATCTTGCCGTGCTGCTGACACTCGAAATCCTCCACGGCCGTGAAATTTGGCACGAAGGTCGGCACGCGTAGCAGAGCATCGTTCAGCTCGGCCAGTGTGAAAGGGGCGTCCGCACGCGCTTTCGTTTTGTTTTTCGGATCGTCTTCTACAAACAATCAGAGAAACGATTAGCCGGACACCGTCGCGAGACGATCCCAAAAACTCCTTCGAGTCTACTCACTGTTGAGTCGTTTAACCTCCGCGGGCTTAGCCGGAGGTACGGATTTCGGGCTCACAGATTCCACTTTCTTTTTCTCGGGCTGCGTTATCTGTTGGTCTTTTGGCTTCGCTTTTGGCGCATCCGTTTTCATCGGATGCTTCTCCTTGTCTTCTACCTTCGTTGGAATCTTCTCCTTCGTCGGAGGAACCTTCGGTGGAGGCTTCACCTCCGGTTTCGGCGCAGCTTTAGGCTTCGGGGGTTCAGATTCCGGCTTCGTTGCTTCGACAGGTTCGACTTTCTTCGGAGTCTCCACAGGTTTCCCTGGGCTCTCCGTCTTCTTCGCGGGTTCCGCTGGTCTCTTCGTCGCTACCCTCTGCGGCTCTTCCTTCTTCTCCGTTGGCTTCTTCATTTCTTTAGGTTTCTCTACAGACGATGATGATTCTACAGATTTGATCTTATCCTTGTCCGCGTATCTGACTTTCTCCAGCTTCACCGGTGGAGGGGTAACTTCTGGCTCCTCGTCCGACTCATCATCGGACTCTTCGTCTTCTTCCTCGTCCTCGTCTTTGCTTTCAATTTTCTCTTCATCCTCTTCCTCGTCGTCAACCTCTAGCTTAGACTTCTCAGGCATTGTGTCATCGTCGTCGCCTTCGTCTTCATCCTTCGATCTCTTCAAGTTTTTCAACGGTCTGGTTTCCTTCTTCCTGATGCTCGAATCCTGTCCGATCTTGTCTTTTTTGGTCGCCAGCTTCGATTTCGATTTCCTCCTGTCCTCGTGCTCTACCTCCCGATCCCCGTCGTCCTCGTCTTCGTCGTCTTCGGAGCGTTGCTCGGCGTCGGCAGAGTCAATGATTATTTCGTGGCTGTCTTCAACCTCGACGACCGCCTCTTCGTCGTCGTCTTCGTCATCCTGATCAACGACCCCGACCGTCGACCGTGCGATTCTTTCGTGTCTCACGGACGCCCCTTCTTCGCGATCCTCTCGCGACGTCACCTCGACAGGTGGTTTCCGTTTGGCAAGGATCCGCAGTGATGCAGTGGTTTCGTGCCACCTACGACCCGAGGCAAACGACGATGCCTTGTCCTGTTGGCACCTGGGGAACGTGTCCGAGTCGCAGGTGGCCCTGCTAGACGACGAGTGTTCCTCGACCATCGGTGAATTCGAAGCGGTCGGGGTTTGGTGTTCGCGTATTCGGAAGCCATAGCAGCAGGTATAGAGCAGCAGCAGGAGTACGGGCACCAACAAACCGATACACTTGCCCAGAAGGGCGGCAGCCATGTCACCGGAGCGTTAGCATGGAAGTACCGCTGGCAGAGCACTGGCGAACGAACTTGCAAAGCACCGAGCCAAACTCTGGGTCGGCAGCCGCCACCGCTATCAACAGAGCAACTAACGGGCAATAGCCAACAACGAACACTTTCCTCACGGGAACCGCGATCCCACAAGCGCGAGCTACAGCGGTTACTGATAATCGGCCGCACGTTCCTCCCTCTCCTATTCTCGGTAAATGGCGCCACGGACAACAAGCACAACAGTTAGCCCGTCCCGGACACCCTCGAGAGACTATCAAACCCGACGACAAGCCAGACCCCGGGGCTCCGCGTCTACCAGCGGCCGTTCCTTCGTGAAAATTAGAACGCATGGCAGCGGCCCAACCAGCTAGGAGTTTTATTTAGCATCAACATTTCGGAGGCAGAGAGTCCGCGAGATAGAGCGAGCTCTCTCGCACGCACGCGCCGGAAAACGCGACCACGAACACCCCACCGAAACGAGCGTATAACCGTCGTCGTCTCACATTCTTTCGAACTGGCTGACTGGACAACACCGTTTGCTTTCTTTAGTAGCAAACAATCGGAAATAACTGCCCACTCGATCTCTTTCTCGGACTCGACTCGAGGTCAACATAAAAATTTGTTTGCATCGATCGCAAGATCCAAAGGTGTACCGTAATTATGAAAGTGGTCTGTGACATTTTCAAAAAATGAGTTTACGTTATGAGATTAAATTAATTCGATATCATTTTTAGCTTGCGAGCTTTCTTTCCTAATCAAATGATCTTAGCGAGCAGAAACTGATGTATCGATGTTCTGAAATTCCTCCAACGCATTCGTTTTGTCATAAATACAGTAGATTCGTAGCCATCTTGCATTTTTTCTGTCTTGCGTCTTATGGCTGCAGAAGCAACAGGGACGGCAAGACTGCGCGTGTTCCGGCCTTTTATTGTTACGAATTTCGTGGAAAATTGAAGATCGCAGATGTGCTGTTTTGTCCAGCTAGATTCCATTTCTCGCGAATGCCGTGCGCGTTTCGCTGTTCGCTCTTGTTCTCGCATTCGCGGGTTTAGGCCACGCGGACATTGCGCAATCACGCAACCGACGAAGCATCCTTCGACGAAGTTTACCCGCCTGACACAGCTCGAAAATATAGTGTCCGATACTACCACTCTACTCTCCTCGCCCACGACTCACCGGCGACCGACTCATCCGACTCGCCGAAGGCTGTCGCGATTCCCTTTGAGCTCTTCTCTGGCCCCGGTCGCTTCTGCGCGAGAATCGTCTGGTATGCAGCCTTTGGGAACTGTCCAGATGTTGGAAAACCACTACGCGGATAGACCAACGATTCTTTAGCCCTTTTCTAATCCTTTCGCGACGACATTGCTCTCGCGAACGCGTCACCACGGACACCGGCGAAAGTTTATTACCGGGGCGATTACCTGGACACCGTGTATACAGGTTGAACCACGAATCGTGATCAGCAGGGATTACTCTCTGTTATTCGCAGTCCAATCGAAAATCTTTTCATCAGATTATAGCATGGTGTCAAGACCGCAGTCCAATCGATAATCTTTTCGTCAAATTATAGCATGGTGTCAAGAGTGCTTTCACGTGATTTCAACGAATTTTTAAACTCATTTTTTTCATGATTTTTCAAGGTCATCTTCAAGTTTTTGCAGATACACCTGTAATTTCTTTACGCCTATCTTTTAAAGGATTTCAAGACGAATTCGGTAAGTATCGTAACAGAAACATATTGATGTTTTAATTTTTTTTTCGTGAACTTTGGATAGCTTCGCGAACTGAATGTCAACACCGCGCTATAGGCAATAGCACGTTTCCTATATAATTATGTAAAGTCCACAATTTTGTGTAAGCCACCACTAGAACGGTCGTTCGACATCGGTAATGGAGAAGCACCACTGGTAGCAACTCGTGTCGGGCGAAGATATTTTGCTTTCTGGATAGAAAAAAACGTGACGTTGGAAAATTGAAGGGGTGGTTTCTCAAGATGAAAGTCTGCTCTATCGCGTGGTATAGTTCGATTTTCCGCTGGACCCTTATTTGTTTAAATAAATTGAAGAGTACCCTCAAAAATGGATGCAAAAGTGGTGTCTCTCCGTCTTTAATTATTGTTTAAACATGTTTAAGCAATCATAATGTATTAATATTGGATATCACTGAATTCGGGAAAGTCTACAGAATCTTTTGCCGTAAAGAACAATTCAATATCTTTTATAATGACATCACAATATTTGTTCAAAATTGAAAAATTTGTTTTTCTTTTAAACTCAATTTTCTCAAACACTCTACTTATAGGAGAAAAATTAAGGACAGATTCGGAATCAGCGCGAAAAACTCTATAAGAATCGCATAGTGGAAATCGAAATAATTTTTTACACTCCACAGACTGCAAGTATGGTAAATGAAGTACAAGGTGGTGGACTTTACATAATTATGATAATGATAGGCGCTAACACGTTTTCTATAATCGGTATAATTAGGTATAATGAGGTTCTTTAGAAAAATATGTACTCACCGTTTAGTACCTAGCGGCGCCAGTTCCTAGACCGCGTATTAAATTAATTTTTTAACCAGCATCGTGTCGTTCTGCAACCTCACCGACTACTCAAGATCAAGTACAAGGCCAAGTATCTCCGATCTCAGCTTTGTAGCGGAATTGTAGAATGGTGAATCGTGTGTTCGCGTTTATGAAAATATTCCTGTTAATTATTCGCGGTGTTTGCTGACTGGAGTGCAATCGGAGAAGCAACGATCGCCAGTCAGCTCTTTCGAAAATGATTTATGACACTTTTAACGGTTGTCACGTTATTCAGTCTGAAATATGTGCGTCTGTTGCGATAATCGGAATGACGATATCGAAACGGTAATTGTAGTAATCATTCTGCTAATTGTAAGTGATATTACTCTAAGGTATATTTAAAGAGCGTGGCCCGACAAAATCAGTCTGTTATGGAATTATTACACGAATTGTCCTTGAGATGCATATTTGAACGAGGCTCTGGTTCTGACACTTCGATCTTCGCGTTGATGTGGACAAATATTGATTCTTTAGCGTACCAGTGACATGTGCATACATTTTTGAAGTATGATGAAATGTGAAAATGAAGAGCTGCCGCTGCACGCGTAGCATTTCCCACTGCCTGCCACGTGTATTCGAATACCTCTATTCAATGTACGTACAATGTGTTTGTGATGAACTTGCACGCCGTGCCAACAAATGCTTATTATATTATATAAGATTTAAACTAAAACTTATGAATGTGACCAAAAGCAAAACAGGTTGTGAATAGAACGTCTGACTGCACTATTGCCATTACCAATCGTATTAATGAGCAGTTGGTGGAATGTTGAGGGTGCAAAAGACACTGCACGTGGTCGACGGACAACGGCAGTGGTCAGTAGAACGCGCGTGTATCCAATTCTTTAAAATATTTCCAATATTTCAATGATATTCCAGAATTTTTTGGGATCTGGACCAGTAGAAACATTAGTCGTGAACATGAACGACCCAGTGTGCAGGCGGCGTCGAGAAAAAGAAGGTTGCAGACTGAGTGTTAAAATCAATTTGTTTAAACGTACATCGATGATCACGAAAAAAATTTACAATATTTATTCGGGATTAATTCGGGAAAATTAAACGTAATTACGCATGATTCGTGAGCTAGCTGTTCATGGGCTAGACATCAGTCCTCGTGTCGATTTTTAACTTTTTAAATGTCCATTACGTTCGAAAACGATAATATCAATTGAAGATATCGGAAACTCTCGTTACGATAAGCGTTCAAAGATCAAACTTTCTCAGATACCATTTTTCACAGAAAAAAATTTCTTTTCTTCATAACGAATATAGGTAATTACACGTGATTCTTACCGCTTTCGCCGTCAAGTATAGATCAAATTCTGGCGAGATTTATCTGCTCTGTGAATTCTGTTTTTACCGCCAGTCCGATCAAAGCTGAAGCTGGAAATCAACTTGTACCGATTGAACGCAAAACGCCATAGCCTTTTGGCGGCATCTACGTTGAAATGCTGGAATTCGTGGCTAACCAGATGTCTTCAATACCGACGAGAGTCGGTGTCTCCAATTAATATCAGAAATTAGAATAGAGATAGTAGAAATCGGGTATACGAGTCACGTTCACGATATCTCATGATTATCGATAACATCGAACGCGACACGAAATTGGTAATACCCTAAAGATCCACGATCGTGCGACAGGAAACTACATTGGGTCTGTGGCGTCCTCTTCATTTATCTGTGAAGCATCGTTTGCACAGCTGTTTGAACCTCTGGCCACGGATGGAGCAATATGTTTACACCACCGTTGCATAATATCATCCCTCTACTTTCCAGCTACGTTGACAAACATCATTTATATCTTTATGTAACAAATATTTATCAAGAAAATTATGTATCCACAAATGAACCCCTAAATTTCCATCTGTTGAACCTATATTTATTTTAACTGTAGATCAAATAGTACTTTATTCAGTGTGAGACTCAATTATTAAACAGGGTGGTTCACCCACATATCTCCAGTATTTTTGATGACATAACTTGTGTTTTTAATGTAATCTCAAGGCATGTTTTTCTTCTAAATGTATTCTTTTCTTCCTTGCATATTCTGGTTGACATTAAAACGCATTTAGACGTATTAATAACATGACCTCGCTGCGTACGAGTGCCTCATACCATTTCCATATAAATTGGAACTTCTCTATGATTATTTAAGCTTCCTTCGGGACTCCCTGGCGAACTTCGTTCAAGATCTTCCTGTCCAAAGAACCCAGCAGCGTCTAGATCGTTCTTCTATGTTTCTTCTTACAACAGTTACACGTGGATCTGCATTTTAAGCTTTCCTATAACGACCTACGAAGTTGCATTAGCGTCAGTTGTTCCGACGGTTTTTTTCGGAGTTTTGGTCGAGCGAGTAGGGGAGCAAGGGGAACAACGAAAGAGATGCGCTGGCAAGAGATCCTGAATTATTTCTTGTTCTTGCCGCGGTTTCGACTTGGCCCCGGAAAACGACAACTCGGAGCGATAACTCAGCTACAGGTGTTTCAGACTTTATTAAATTCTATATCAAGAAACGCCGGGGGAAAAGCAAAAAGCTTCGCAAACGGCCCCACTAATTCTCCTAGAACGCAAATTTCTAAAGGCGCAATTATATCTACGAAAAAACATCTGCTTCCAGAGATCACAATCTTTCAACTCTCTTCGTCTAAAATTCGTGGACATTCGTCATTACTTTCGTTCAACGGTTCTGTTGTACGAGTTACAGTAACGCTTAAATATTGATGATTTAAAGTATACGGATTACGAGTCGTACCTGGAACATGCAGTTTGGAATCTTCGCCGCAAGTCTGACAAAATTCTACACAGTGGTTAACGATAGAATGAAATGTCGGTTTAAACAAGCTGACCAAGGGGCTTAATTACAATGGTGGGCGGCGCGAAGGGTGGTTCGAAAAACGAATTAATTAAATAGTTGTTCGTCGAACCAGACATTCGCTATCCTCTGTTCGTTTCGAGATTCGAAGGTGAGAGATGCGGTGGATTTCCTGGCATCCGAGGGTTGAATCGACGAGCGTATCGCCGGTATAACAATAATTTCAAAGATTGCCATCGCGGTGGCGGTCGTGTTCTATTCCTTCGAATGAAATCTGTGCCGGGGCGATACCTCGGGTGTACGGGTCCACGGGGGGTTCTCCTACCACCTTTGGGAACCAGGAGCAATGTTGCTAATTACTACATACCACCGAATGCGGCATAACCCGCGACCCATGAATTCCATCAGGCTAGTCCGGGGTGGTACAGTCGTGGGAGTCAGTTTTCGTCCGTGCAGTTCGTGGGAATTGCGGTTCCCGACGAGCGTAAAACGAACTGATAATATGCTCCGCTTGGTTCCGCTGACATTCTTTGACGTATTAAAGTGGGGGAGGAAGGTGAACCAGATAAAACGAGGCCCCATAAGAATAATCAGCAACTCGACGAACGCGAACTCTACCCACTTGGGTGAGCTATGGAGGTCAACATTCTTTTCTGTTGAAATTTTTCAGGGTCTGCTTACACCCTTTCGATGATGACGACCAGGAAAAATCGAATGTCGGGAAATGAGGACCACCCTAAGCTAGACCGGAGTGAAAAAACGAAAAGTTGTGGTTCGACGCTCCAATTACAGGATCAAAATCCCAAAGCTGTGCGATGATGCCTTTAGGTTGCGCATTGAACTCTAAGATTGAAAATTTAGGGAAAATATCGATACTTTTAAGAACGGCTTAAGGGCAATCAGAAGGAACGATTAAACACATATTTTATGTATATGACTGCTTTACGTACCTCAGAGACAACGAACGAAATTTCATACTTAAAGCGTTCCGGTACCAGAGTGTTCCACCCCCTCGTCGCGAGAAGCTGATTAATGTGGTAGAACCGCGGCAACTAACGTCACCGTCTCGCAACATCGTAAATACATGGACCAGATGGCAGCCGGTAATTTCCGAAATGAACAGCGGAAAACGTCAACGGGTAATCGAGTTAGAACCTGGATGGCCGGTCAGTTAGCAAAGTCGGACATGCTTCGCGGCGGCTATCCCACATTCTCCCTCTCCCTTTTTCTCTTTCTCTCTCTCTTTCTCTCACTCTGCCAGCGACCTGTTCGAATTTTTTCGGCCGGGATATTAAACGCTGTAAAAATAACGCGTTTAATTGGCCGGACCGCATCCGCTCGAACGAAATATTTCATTCTCCACGCGTGAGCGGCCGACGAGTACGAATTCATAAGGGAGCAAAAATCCCCGCCACGAGGCGAATTTTTATGCAAACCCGGGATAAATAGTTGAACGGTCTTTTATCGTTTCGCGCGAGTCAATTTTGACCCGCCATTATTTCAAGAAACGCCACGATCAACGTTTCAAGTTAGGGGTTTCTCGTTTGGAAAGGAGACAAGCAAAAATTAGCTTTGAAATCGGGACATGAGAAGTGTTTCCATATCGTGCGGTGACAAACCCATCAAGTTCGTATAAAGTCGAAAATATATTTCCACGTCACGTGTTCCAGTGAATGTTACTTATGACATGTTATTTTTGTTTGCTTCGAATCGGAGAAGTAATAACGTTCGCGAGGCCTGGATTCTTCTCGCGTGAAGAGAATGGTTCATCTCATAAATGATTCGTTTCATCAATTTCTTAAGTGACCGTACAGTTACATGTAAACGATACAATTAAATAAGTTAAATTCTCTGCTAAAGTTTCCTTCGTTTAAGCATACGTCACTTTGTGCATGTGACTCTAGGCAGTCTAATAATTACGAAATCTAAAAACCACCACCCTCGATTAACCGATAGTTGAATTCTATACCGAATTCAGTGGTACTCCATTTTTCTCGACCATCGACGTTTCTGCGATTCTTTGCGGAGCAGAACACGCGTCACGAACATTCGAACATGTTGTTACGGTGTAACTATTTTCCTACACGATAGTTAATGCGATCTTTGACGTTCCCACGTCAGTTGGACGGAAGCTGGTATCGAACGTAAGGGAATGTAAATGATAGAAGCGGCAAGTTCATTATAACATTGTAGTAAGTCCGGAAAATTGTTCGGGGAACTTCCCTGAATGGCAGTTAATTATAATTAATTCCATATTGTCTGGTCGACTCGGCTGGTGCTGATTCTTCGCTCGGCGAGGATCATTCCAAAGCGTGCTCCGTGAAGTTTTGGTTATTACCGGAATTAATATGAATAAGAAATTAGTGTGTACATTATACGATAACTTTTCGCAGGTAGGTCTGTTCATTTTTCGGGCGGACATTGTTTCGTGGCTGACGAACCCCTATTATAATAAGGAATGATCATCCTTTGTCCGTGACTTTCGAGAGCCTTCGAAAGGGTTTAATAATTCGTATTTGTCCTGTCGATCTTCTTCTACAGCTTGTTTCTACGTCTGGCATAACGAAAGACACCGCCCTCTCTATCTCTTTCTCTGTTCCTTTTTCTTCTCCTCGCTTTGATACATCGAAGCGTTAACAATGACTCGCACTGTCTTTACCTTTCGACTTTTTTCGCGTTCGCGTCCGGGAACTTTCAATTTCCTGCAATCACGGAACTTCGGAATATCGCGAGATTGAAACAAACTTGCCGTAGGAAGAAACATAAACGGTTATTCTGTCTGGAGGAGCCGGCCTTAACTTTTTCACCGTTCTTCAACGGAGAAAAATTGCTTTCCTCGAAACGGTACTACGTGATATTAATTATTCCGTGCAAACCGATCCGAGAAATCCGTGGAAAACTTTACAAGTCGTTAAACAAAACGATTATTTCCGATATTAAACTCGATCCGTAAAGAGCTGCTCAAAAATAATTGTGACGCGCGAGGGTTAACTTTTTAAGTGCTCGAGTTCAAGAATCATAATGTCTCTCATTAACTGATATTAATATTGTGGAAAGTATGCGGTATTTCAGGGCGAGAGACAGAAGGAGGTTAATATAAAACGTCAGCTCTTTTACCAGAAGTTTCTAATTCAAACAAACGCGCGTCCCGTTTGTCGCCGTCGCCGAAGTTTGGTCCGCGCTGTTTCAACATCGTCTTGTTTGAATTCATTTAGCGTCCATCTCATTCTTGGTTTAGACTAAGGGTTTAGGCGGGGGTAAAAAGTTTTTTCAATCATTCCGGTTGTCTTGCAGAAGCGTGCGATCATTCTCGGGGCCACTTCGTCGAAAGGATTATGCGAATCCCCCTCTCCGATGTCTCGGAGAATCCCCAAACGTGGAAAGGTCGGCTTTAGCTATTCTCTGAACGACTCGCTCTCTTCCGCCGATTCTTTAGAAGTTCGACGTTTGTCTCGGTTCCCTTTCCTTGTTCCACCCGTAGCTGCCCGATGCCAGTCCGTCCCTTTTTTCCGTTCCACGAACCCCTTCAAGACGTCGGGACGAACTCTCGAAATTTCCGGAGTTTCCCGTACGGAGAAAGAGTCGGTTCCGCACTCCTAATTTCGCCGAATTAAACTCGCCTTTTGAGGCCGAATTCGTTCTAATTGCGACTGCGGCTCCGCTATCCGACGGCGAACAGCGCCAAAACGAATCGCCACGTTCGAACGCGGACCCATAATGCCGAACACTCGGGACAAACACCTCGACTTCACGTTCGAGCTCACGTATCTCTCCGTGGAATTACTTTCCGACGAACCGGCGAGCCAGATAGAATACTTTCTAACTGCTGAATCGCTGGCATTTCGAACCTCGATAGTTCCAAACATGGATTTTCTAATTGCACCTACAGTAAGTCCTCGACTTACGCGGATTCAGAGATACGTGGAATCTTAGAAACGAATCAGAAAAATTTTGAATCGGAAAGCGGAAAGCGTTGGTACCGATTAACCGCGTAAATCGAGGACTTGCTGTGCTTGGAACGAGACTGTTTCTAGATAAAAATCTTTCGAACGCTGATAGTTCTAAGCAGACTGATCTCAAGCAGGAATTATCAAATCGAATGTATTTCGAAGCAGTCTATTTGAAATCCGAAATTTTCAAGTCATTGTAATTCCAAGTAAAACCATCATGGCCGAGATTCGAGGAAAAATATGGGAGCTCGAAGACGCGGATTGGCCATTTATTCGAACGCAACGTATCGGGCAATGGGGGTCCGTGTCGCGCGTTTCGCTCCGCTCCGCGACGTGCAATTAATCGAAACGACACGAACAATTAGGAGATAGCGCGGCGGGGTAGATCGCAGTTAACCATTTTTCCGCTAATTACGCGGAACCGGGAAGGCACCGATATGAAAGGGGTAAAAATGTAGGAGGGTAAGGAAAGCCGGATGGATATCGTGCGACGGAAATGTGCGGCTCATAGGCTCGCGAACTGACGCGGTCGCTATGTGCGAAGTAATAGGGTAATTGTTATGCCACGGCACGGTAGGTGGAGGATCAGAGCCACGTCTACCCGATAAGACACGACCCTCCGGGACACTTAACGAACTTAACTTGCCGGATCGTATGGGCATCTGCTTTCCGAAAGCATGGCTCCTTTCTGCTGTGCTCTCCCGCCGAACGACTGCTGATTCCTCCCGAGATAATCCATAGTAAATTAATTGACCCCGGCCGATTTGTTCTTTGCTCTGGAAACTTGATTATCATCGAGCAAAAAACGTCCGAACCCGACTCCGGTTAATAATATTATTTCTGGTCGAGGGAACATTTTATTTCCGTGAAGGGTGGCTCGAAGGGGTGAGTGCAGGTTAGGTATGACGTGAAAAAATGTATCTCATGATTTTATAATTTCGGAAAAGCGCGGACTTCGAAATATTTTCGCTTATAAATTATTAGATCGCAGTACGCGAAGTCAAATTTTTTTTCGAGGATATATTTGCATAATTAATATTGCCGAAACGTGCTTCCTGTAAATGTATAAAATTTCGCCAGAACATTTTCGGATAGACAGTTCCTCCTCGCTGTAATAATTTTCGCGAATTGAGTAAAAAACATTTTTCTCTGTTTTTTTTTCTTTCTTGCATGAAACAGTCGAGCAATAATCATAATATTTTAGGGTCGCGCTCCAACAGGGTATTCGCGGTGTAGAAATGACCGATGGAACCGCGGTATTCGTTGCCCGGGTTAATTAAAAAAAGGAGCACGCCAGAAGAATGATTCTACGGGATGGAAATTAAGAAAATTCTTTTCCCAGGGTTTATTCAGGAGTTCAAAGACAGTTGACAGATTCGCTGTAATTCTCCTCTAATAAAAGCGCGACTTTAATCAGAGCTCTGATAAGACAGCCGTCGGGGTAATAGAAAATTTTTACACTTCGCGTAAGCTTCTTTGCCTTGAAGTTGATACCGTCTTGCTATTGTAGGAGTACGGTTTTACAAACACAGGGATTCCCTTCCTGAAAGATAGCATCTGTCCCAATTTCATCTACGAGATTACACAGACCACACGAGCGTAGAATAGAGAAGCGTGAAACGTGGCTTGCCATTAATCTTTCAGCCGCTTTTAAGAAATACATATCTATTCGCGTGTGTCTAGGGAGCGTCTATCGAACGGGTATCGGGGGTGGGTGGCAAAAATTCGAAAATCGATTTCGTTAAGGAGGACATCGCTTGCGGCTGAGTTTTATTTTACTTTTTCGACAGGGTTGGGCGCGTTAGGATTTTTAGTTATGTTACTTATCGCGGGACACTCTACAGAGCAGGGTCCTCGACATCAATCTTTCCAGGGAAATCATTTTCACCGTGTATATCTAACCGGGTACAGTGTATGCGCGTCTCGAATGTCAAAGGCGAGCCTGGACATCAATCTTTCGCGGATACTTATTTTTCGGCATTTAGCTGTTATCGCCGAGGTGTGAACACTGGATAAGCCCTGACAGATTCTTTGGGGACGACCCTTCCATCGATACCTCGCGAATGAAAATGTGCGAAATTCATTTAATTCGCTTGGAAATTCTTTCGCCGAGAAAGGAACGCGTCTAGTTGACATTCGTCGAATGCTCGAATGCTCGAGTGCGAGCAATTCGAATTTAATTTCCCTCTTCTCGCACAACAGGCATCAACAGCGCCGCCAAAGAGAAACAGTTTCTTGGCAAATTGAACAGACAGTCTCGAAAACAGAAGGCGCACAAGAGCTATTTACCGCCACTCGCAGCCGAGCGGGTCCAGGATAAACACACGAGTCTATTCCGACTCGTAGATTCGCCTAAACCCTGCCCCAAGAACCTGACAGTACCGTCGAAATTCTGATTAAGCTCGTCAGACACAAGCAATCTTTTTATTTCTGTTCTGCTCGTTCATTACGATCGAGCATTCATGAGAAAGTTTATACGTTAATAGTGCTCGTGGCAATTATAGGTCCCTCTAGTCGCATAATAAGTCGCTCGCAAGCTCGTATTTCAACGAACAAGAACGCGGAAAAATTGAAATTAGTTGACGGCACGGGAAGAAAAGAGCCAAGAGTTCGGAATCGAGGAGGGTTTGAAAATCGCGAAGTATTGGCGAAACTGGTCCGGCGAACGAGTCATTTATATTCAAGACCTCTAAATTCAGTTCTGTCCGGGGCCGTTCGCGAAATACACTGCGTATGTATGTACGTATACAATACGTACATACATATGTTCGCGATCCCGGCATCGGCCGGCCTATAATTTAATTGGAATTTAACTTAATTGGAATTCAATTTAATTGAAATCGCTCGTATGCGGCCGGCGAAATGGTTTTTGTATATAAAATACGCGCGGCGAGTGAGAGAGTCGTGGCCGTCGAAAGTATCCCGACGAAAATTTTTTGCAAATGTCACCGTGCGTCGAGCGTTTCGTCCGTGATTTTCATGAATTTTCCATATTGCGATGTTCCCACGCAATCACTGATATTATGGCAAGTGATATTCGGTAAAATCGGCCGAACGCGTCGGTGTGAATTTTTCTGCTCTCTCCCTCATCTCTGTCTCTCTTTTTTTTATTTCCATAAAATTTATACGCTTCGAGCGGGCGTCAACTCGGCCGTGTCGTGTAAAAACACCGCTTTATTTTCATCGGGACAAGAGTTTCGTCCCTCTACCCCGCGCCGGTTTCCGCTGTGTTTCGTGTGCGACTGAGTTAGAGTCCTCTCGCACGAGAAATTCGCCGTCCGGCTGCAATTTTTTCCACGACGAATTCGCGCGTGCTCCAATCTCGCGATCGCGGACTATTAGCTTGATCGATGGCGGCCCCCCATCGGTCGCTTCTTTCCTCGCTTCCTTCTCGGACCACAGACATCTACTAAATTCTGGTGATTCATTACGCGCTCAGGATGTGCTCAAAATGCATTCATTCTACAGCAAGTCAAATGATCCTGAAGCGGATAAACGAATGGTATAGAGCATTTTATCATCGACACGCGAAACGTTACCGCGATTTTCCCCGGTTTTATGTTCCCAGTATGCAACAAGATGGGAATTTTATTTAACGAACCAGTCGAAAAGTATTTCTCGAGCACACGCGAGCCACTCGTAAAGCCGCCATTGTCTGCTCGACCTTTTTCGTCATAAAATTTTAATAATCGCCGAGCGCTTTCCTTTGAATCTTGTTCGGGATAGGGTCACTCTTCGGTATCTATATGCTTCCTGGTGATTCTAGATTCACTTTGAGTGCACGCCAGTTCGATGATAAATACGTGGGAGGAGGCTTCTCAATCGCTCTGGATAGACCCCGAAAAACATTTTATGAGCTCACGTTATGATTTATGGACGTAGTAGAAACAATTATTGAGCTGTACTACTGAATCTTCTCTGTATCCATTGTTATTTTCAAAATAAGAATTGGACGTGCAAAGAGATTTCAGATTAAAAGTCTAGACATTGGACCAGTTTGATGAAAGAGTAAACCGGAGACAGAATGGTTTTCAGTGATGGAACCGAACGAGAATTGTCAGTTAATTTTATTGCGTTTGCAGCTCGTAGAGGAGTGCTCGCGTTATTAGTTTTTCTTTGAGCGGAGGATTTTATTTCGTAATTTTGGTTGGCAAGGACTGTCGAATTCCGAGTGGGAATATTTGCGAAAAGGACGGTCGTGCGCCGCGGAACGCCAGCACGTAATTATTCGTGAGTTCACTATCAACTTCGCGGAGCCTCTAGTCATTAGGAATTTACCTAACGAAGCGAGAAGTACGAAACCTCGAGGTACACGTAAGGCGCAACTCCCTCGAGGGTCTCCAGTAAAAATGCAAATCTATTTCTGCGTCCGTCAGTTTACTTTGCTCGGTCACGAGTAATTGCCCAACGTCCACAGCCTACGGGATTTCCTCTGGAAGATGCAATTCCCGGAGTTTAAACCCCGACGAACTATTTCTCTCCCCTTCCTCTCTATCTCTCCCTTTCTCCGACGACCGGCAAGAACAGTAATCAGGATACAGGATTAAAAGGAATGAGAGGCAACTGTGCAAGGCGAATTGAAATTTTCCGAGGAATAAAAAAAAACGCACAATCGAATTAGAACGATGAATAGACGACTTTTTTTTGTCAACGATTCATCTCCCGTCGTTAATGCGGCCTAGTCCGAACGAGACCGTGGATCCTTCAGAAACAGCCATATTTTCTTCGCGTTTGTCCGACGTTCTTCGTTTGATGAGTTTAATTAATTCTCCGTCACTTGATTCTTTCGTCGAGCACTTCTTCTTACTTCTTTCAACGTGGACCGTTCGAGAAATTGTTCAACCATTGTTAACAAATAATCCCCAACCGTTAACAAGTTCCTAGAAGCATTTCTCGGGAAAAATTATAGAAAGCGAAGATCTGCTTCGGGGGTCGGACCGAAATGGGTTGTAAAACGTTCAAAGGGTCGCAAGGATCGGTCGTGATACCGGCGCGACGTTGAAAGCGAAGGGCCTGTTATAAGTTTCATGCCCGTTCGCGATAACCCTGAAGGAGCCAGGGAGGAATAGAAAATTTCAGGCGAGTTTTACTGTTCGCAACGACCGTAACAACTATAAACGGTAGCCGGGAGATAGAAAGAGAGATAAAACCGGCATGAGTGGGGACACATGATCGTGTGTCCGGGTTCGAATGGAACTACGATTACAATTCCAGAATGCCGAACGGGTCGAAAGCCTGTGATATCCGTGTGGGGGTCAACTGCCAGTCCGACCCGGGGTTACTATTCTCTAGGTATATCACCCACCTCCACCTCCTCCTCCTCCACCTCCTGTTCTGCCGCCCACTGCCACACCGTCACCTTTCTCTGTCGGCGGAGTGCGGGTCTCTCACGCCAGGACTACGGCTGTGGAATTCGAATTGTAATTTCTAACCGCGCGTCTCCGCACGGGCCATTGCCTTTCTGTTCGAAATTCGTAAACGGATTGCGGACGGCTGAACTACCCCGCGAGCCGAGTGCCTCGTCCTCCTCGTATCATGCTATCGCCTAAACATGCTTGACATGTTGTAATGAAACCGTGCGGCTACGACACGATTTCATACAAAGGCGAGCGCGTTCTCGACCGCAACCGCGTTACGAGTGCTAACTTGCTCATCGAATCCTAATCCCATCATCCAACCGAAGTTCCGTCCATCTTTCCTAGAAAGAGTTTAGCAACCGTCCGCTACAATCCAGATAATGAATCCCCGCTCGGCACGGCGGGTGCAATTATATCGATCGTTTCATCGGCACGTACGTGACGTCCAGTAACTTCGTATCCTCTCCTACCACTCGGCCGTCGAAAACTCCACTTTTCCCCCAAGCCGTTCTTTTATTATTTCACATACTGCGGTCCCTTGTAACGAAAATACTGTTTCCCGTAGCCCCGTGATTGAGAACGCGCACACAGCCGCCCGTCTTCGGTAACTTCGCCAATCGATTCGAAGAACTTTCGTCCCGCCACGCGTCGTGCATCATCATTTTCTAGCCTGCAGCGACGCTAAACCACTTACTGTATCGAGGTACAGAAATGTTCGATCGTCGTGCAACATTCTCGTAATAATTAATAAGAGGTTCCTAGATGATCTTGAAACGGTAGAAGAAAACAGAAATTCTACACAAACGCGAGATCTCTATCAAATAAAATATCACAGAACTTGTACTAAATGGTAAAGAATTGGCTTTCATATCCCTTGAGAAAGCGAAATGACTTTCCGAACGATCTAATATTATTTCTAACATGGCTCCTTTTTCTCCCGATCATATGATAATAACGGTAACAATAGATTGGGTGAAATTAATCACTCGATAACAATATTGTGCGAACGTTCACGAGCTCCACAGGTTTCTTGGCACGAGATAGCCCACAGAACGGCCCTCTAAATCGTCTTGAACGCTCATTGATACAAACAGAGTTCTCCATACGAAATTGTCGAGCTCGAAACGATATTGCACGAAACGTTGGTAGCAGCGTGCACACAGGAGATAAAAACATGCGCGCCGTTTAATTTGGATTCAAATCGGGATTTCCAAAAGCCGAATTTTCGAAAGCAAAGGGGCTGCAGCGTATCAAAATTATTAACCGGTGTCGCTGGTGGGGGTTAATCTGATTCGGTCCGAAACGCGAATGCACATAAGCGCGTTCAGCGTAATCGCCGAGCGTTAGAGACAACTCGCGGCGCCGTTAACAGAAAACCGTCGGTGGAACCGTTGGTGGGGCCATCGTGGAACCCGAACGTGGCTCTATTAAACCGGCACGCGTTATCGTGCCGTCAGACGTCCCCGGGAAAAAAGAGATACAGCGACGGGGAAACGAAAAAGACAGGAACTTAACTGGAGAAAGGAGCTAATAACGCGGGCTACCGTATACAGACACCGCTTAATGCCGCTCGTGGCGGCCACTTTTGGTGAAGTCTCTCGAGAATGAAGGAGAGAAGCTGAAGAGAATCAAGATAGAAGAGGGGGACAGACGGGCCACGAGAGAGAAAGAAAAGTGAGTGAGAGAGAGAGGAGGAGGAGGAGGGGGAGAGGCAGCTTGAATGGTCGAGGAAAAGACCCAAAGGGGTAGCCGCGAGCTACGGTCCGTATTATGGAGTAAAGTAAAGGGAACCAAGTGCTGGCACGAACCTAGTCGAGGGTGAATTTAATTCATAATCCACCACAATGCCTACTTGCCGGCAGTTCGGCTCATCAAGGTTTCACGAGGCCTTTTTCTTCGGGCACACCACCGCACCATCGACCGTCAACTAGCCTCTCTCTCTATTCAACAAGCCGCGATTCTGTGAATGCCGAACCGAAACACCAGGGGACGAGCGTGGCCCGTTGTGCAAACACGCGACCGTTGCAAAATATAATTGAAGGGCAGATCGGAGGAGTCTCCTCTCGTCGTGGCAGAGACGTCACCCTGTTTCTGAATGCCTAATCGCCCCTGTTGAGACGCGAAAGAGGCAACGATTTAGTCTATTTTCATTTTACCGGTATTTTCCGTCTACGCACCTGCACATCTGAAACGTGGAACGAGGACGGTCTTTCTTATTGTGGGATAAAATACTAGTTTGCGTTTCTATTAGCGTGTAAGAGAGGGTTGAGTAGACAGGCAAGTTACGGCGTGTTGTCGATTATGCGGCTTTGCTATACTTTGAAATCCGAAACGCAGAAGCCTAGACCCGGTTCTTGTTCCCGTCGTGGCTCGATTAAACGAGCGTCTGGTATCGGCGGCATAAAGTTCGCGGCGTGCCAGATGCTAATGAGAACGATTCGCCGATAAACATATACGATGCACTCCTACAGCTAGCGGTCGATCAAACAGGTCCGCCCGTAAAATGTCGGATAAGGGTTGGGCGGTGCGGCGCGGCGGCTCGGTGTAGCATTTTGTGTCGGTCCTTGAAATGGAATCGAATCTATGAATATTTTTCCGCGGGCAGCGTAACTGTTTTCTGCCGTTCCTTTCTTTCGCTGTAGATTTATTAGCTCGATTTAGAGGTGGCACGAGGCTAGGCCGCGGCGGTTGCTAGTCTGATCGTCGACGGAGATCTTAAATTTGCGTATGGCTCGTAAACGAAAGGCTTGGCAACGAACACGAGCTCGATTTTATGGATTGTAACGGAGCCGGGTTTCGAGCACGCCCCGCGCCACGTCGAAGCACACAACGTGTTCCCACACCGCTTCTTATTCTCTCCTTCGTTAACCCGTTTCTCCTTCGTCAAGGAAGAAAACGTAAAACGCGTAGGTAGTAAGAACAACGAACGATCGATAGCTGGAAACTTTCGCGTCAGCGATGGCTCCAATCGCTACCGAATCTCGATCAATTCTGCACACATCGTCCTCAGTCAATTCCTACTTTCTTGCTTGATTCGCACATTCGCTATTCACCCGAATCGAACAATTCCGCCTTACATGTAGCCATTTCCTATTCATTAACGTTCGCTCACTAAAATCTCATAAAAAGATTGAATAAAGAAGATTGATAAATCGAGAATTTCAACGATATTAAACCAAATTTTTTAGCCACATCCTCCAGTTAAATTTTCCCGCGGCTTCTCTAAAATAATTCGATTTCCCGTCGAATCGTAAACGAAAAGATTTCTGCCGGAGATCAATCCCTACAATTTAGATGTCTACAACCTCGAGACCTTTTCGTTGGTTCAGCAAGCTTATGCGAACGGTTATGCATCGGAGTACAGGAACCGCATATCGAAGTAGCCAGCCTTTCAATGATAGATCCCGTACAAACGTGGTAGCCTACACCGTCTCCCATGGCGGAGATAAGCACCGAGCAGACAGATGGCCCCGGTATCGACGCGATTAATTGAGAAGCATTGTTCGAATCGGGAACGCGATTCCCGGAGGCTTTCGGTATAGTTTGCGCTGCGGTTCGAGCCATCGCTACTTGACAGAGACCCTGCCGCGTCGGAGAAAGAAGCGCGCGCGGTACGGCACAGTAAACTTCGAAGTGTTTGCCGCCTATGATCCATTGCGTCGGTGATGCTAATTTAGAGGGTTTTACGGACTGCCACTTCCGGCGAATTTATTTCATTTTATGCTCACGCTTCTCGCCTCTCCGCGAGCAATTTTTTTTCGAGCGCCTTTGTTTCGCGAGAACGCGTGAAACGAACGCCTCGAGTAAGAAACTTCCCGTAAAACATTATATTTTCGCGCATTTATGGTCGACGAATGGTTACGATCTTCCGAAGGGAGCTTCTCGGAAACGGCTGCAACGATTAACTGTCGAGAAATCTTCGATTACGAGAGACACAAGCGGAGTTTCGCTGGAATCGCAGTTTCACGGTTCCCGACTCGACGCTCGCGGTAATTGAATTAATTCGTGCCTTTTATCCGGGATGAATCGCCGACGAATTGACAGACGTAATCAAGATCGTTCCCACGGCCGATTTTTCGTGAATAGAATACGCCGAATGTCCGTCGATTTCCACAGAATCTGCGGGGGCCAGGTAATCGCCGGAGCCTGCCCGCACAATGGTTACGTGAAATCATCCTTTTCCGATCCGTATTGTCTCCGCGCGTCGCACCGTAATCCTCGTGAAATTTCGCATAAGAAACTAGTGCAACTCATTCCGTATCGAAGTGCTAGCAAGGAGTAGGGAAACAATTAGCACACGATGGCTCCATAGCAGCTGACCCATTGGATTCGACAATTGCATGTTGCTCTTCTCTTGGCATTGACAGCTAATTTTTATTGAAACCAGCGTAATCCTTGTGAAATTTCGCATGAGAAACGACTGTAACTCATTCCGTATCGAAGTGCCAGCAGGAGGTAGGAACACAATTAGCACACGATGACTACTTGCTGACCCTTTCTGTCCTATGGGCAACAGCAGCTAATTTTTATTTGAACAAGCGCGACGCTGTTCGGACACTCGAATGGATTGCACTCGAAAAATAAGACAATTCCAATTCGCCGTCGGATCAAAATTCAGCCGGGAAAATTTCGCTCCGAACTGGCTTCGCTGAATGGCGAAAGTCGTTCGACGGATTTTAAATCGACCGACTCGAATCAAATAGAAAATTCGCGGAATTTTCCTCGTGGAGAGCTGGCTGCAACAATTTATTACAATCGTCCTAGAAATTTTACCATTTCTCATTGTACTCCTTCCTGTGTGTTTAAAAATCCTCTTGCCGGTCTGAAATGTGTGTTCCGGAAGCGTTTTAATTGAAAACGATAAGCTCGGAACGATGATTAATTACGTCGATGATTAAAATTGTACTCAAAGCGTTAAAAAACGACATGAGGTACGGGCTGGCTCAGTATATTAATTTCTTTTCCCGTCGATTGCTGAAATCAGGCTTGCCCGGCGCGTGTTTCGCGATTCTCTTCCCGGGTCAGAAGATTTTAATGAAAAGGCGTTTTTCAGTGTTTCGTCCGTCAAACGGGGCTCTTCTTACGTCTAATAAATTTAATTAAAACGTGCCGACGACGGAGGGCTGCACCGGTCCGATCGGGTGTATTATAATGTATTCTTTGCTGAGAGGAAACAATAAATCCAACGGATTCTATCGAGCGAGGCATTCGGTCCCGCGAAGGGTTAATTGCTCCGAAAACGGGCTTCACTTTCCCAAAGCTAATTAGATCGCGGCCCGACGACGGGCAACTTCCTTTAGGGGTAGTCGGGCACATCTCACCTGAAACTACCACGAAATTCCGAGCAGGATACCACCCAGCCCCAAAGGGTGCTGTGAATGGCCGCGCATCGCGTTCGCAGCTCCGATCAGAAATTGGATTCTGTTTGCGCAAACCGAGACGTTCGACTGCGTTCAATCATGCTGTTGCTCTAAGAGTGCCACTCGGCCACAATTTCTGTACAAAATTTAATTTTTACTCTTTTAAAAACGATGAAAACAGAAAGGAGCTCTTTCAGGATCGGTAACAATTGTACCCATACGTATGAAAGTGATCTGAGCGGTCTTACATTCAATTAATTTAGTTTAAAATAATGCGATAATTATGGAAAATTGTGTATGGAAAAATGAATCGAGAAATTCAATTTGAAAGAAGGCGAACGTTCTATGTGAAAATTTTCTCTTCCGAAGTTTTTTGCCAGCTTTAATGTTTGCGATTTAACAAGCCAATTACGCGTTATAATTACCAGCGGACCAATTACGTCGTTAGATATTTAGCCGCGTATTGTTGCGAGCCGGGATAAATTCACGCATAATGGCCAATCGCGGGTTATTCCATCTTGCATACGCTTGCACATGCAACCGGCCAGAGAGACCCCCATCACTTTTTAATTCCGGTACGGCCACATAATGTCACGAGTGTCGACAGTTTGACGTTAACGTGTCGCAGTTTCCCCGGGACGCTGGCAGACAGGCCGGCCAGAGATTTAATTTTTCTGTTCATTTTTTTCGTGTTTGTACGTAATCGCGACGGTGCGTGCGGCTGCTACAGCGGCGATGAATTGCCGATCGTTTCCAGTCTCATCGAGGAATGATTTCACAGAAATTTCATCCCTGCTCGGATTTCCGCGGCAGAAATAATTGTTGACCAATGAGTGGTAATTCTACAGATCCACGATACACCGGGATTCAATGTTGACGAACGTTAATTGCTTTTTTGCGAATCCCGTTACTACGTTTTCCCCCATTGCCGCGTTCCCGTACTTCATCACTCTTTAAATTATTCCCTGTTTCCGCCCGCGGTTTTCCATACGGAACAATTCAAAAAATATACTTACCGTAACAGCGGGTCTTCAACCTGTGAAGAACGATCAAAGTTAATTAATCCTTGCACGTCAATCTGGGCAGACATTTATCTAGCTGTTTTGATTTCGAGAAATACTTGCGTCGATACGTGCTTTCGTCGAACGGAAACGTTGCAATTTTTGGGCTCGCGATCCGTTCAATTTAGAACGCGATCCAATCCGCAGATTAAGCCAGACTCGATTATCCTCGAAACAAAATGCGGAACGAGCTTTGGAAACTTCGGGAACAATCTTCGCTGTTTATTGTAGCCATTAAACGCTGGCGAGTTCGTTTTTAGAATTCGAAGGGCTTCGGTGCACAGAATAATTTTGATTTATGAATTTTCGAGAAACATTTGAAATGCTGCAGTGCCGGGAAGAGTCGCGGCCCCGTTTCATTTAGCACAGCATAATTGCGGGTGCGTATCGGCCTAAGCTTGGGCGAATAAGTCGAAAGCCGAGAAAGGCGGCCGAGCGTCCTGTGAAAGTCACACGGCTGTCCCATAAGCCGACTTGGATCCGGCGAGAATTAATCCCCCGGTTAGTATGCGGCCGGTGAACCGGCTGTTACAACATCGCCGGCAATAACCCGCGAAATATTGTGTAAAGGCTCGTATACCTTCCGCAGCGCGGCCGCTATCGCCGCACCTAGCAGACGTGTATTCGTTGTTGAACTTCCACGCACCTATCTTGCCGCCGCAAACACGCCGTCCTTCCGTCCCCGCAGGTTTAATCTGCAGATCTTAGATAGAAACGGAACCGACCGTGGATTTTCCGCGGCGACACTTATCTCGATTCGACGGGGAAACTCCACGAAATCCGTTTCGTTTCGATGGATCTGCCCGAAACATGCTCTACTCCCAACTCAGCAACATGCTTTCCCATGTATCGCTTTTACTCGTTTGATTTTCTGCTCATCCATTGGTTTATGATTTTAACCCCCCAACAACCGAGGAGTGACACAGAGTCACCACTATATTTAAATATCCACGAAATGAAGAAAATCGTATAGAATGGAATTTTATTCTAGATCGGAAGAAATGTTTAATTTTGCAAGTTGAAACAGCTTCGACTGCAAAGTGTTAATAGTTGTGAAAATTACAACGAATGGAAAGGTAACAGTACGTACCTGGTGAAGATTCCTGTAACGATCGGGAGAGGAACCGTTGAACAGAGAAGACAGGGGGAGGTAGATTTTCAGGGGCACTTACTTCGCCCGCGTTTTATTACATATGTCGAGTGTATCCATAAGAATTCCTCTTATTTCTCTCCTCATGTAAATAACAACATTCAACTCAACGGCGCAAAGCATAATAGTGTTTATAATAATATATCATGTAACATACAATATATATATTTATATATTTATGATATATCATTACTCAATAGTCCCTCTTAATTCGTATATTTGTATTTATATATTTATATATTTATACTCTGTATGTGTGTGCGTGTCTGTGTGTGTGTGTCTGTGTGTCATGTATACATATATACCTTCGCGTTTAATTCGTTTTATCCGCAAGTCTCGGCGGCATCGTTTTCCTTTTGAAACTCGACGTGGCTACGCCCGAAGCATTCAGAGCGCGGATAAGGGAAGAGGAGAAACGGTTTCGGGTGAGTGGTGGAAGCGGGAGGGAAGAAGGGGAAGGGGGGCTGGTGGTTTTGTCAGTTGGATAACATTAAATTCTAGTCCTGTCGCGGCGGGGATTCATTTTGAGCAGCTGTTTACATACATCGACGTCCTAAATATCTCCTAAAATAATTCACGCTTTCTAACATTGTCTCTCTTTCGCCTACCAAAACGGAAATAGTACAATATCAAAATTTATCTCTCACTTTGTATACAGCCTCTACAGTCAATGGATGATTACTTTCGTTCGGTGGATAGTGTTGGAGGAGGACGTGCAAACCATCGAGCAGGGGGACTTTCTCCATTTCGCTGTTCGTCTCTCTTTTTCTTCGTTTAACGACACACTCGTGTCGGCACAATTCGTGTACAATTTTCGTCGACGGCAATATTTAATATCGATACACGGTTTAATTAGTGCGCACGCTCAGTTCCGGGACTGGATTCAATCTGGCGAATTCCCGTCCTCGGCATCGCCGAAGGAAAACACGGGGGAGATATCGGTTCCGTTTGACTTCAATTTAACTTCGGTTTGAAGCTGCCGCCCCCTGCTCCGAGCGGAAACGATGCGGCCGACCACTTAAAACCACTTAACCGCTAAGACGACCATTCGCTCACGTCGAATTAGTTACACGTTACGCTAAGGTCAAAATATCCTCCCTATCGGTATTTACTTCTCCGCTGAAACCCCGTCGCTTCTTTACAATGGCCATAGAAAAAACCGGAAATCAACGGAACGATCGCTGCCCAGCATCGAACACCACTCGCCCCGAGATCGATTCATTTCCCTCGTTCATTCGCTGAATAATAATTCTTCGTATCGTAAATAACGATGGTAAAGAAAATTCTTTTCCAATGGTTCAAGTGGCTCTTGTCAATTTTTTTAAAAATTACACACAATGTCTAATATACAATGGAATCATTCTAAGTCGGAAGAAATGTTAAATTCTCAAGTTGAAACAGCTCCGACTCCAAAGGATCAATTACTTAAAAAAAATATTTCCGGGGTTCGTTCCGAGTTGCCCATCAATCGAAAATTGAATTGGTTCTTGCTGAATCGATTTTATGGGACAGAGTGATTTCGCTCGCTCGAGCAATCGGCAGCCATAACACGATACCTAACCGGACGCTTCGGTGTACTTACGCTAATTCAATGCGAAGCAGAACACAGTGTTTTCGCGACAAGTGTGTCCGGTCATGCCCCATCATTTTTCGCTACGAAATTCGATCAGCGTCGCGAGAACACCCTGTCGTTGCCTTTGCCTTCTATGTACTTATTTAGCCTATTTACTCGTATTTACAGGATCCGCCAGCTGACGTGTCGAACGTTATTATATTCAGGCCGATATTCGTATAATGTTAGGTGCGGCGCCATCGTTCTCTATCCGCGGGAATTTCGTTCGGAACAGTCGAACCAACACGCTTGTGCCTCTTCTTTCTCGCCTTCCGAGCGCTGAACTGTCTTAATTGTGGAGGCGACGCGGCCTCTGGAATTATACGATCCCGGCGGAAGTCGAGGAACTTTCCCCTCGGCTGATCGGTTCACGTCAAAACTGTTCGGGAATTTTTGATAATTACAAACATTTCTACACGATTATCCGCGGAACTTCAGTTCGAATAATTCCCGATGTTGCGGCGGGATTAATCCAGCGCTCCGTAATTAATCTGTCCACGTCAGAGTCCTACGTACAGGGTGTCTAGTTCGTTGTCCGAAGGCGATTCTTTAACAAGAAACAAATTCGAATGTAAACGAAAAAGACACGAGACGTTCCTGTGAAACGTCGTAGCTTCCCGGGAGCGAAGTCCAGTTGTCTTCGCGTCGATGACAAAATTAAAGATCCTAGGCGGGGTAAGTCCGCGTAATCCTCGAGGCACCCTTCTTTAATCCATCATGGGCGTTAACCCATTCGCGGCGAGTGCCGGGACCCTCGAACCTGTTGCTTTAAACAAGATGTACGCTGAATAATGGATATTCCTAAGTAGTTCGAAGCCCGCTTAAACCGGCATCCTCCAGCCGTGTTTGCGCATTCGCGGATAAATTCGAAGCCCGGTTAACTAACACTACAACAAATGAATCGTGCCGCTTCGCGAGCTCCTTACGCCGGAACATCGAAAGCCTGATTCCGCCCTCCGCAACAAACTGATTTAAAATTATATTCCTGATCAATGGAATATTCTACGCCCGTAAGCTCATTGTTTGAGCGGTTGTTCTTGCTTCCAACGATCCAAAAATCAATTTCACTTAAATCTCTTCGAGCGTAAGTGTTCTCGACGAGGAGCAAAATTAAACCTGTGAAATTACCTAATATTGGTATTTAATATTTTAATAAACTGCTAGAAGTATTGTACGATTATTATATCAGATAAAATTATGAATTGATAAAATTAAGAAAGTCGTATAAAATAGAAATATTTTAGGTCGGAAGAAAAATTCGATTTTCGAATTAGAATAGCTCCGAGTGCACAGGGCTGACCTTACGAGAACGAGGATTTTTGAAAACACAGTGAATATTATCTTGAGAGAATCGACCTACGAAATAGGAAATAATTAGCACCGAATTTCGAAAGCACCTCGCAGCTGCATCGAACAGGTCTGGTTGGACGCCCAACGCTGGACGACGGAATTCTGACTCGGGAAGTTCGAAAGTGCGCGATTAATGTACCAGCGTGTTATTAATTTTTCAAACGCAATCTGCTCGCGAGCGCAAGGAAATAGCTTCGAAAAACTGTAGACCGTCGGGATTGACGTTCGTGATTACAAGTAATAGTCGAAGTTGGCGGGGCCGAAAATTGGCGAGTGGTATTCCGCGTCGTCGATAAACTTGCAAAATTATACGTGAAAGGGTTTCGGTGTTTTTAGGACACGATGAAACCGTTTGATTCGTTCGCGACTGTGAGACTGATGAAACCCGGATGAGAACACGGAGAACGAAACCGCTTTGTTCATGAACGGGGTTTCGCCGTATTTAGAAATATTTCTATAAAACCACGCGTTCCGCGCAACAATCTATCAGGATCAGAGAGAACGGAACTTGATGTGGGAGTTCAGAAAATTTTGGACAAAATTGCTAATTGGTCCATTGTCGAGGGAGGATGGGCATATTAGCAGCGGCCACTGAGAGATCGAACATTAATGAATTTGTTTTTAGGAAACCTGTGGAAATTATCTAAGAAATCTTTTTGCGAGCTATTTTCGAAAGACGGTATTCGATACGGGAGTTCAGGAAATTCCGAGTAAAATGGCTAATCGGTGTATTGTCGTGGGAGGAAGGGCAGAGATAGCGAGAAAAAGGGCGTTTAGCAGTGGCCAGTTTGTCCGTTTAATTACCCGGCACCGTTGTTCAAGAGTGCGACTTTAATTACGGAGGAAATGAGGAGACAGCCGCGTTATATCAAAATTAATCTTTATAGAACGCCCCTATGTTTCCGGTTCTCTCGCGTGAAAGCACCGAGAGGGTGGGAAAAGAGACAGGAGGGGCCGAATAACGCGATAAAGAGCGCAACAAAAGTGCGTGCAACGCCGGAAGAGAAAAGAGAGCCGTATGTAGCGCCACCGCGCCGCTCCGGTCGAGCTTGATTTTTACACGAATATCCACCGAGAACACTCTCGAGGCGAGACAAAAGGGGAAAAAGTCGTACGCTTTTCCGCCTGTAATTGGCACTCTCGCGAAAGGTACATCCCACGTTTTCACAGGTGTCACACGTGACGCCCAGAGACTTTGTTCTCGAACGCTAACTCGGCTTTTTTCCCCGCCGACAAAGACTGATCTGCATGCGTCCAACCTACTATCTTATCGAGCGAAAAGTGTTTCGAAATCCCACCGCGAATTTCCCCGGGAAATATCTGTTGTTCGTTGATTACCAAATGTTGCTGAATTTCTTCAGAAAAATGTTCAGTTTCGATCTCGTTGTCGTTTAATCGAAATAATGGAGGCTTGTATCGTCTAATTACCATTTTGTTGAACATAAGTAAGAGTCCGGTGATTTATTTCTGGTGATGAAAAATTTGTTTTAAATTTGTTTTAAGTCTCTGGAGGCAGGGGATTCGGTGGTCGGGACGTTAAAGGGGCCAGAAAAGTGAACGGCGGGACAATTATCCGATCCGACAAAGAATGTGTCGAGTCAGAAGGGAATGCCGATTAAGAGAAAAAGACGACGAGTCTCTTCGACGAGTCGGTAACGAGAAAACTCTGTTCGACGTCTCCCGGACTGGTCCGGAAGAGGGTTCCTCGAGGACATTTGCAAATAATAATGTACCGCTCTTTAATATTCGTCGATCCGTCGGCGTCCTCGCACTTTCAACCTCAAGCCTCTGTTCCCCTTCATCTTTTCGTGGATTTCTTCATGCAAGAGCATCTTCTGTGCCGATTCTGACGCTTTAATCTCAAGTATCCAGATGGGATCCACGATTTCGTATATAAGAAAAAGAACGAGCTGGGTGGAGCCAACGAGAGAAAGAGAAAGATAGAGGGAATGAGAGAAAAGGAACAGGGTGGAGAACAGAAAGGACACTTTGCAGACAGAATAAAAAGGAGAATATCGAGGGGGTGGGAGTCGTCTGAAGGGGTTGGGGAATCGGGGGAAAGGGCGAAATCGATGGTGGAGACAATTTGTGCTCGCATCACTGTTTTTTGTTCGTTCCATGGCCGTCCATGGGAAAAGGTTAACTTTATAACTTCGTGGAGCAGTCTGCTGCGAAGACGAATTACGCGCGGCCTGATTTGATCGCGGAAGGGAAGAACTTATGGCTGGCTCGTATGCCATGCTTGCTCTCCCGTTATTAATCCTGAAATCACAGGGAGGAACAACTAGTTTGTATTTCACGATACAACCCACAAAATCAGATTTATCTACCACGAATCGATAAAGGAGAACGAAATTTTTAAAAAACTTTCATCGTTAGGTTAGAGGGGAAGTTCAGTCGTATTTTAAATAATCGGGTAATTCAACAAGTTGTTGCAAACAATGGAAATTTCGAACATAATTTTATAAATGTACTTCGCGCAAGCACACGCCTGTATTTTCAATGATTATAGTCTGGCAAAGGATGAAACCAGAGAATTTTGATTTTACACGGAGAAGAGAAATCTTGTTTTGGCCGGTTTCGTTTGCTCGGACAGTACTCTTTTCGCAGCTGAAGTTCAGGGGACATCCTTGTTCTCGAATCGAGCGTAAATGACGGATCTGTCGCTCGCGGGAGAAGCGGAAAGGCGTGAAGCGTTCGCGGATTCGGCGCGGGTGGATTCGCGCTTGCTCGATTTGCGGGCAGAACTGGAGATCGTTGGCGCGGTCTCTGTGGCGACATTACGTGGCGTTATACAATATGTTACACTGAAAGCGATAGTCGTTGCACTTTGTGATTTGACCCTTCCACACGTCCTCCACGTCTCGTGCGTACTCGTTGCTCCGTAGAAATTCTCGTTTTCGTTCTCTCGTTCCGCTCGTTTCTCTATTATGTACCTCTATCGCACGATATCGCGTAGCTCGTTTTTTCTTTTTTGTTTACCTCCGTCAATCTCTTTTTGGACACTTTTGCGCTACACTGACTTGGCACGCGTAAATTATTATTTCTTATTATTTAGTTATTTCCCCGGCCCTCTCATTCTCATGCTCTTAATACGACACTAACTACTCAGTCAATTTTCGTCTGCTGCCTCGTGTGTGTCACGTCTGTGTCGGTATGTACAGTCGGTTGCGAACGTCTACGCGAAGGAGCCAAAGTTCAAGTGCCCGGCAGCAGAGACTCCAATGTTTAAATATAAATTGGTTTGATGTTCTACATTAATTGGAATTAGCAAACAAATTAGGTAAGACTGATTTAGTACAGAAAATTTGTTCCCGATTAACAGAAGTTTGTCCACTTTAAATGCGTCAGAAGTTGATTTCACGGTCTGTATAATTTGAAGCAGCATCGAAAAAATGTCTGGAACGATCGAGGGTCTCGCTTTCGGGAGGAGTACTTAAAATTTGGCGCAACGCTCGTGGACTTTTCCGACCGACTATACGCGTCACTGTACAACGTGTACTTTCCCATGTGTACCGCGTGTGTACGTGCTCCGTATCGTTTCTAACTTCATTCAGTTTCTGTTCGCTTTTAACCGAGTCTGTAATTACAGGTGCGCGAAGGCGTTCGTTTCCCGATCCGTTTATCGTATGATCCACACCGCGATTAGGGCGATCGCCAACATCACGCCTGTCGCTGTTCTAGTTGCGCCGGAGTCTGAAACAGAGGAAATCAGCAAATTAGCTACATCGTAATACATTTTTGTTCAATCAGATTTTGCTTCGAACAGAGGTTAATTTCGACGATAGAATTTCGATGTCGCAATGCCAAAAACTCGCGGCACGTACTCTGCATAAAATCATTTCCAGAAACGACGTCCCCCTTGAACGGTACTTGAAGCACTTCGGATTTTCGAGCCGGAATGCTCAAACAATTCGGTTTAAAGTACAAACGGTTTTGTTTGGAAGTTTGGACGACGTGTTCCGGTGCGAGTGTGTTAAGTGAGAGTTCGCAGCGCGAAAGTTCGTTCGGCTCAAAGTCTGCAAGTACAATTAATTCTAATGGTTCTAACAAGGAACGCCGGCATGTCGGTCGCCGATTTTGACGGAACTTTGCTTATGCGTGGATTATCCAAACTACGGGAAATGGCTCCGCCTTTTTATCCCATCTTGTGCGAATCATTTTTAACTTTTAATTACCCGGACGTAGTATTTACAATCTCAGAACTTCCAATTTAGTGTTTCAATATTGATTTTGCATCGAAGTAGTTGCTTCATCGAGTAAAAAATGATTTATGTTGGAACGATGAGCACGGTTATAAGCTTATAATAGATTGACTGTAATCCAGAAATAAATTGCGCGAGTATCTGGGTCGAAGACGATTACGAATGCGGCATTTTGTAATTCTTGTGCGACGCGGAGTGACATTTTAAGTCGAAATGCGTCCGGGGGCGCATTAAAACGGAGGGAAAGCTCCAAAGTAAAATTGCCGTCCGCGATCGGCTGCCGTAAAAATCGCGTCAGTAGACCCGAAAGGGTCGCGGAACCGGGAACTTGCTGCGGAAAGTCTGTCTGTTGTTCCGGCGGGGAGACAGGTTGCGCGTAGGATCCTTTCCGGCTAGACGGGAGAAGCCTGCGGAAGGATAAGCACGGCAAAGACGAGCTCCGAGGAACGAAGGAACGAACGAAGAACCGTGCTACCTCGTCGAGGGAAGCCGGAAGAGAATGGGAAGTCAGTTATTCTTCCGGCTGGCCTGTCCTATACTTTCAGCTATTACTCGCTCCGAAAGAGATGTATTCCGCTAGTTCCCCTCCGCTGGTTCCCCTCCTCTGGCCCCACTCATCTCTAATTACAAATCAGAAACAATCCGGGTGGGCCTTCACCCCAATCATCCCCCGTCCTCATTTACCGTTCGTTCGTTCCCCCAGACTACGACCACCTTTTCCGGTCCTCGCGGCCCAGACTTTTCGAACCTCTACCCTCGCCTCGGGAAAACGTTCTCTCCGCCGCGCCCGTTCCCAACGGTTTTGCACCCGCGTTTCCACCGCTGCGAGCTGTTTTTCGTCGTCGACGTTCCTCTTTTTTTCCAGTCGGTTTTGCGGCTGCCGACGAGCTCGCTTTTTTACGCCGCACGATGCCGCGCCAAATTTTTTAGGGTAATTTGCGCCCGATCGACGCCCATTCACGCGAAAACTCGCGAATTTTTTTCGTTGAAGACGTTCCGCTCCGTGGGTGGCGTGAAAATTTTATTTTTAATAGTTTCGTCTTCGAAAATACAAAATAAAATTCCTCCGAACCTCCACCCTAAAATAATAATCCACGGTCACACGTGTCGGAAGCACGGATGAAGAAAGGGAGGGGAATCGAAAGACACCGGAGAATATATTTTTTGACGCTTGACACTTTGCCCGAGCAGTGGAAGGTGAAAAATTCGCAGGGTCTGGCAGCGGGAGTCCGTCGCCGGACGATTCCGGGTCGCAGATAGTTCAGCGTAGGTCCGGGATCAGGAATATCGAGGGTTCGAGAGGCGGCGCAGTTCGAAAACGAATTTACCGTCGGACAAGATGGTTCGGGAAACCGTTCGACCTTCGATACCGGGGCTCGACTGGTTCCCGGGTTCCCGAAGAACTGGAAGAGTACTTATCAAGTTGCGGAGGGCTCGCGCGACTTTCTTTTTTCCCCGGTTTCCCGAGAGCAAAATTACCTACTTCCACGGGACTATCGGGATCGAGCCCGCGGAGAAAACGGATTTTCACACTTTGCCATTATGCAAATTTCTTTTAAAAAGAAACCATCGCACAGGCCGGGTCGCTCTGTATCGAGAAACGGGCGGTAGGTTGGGACTGCGGCTGTTCTGTCCGTTCTGAAAGAGAACCGGGGGGTGGAGGGAGAGTACGAAACAGTGTGAGAGAGGAAGATAGAAGAGGGTAAGAGCGGGAAAGAGGGAAAAGGACAAAGACACAGGGGGTGGAAAGAAATATTCCGATAATGCCGGAGGCCTAGAGGAATTCTGCCCCGTGCTAAGCCTGACCCGCGCCCGACGTTCGAGCCTCTGTCATTTAAATGCCATCGCACCGCCACGAAATGCCGGATAAACCGCAACTTCGCTCGAACCCCGCCAGGTTTTGTTTCCCTCTCTGCTCATTTGCTACGGCGGCCCTATTTCTGCCAGGTTTTCAATGGCCCGCCGAGGAACTTCGAGCCCGACGCCGGACACCGTCCATCGGCCCTCGATATCGATGCCCGTCGCTATTAATTATTCTTTTTTCAACGACTGATTAGCTGGACTCACCGCTCCGTCTCGGAGGTCTCACATTCTTAGTTTCGTAATTGCTCAAATTTTAACACCTGCAAGTTTCCTTCGAATCTACGCGAAATAGACGTGCGGCAGGTGTGATAGCTGTCACGCTAATTCAGAACGAGACTTCTCATTTTATTGGGATGGAGGGACAGTTGAATCGTGTGAATCAATGTTTTCTTTAAAATACGACAGAACTTTTCCTCCAACCTAACACAAGGGATTGGTCACTTTCGGCGCTGGATGGGTCCAACTTTAACAGGCACTCGTCAGTCAGCGTTTTTCACCCCTCCTCGTCCACTCAGAAAGAAACGTTGTCTACCAATGAGTCGCTTCGACTGGAATTTCGTCTGCTGAAGCCAGAAAATTAGTTTCGACGGGCCAGTCTCATTTCGCGAGCAGGAAATTATCGACACTCTGCTTGGCCCGTAATAAGCGTGCGCGAAAAATCAGGGCACACGGAAATTGAAACTCCGAATTATCTAGCAGTCCTTTAAAAAGTTTCTCTGCGTAATTAATTTAGAAACGATACTAAAAATATGTGTGTCTGATCGCAGCTACTTATTTTCGTTGTGCATGAATAAAATTCGAATTAATTTCCAATGGAACGCCTCGCGTTACAGAATCCGCTCGAAGACGACGGGCACGATGAATATTTCCGTAACGCGACGCCGATGAATATTCAATTAAATTATAATGTTACCGATATAGTATTTAAATGTATATAGTATTTAAATTATTCGCTAAAATTCCGAGGCAATTATTCAAGTGAATTCGCCGGGCGCGCCACGTTATCTGCATTCCCGTCACGCGCGTTCGTATTTAAACAGAAAGCAATGCGTCCGAACTGGTCCGCTGCCTATCGTTTTATAAATACAAACGCGAACGCGAACGGAGGCCGATGACGTCAGGAATTACTATCGACTACTGTTTCGTGGAAACGAGCACAAAAGAATAAGGAGCAGGGGGATGGCAAAGGATGAAGTAGGTTTCGGAGAGGACGACGTTAGCCGTGTCTATCAAGCTGCCTCGTTTAAATTAGTCCACAGTTACACACAGCAACAGAGCTTACCGCTGTCTGGGGGCCAATTGTAATTCCTTTCCCTATCTGGGTCGCTCGATTTTTGCTCCGACTTCCCGATTTCGTTGAGGTTCGACTGGAATTTATTACCTGCAAGTAAAACAGACGATGGTCGGAATAAGATCTGACACGCGATCAAACGCTGAAATCACAGACCCCTTCTCGGAGGTCCATGCAAATCTCAAAGTTCTTCGGATGCGGTCTCAAAACTTTTAGAACAGTTCAGAAAAACTGAAATTGCTAATTTCGCTTAATCATGAGACATAACCGTTTCGGTTTCATACGCACTGTTCGCTACTGTCTACGGCATTCTCTTCAAGTTCTCGATCGTCGATCACCGAGCTCGTCGGGGACTGCTGGATCTCTCTTGGGAAGATGATCCACGGTCATGTGCGAGGTGCAAGATCCTCGTAGTGTTCGTCGAGTAGAAAACTCTTCGCGGCCGTGGTCTAGATCCGAGGTACTTCCGGGCACGAATGAATGCGCGATGAAACCAAAGAAGCACAAAGGGCGTCGAAACAATGGGGTTGGACAAGTGGGTGGAGGGTGTAGGAGGGTAGCGAACGGGTTAAAGAATGGAGGAAGTGGCCGGAGGTGGAAAGGAAACGCGAACAAAGGGGACGTACGACGAGTGGCCCCTTCACTGAAGATGTTTACGGGCCTGTTACGCGTAAAGTGAGTGGCAAACGCGGTAACTAGTATGCAAACTACGAGTAAACACAATTCTCTTATACCCTAAACGTGTGTGCATGCGCGGGCGTGTGTGTCTGTTCCCGAGCCGCCGGATCGAATCAAGTAATGAAGCTGGGTTCGCGCTGACTCGATCCACCCGGCATGGAAAGAAGCTTTTTCGTTGGTTTAATACTACGGAGCACGCCGCGTGTAACCTGGGGCCGACTCGAAATTTTGTAGTTACAAGCCCGGATCCATTTGCATACATCAGCCCGGTCGGGGAAACCGAATTTCGCGGCAGGAAGAGTCACGTTGACGGGGTTGCCACCGCCGGCACCGACGTCAACAGAATCCATTCACGGATCTCTGGTTTTCTCGTTAGCGGCTCGCTGTCCATACGCTCTGTCTCCATCCGCAAAAAAATTAGTCGAACCATCGATCAGATCGCATACCTGTCCCCCGAGCCTCTTCACGTATCGTAACACGGCGGCAGGAATCATCTTCCTCGATTTATAATAATTACAAATTCGATCGAATTGATCGAAAGACACGTTCAGTCTTTGCAACGTAACCGGCGTTATATTGTTCTATTGTTTGTAGAAAGTTAAGTCGGCGCACTCGCGGATAATGTTAATGTTCGTGAGTCGAAACTGGGGCATATTGCTGCAGAAGCTACCCGAAATGTACAGGAAGCTTGGGACAACAGCCAGCGAACGCACAACACGTCGCCGGTCTCGGAAACTTTAGGCTCTCATTTAGGGGACGCGAGTCTCGAAGATCACGAAGATCGAGGACGCAAACCGCCGCTCCGACACTTGTTCGTTCTAGAGCTCAATTCTCGCAATGTATCGCACTTGAACGTCTCCGTTTCAGAGGGAAATACAAGATTTCGTGTTCCTAATCCAATTGTAAAAATTAATGGTTGATTTCATGATTCTGGGGAACAGTATTTGTGTCGCACGCGTCGATTAGCATCCCGGGGCAGTCCCGTCGGATAATTCCGCTATCAAAAGGACCGAGGACTCGTTTCCGCGGCGTCGTTATCCCGAATTCCGTGGGACCCGGAAGAGCGGCACCCGGAAACTCTTCGGTTGAATCGTGCTCGCCGAAACAATATCGATAAACCCTGTCAGCAGTGGCACTGGCAGTGTCGCGGAGTATAGTCGAGGACTTAATTTCGCAGCTGGAGCCGTGGCCGGGTTGCAGAAGCTGCTCGAACACGCGGCCGCTTTGTCTTGGACGCCCTCCTGATTAGATTTTGTAAGTTCCTGGCCTGGAAGGCAGTTGGTCGTCGGTGGAAGAGCAGGAAAGGCGGATAGCGTGTGTCGAGGGGAACGCAGGAGACGACGACGACGCGGCAGGGAGACGCAAGGCCAACGGGGAACACGGTCTTGGCACAATACCCTATTTCGGCAAGGTAATGGGCGATCATCCTGGTACACACGCCTGCGCCGTGAGTCACTTGTTCGGCCCTTTGTATAATAGCCGCGCCGATAGAGACCGGTGCCGACCTAACCGGCCGTATACACTGTCCATGGACAACAAGGTGAGATGCACCGGTGTACGGAGCAATGGATAGGCCGAACAGACGTATGCAAATCTCAGCCAAACATTAGTGGCGACAGTACACTCGCGCTGCATACCGTAAATGTACTGGACCCTACCCCCCGGAACTGCCTAGGCACACTTTCCGAGAGATGTACCGTCGTTTCACGGGTAAATCAGGAACATGGAAATTACGCACCCGTAATTAGCGCGTAAGTTTCAACCTCGAATATCATCGCAGAGACAATAGATACGCAAAAGGAGTTCCTCTGAAACGATTTTCCGTCGTCTCTTAGAACGAATTACTTTCTGAAACTGCGATTAAGTGTTTTCTGTCCGACACTGAAGTCTCCGAAGAATTCTGGATCCGCAGATTGAATCATAGTATTGCGACGAAATGTTTGGTTCTACTTCAAGAATCGCTTCTGGCAAAGTTTGTTCCTGGGGAAGAAGACGTCCACTGATTTGACGCGGTAAGCTTCGGAACAAGATTACTTTGGTTCAAGGCCGCGCGGAACACGGAATGGAACAGGATGAAGCGGAACGGAACGGAACGGAACAGAAGCAGGCGGACCAGACGGGGAAATTTCATCTCTGGAAATTATTCAGCCCGGCCCCGAAAAATGTGACGAGCGTTCCGATGCGCGCACGGGCCGCTGTACATTTTCCGGGATCATTAGCGGGAAGCTTTACACTTTCATTTCCATTTATTCTGCCTTGCAAAACAGCCTGCTCGTCAGTGGTGTGCGTCAAATTTGAAATGCAACGAATTTCCAAGATTGCAAATTAGAACGGCCTAGCTGTGCCGCAGTGATAATGTACCGGGTGTTCCGCCCGAAAAATTACGTCCCCTTCTAATGACATAAGAAACGTTTGCAGACAATCCGAACGCTCTGCGCCATTTTGCTTTTCTAATTAAGTCTTCTGCAGGATAGCATAGGTTTCGATTCGTGCTGAAATTGTGCGTACTGTAAATTAAAGTTGACAGAATGATAGGAGCAGAAGATTAGAAGATCAGAATAGTTGCATCGTTGTTAATAAATTTTTGTGGAAGCTTTTTTCGAGGTGAAGGTGCAGGAGACAATTAGCTGTTTTCGTTGAGGTTCACCCTGTACATGGGAAGCGTTCGCATGCGTCGTCGCCGTGGAACGTATGTTAAGTGCGGCATAAACATATCATTTAGGGTTGGGGGAAGGACCGTCCCCGCGTTCTCCGGAGTATTAAGCCGCCTCCGATACATGTGTGCCGGTGATAGCATACAAGGCATATTGAGCGATTGTAGCCAGGTGACTAAGTCGATGTCTAATACCCTATAATCGTCAAATAGAGTCCCGTGGGCACACAGCTTTGTTTCTTTAACGAGATCAAATTACGGATCAAATTGGATAGCTCTATCAAAAAAAATAACAAAAACTGTAGCACAAAGTTTCTCGGAAAATCGCAATCGGCGCGGTATGTCTGACCATTGCCAACCGTTTCTACTTGGACTTGCAGGAACGTTCGCAACGACGTTATCAATTTTATAATAAATGCTCGAGGACTGCAGACTGATTCCACTAGCGTAAAAATAAATAAATTATAGAAATAGAACAAATTTCTCTGAGTCTGGTTGAAGTACTAAATAAGAGAGTGTGGAGGATCGTTATAGCGATCGAATCGAATTTTCTTCATAGGTCGGCACAATTTGGCAGATTTGCGCGGCCATAATGAAGAAGCCTGTAATGGCGACGGACGTAAAATTAGCCGAGAGCATTTCAGGGAAAATGATTTTCCAATGTCCGCGGTGATCGACTTTGTGGCAGATCTGACCTAGTTCAATCTGTCCTTTCAACCCCATTTGGCGAATATTAAGCCAGCCTACACGCATACACGCCGGTACGATACTATATAGAACATGTTGACATTGCGTACACGCGCGGTTAAGTCAATCCAGATATCTACCATTCTCGAAATCCGGACAATCGATGATAACAGGGAGAACCGATAGAATTAGGTTGTCAATTGGACGTCGAGGTTCTGGACCGAAATTTCATGGTTTTAATTGTCGCGGATCATTAATGAACTGAATTCGCGACAGTACGACGATACATAATCTACGTATAAAAATTGATCGTTGTCACAAATTTGGCTGTTCTCGAACCGTTTGCATGTTTAAACAACTATCTGTCGTTCCAGTAATTCGCTCGCGCCAACTGTCTCCCATCAATTACTCGAATGCTCGACGCAATGGAATATAAACAAAATCGAGGAAGTATGTATGATTTTGTCCGACAGCAAATTATTATAGCTAGACAACTGACGATAATCTAAACACACAGGCCGATTCAACAAGTGGTCACGCATTACCACGATCCAGCGATGCACATTTCAATTAACCGTTTTAATTTCTCATCGCGATCCATCGCGCGAGATGAACGGCTTCTTTTACGACAACGTTGTTCACAGAAAATATGACGGGAAGGCGGCAAGATCGTCAGTACGATTTCGAATCGAACAATCTTGAATATTTGGATCGATTCTCGTTTTTATTGGAATCGATAGAAGATGACCATGATTTTGTTTCAGTGGTACACAGGATTAATCGGTCGTAGTCGGAGGATTATTATTTATTCGACGTGAACATGTCGACACTGCGTCGCGCAACGATCATTTGCGATCGGAGATTTAATCAGCCCTGGTGTTGATTTCGCTGATGCATTCGAGGCATTTCGCCCACGTTTCCTCACGGTTCACCGACAACCGCCCCCGCGTATGTGTGGGGTTACGATAGGATGGTAGTCGCTTTATCTATATGCAAGCATGCGACTAAGCCAATCTCTGTACGTTCTCCCGGAGAATTACAGGCGAACAACGGTTCCCGGGGGAATTAAGGGACACCTAAGGGTGTGTGTGGTCTGGAAGATGTCGCGATACGGCGACCATAGCCGACTACGTCTGCCATTGGAACTTTGGGCTGACGCATTACCCTCTGATATACCATCCAACGACAACAACCCTCCGAAAAAATGAAAAACGGAGCTCGTTTTTGGGTCCAGTCGCGAAAAAACTTTTTCAATGTTTTTGCAAACGTTTGAAACATTTTGGACCAAAAAGCGTCTTCGCCTTCCTAGTCGCCGCGACACGGAAAAATTTCCTAGACAAAAATGAATGAAGTTTTGTGACAGTAGACGCTTCCAGCTTTAAGATAAGCCGAAATTTACTACCGTGCTAATTTTTTTAACGGAGTTATCACAGTTTAAACATCCACAATAAATTGTACCAAGAAAGTTGCAGATCATAGCGAATGAATAATTGATATATATTAAACGAGAAATTCGCGACCGGAGGATACATTTTGGCAAAGAAGGATCGTTCCAGCATCAAGGTGGATTTATTAGGGAGAAAGGGTTGGTCGTAAGCCGAAGGCCTAAATCAACAGTCTCTATTGAAGTTACCACTCGTCCGTAATTAACATAATATTATTCTTGTCGCTATTATTCCGCTCGGAGCAATTAGAATATAAACGAAAATTATATACATAAATTTGCATGATTAAAACGGGAACGGTATATCGCCGGGGAATCGATCGTCGGATTTCTCATTAACAGTCGAAAGTTTAGCGCGCTCGATCGCGCGGGCCGTGCGCGCGCGTGAACACGAGGAAAATCGATGGAAAATATTGAAAAATACGTGGAAGGAACTAATTCGGGCGACAGTGGAAAATGGTATGCGCACAGAGAGACACACGCTCGGCGAATACTAAATTATAAATGGAACAATGGTCGACCGGACATTTTCGCGTTATTTTCAAGCAACGGTCAAGCGAACAGAGGGAGCCCATAGCTAATTAAGTTTTCATTAGCCGAATTATTCGATCAAACAATTATCGTGTCGGTAAACGGTTATTGCGGTAGGAGCGAGAGGGTAATTAATGCGCCGGTGTATAATTTCGTTGTTATCCAACGATCTGTTGGTTAATACGCGTCGAACGCAATAGATGTAACGTACGACCAATCGGTATCGCGTTTCCCGCGGAAACAATTGGTAATTGTTCCCTTATTCTACGCGCCGCCATAGTGGAGTATTTGGCTGCAAAAGCTGGCCAAAAGTCGATTGACAAATTTTATCTAAAATATAAAATTTTGATTTCTGAGATAGTTGAATATATTAAGAATGAACAGTCCACTCGTCAATGTTTCTTCTATATCGCAAAGAAACGATGCCAAATTTTTCCTTTTCAAAACTATAAGCACATTACGATTAATTTCTGAGCTCGTGCGACAATTTGAAGTTTCCGTTTAAAAGCGGAGAAATCTCGAGCTATGAATTATAGATTTTGAAAAGTTGTGGAATAGCCGAGTCCAGAGTCTTCATTTCTAGTTTTCGTTCTGCGGGGCGTGTGACTGGAATCTTTGTCGGAATCGGATAATCGAGTTCCCGTTTGAGAAGCACGTGTTAAAAGCGAGATGTTTGGATGTTTCGACTTACTTTGGTGGAGAGCAGAAGAAAATTACATGAGCGCGCGCTCGCGGAAAGTAACCGAAAGAAATACGTCACGTTTTCTAAAGCAATACCGGGATCCAGAACACCATAATACCGTGGGCAAAGAAAACAAACGAAATAGAACAGAGGTAGCCGTGAGGTGTGTATATGTGGGAACGTATACATATATATAGATATATACGAACGTAGGTAGGAGGAATCAAAAGGAGAGAGTCGTACAAATACGCAGAACACGGTGAGCAAAATAAATGTCGGCTGTGTGGCAGCGAAGTTAAAACCTCGAATGAAATGAGAAACTTCGAAAAAGAGAAATTAGCAGCCGACAAAAAGCAAACGGAATAACGAGCACCGGTAACGCAGAAATCTTTAAAAACGAACAAGAATTGTGAAATTAAACGAACAAATCGCGCGAAATCGTTTCCTACGATTTCACTGTTGGGCTGAATGAAATTGAAACAAAACGTGAGCGATACGGCTCGCGGTTACAGGAAATTACTTGAACGGATCAAATACGGGGAGAATATAGACATTTTTATCGTGCCACGGATCCGATATTCCTTTCGGATTTTCGACAGACAGCAAATAATTCTTTCATCGTAATCGAATGTCGATTCCGAACAATTTATTCGACGAGACGTCCACGCGACAATTGATGCTGTTAACTCTCCCAGGATCACACAGATGGAACTAAACTTTTAATGCTCTGTTATCGTCTTTGTGTCAATCGCTCTCCTATCTGAAGAACATCCCTCAAAGGCAGATCACACGTATTACATGTTCATTGAACGTTTCAATCTTGAAATATTGGTCAGTGGTAATTAACGATCATTAATCAGGCAATGTTTAAAAATATTACCGATGGCAGTGAGCTGTTGAAAAAATTCTTACACGTTACAGAAGGTGAAAGTAAAATTGCTCCAGGACGCAGATCGATCTACAAGGTATCGATGCAAGGATTGCCGGACTGCGGAGGGTATTAATCGCGACAAGCATCCGAAAAAATTGCTTAGGGCCGAAGAGAGAGAGGAACCTAGGAGAAGAAAAGAAAACAGAGGAAGAAGCTGAGAGAAGGAAGAGGAGAACGAAGTCGGGGAGTCGAAACAAAGAGCGTAACGGGGGGCAGAGCTCTGAGGGTTGGTTGGGGGGTGCGTCGAGGGGAGCAAACATTAATGCCACCCCGCAGACCGCAGATGTTGCGCCAATTACAAACCTCACCCCTTCCTCCTGTCCGAGAGAGCGTCTCGCTTTCTCTTTCCACACAGTCGACCCCTGCCAGAGACCCTCCGCTCGAAAGTGAGAGAGAGAGAGAGAGAGAGAGAGAGAGAGAGAGCGAGAGAGGAGAGAAACGCCGCAGGAATACGGCGTGTTCCGACTTACGAGCCCGATGTCGCATACCTTCCTGCCGGGAGCTCTTTGTCTTTCCTTCCACCCCATCTTCCTTCGTTGACGACGCTGTGTGCAGCTTAGATGCAGCTTGGTGGCAGCCTAGAAAGCGGCTGCGTGGGGGCAGAACGGGGTGGAAAGGGGTTGCGAGGGGTGGCGCTACGCGGCCCAACGAGACACGAATTTTCGAAAAGGTTCTCGCACTTTGTTAGATTAAATTTAGCACAAGACGCAAAAGGACGAGACCCTACCACCTCTCTCTCTCTCTCTCTTCCTTTCCCTGGGTGCCATAGGACGAAAGGAGAAAGGCTTAACGGTTCGTAGGACTTCGAAGGAGCCGAAGGGAGTGAAAGCGTCGCGGAGGAAAATGGGGATGAAGAGGGAGAACAGGGAGTACGCCGGTGGCTGATATTATTCTTGGGTCTTCCTAGCTGGTGCATTATTAGTTCTGGCGTGTTAGCATACATGAAATATTGATGTTACAGGGGCCTCGCCAGCCCTCAATCCCACCCCCGACGACCTCCGCCTCCGACGATCCCTCTATAGTTCTTCAGATTTTACACGTACATAAACATCTACTTCTATTTTCACGAGTTTTTCACTTGTTGTTCTCCACCCCAGTCGATGGTCCTTCTTCGTGGTCGTGGACCGTAGATCCTCGATTCTTACAAGTCCCTTGTTTGCCTCTCGTAATCCGCTTCTCGATCATCTTCCGAAGGGGATTCGTCGACTAGGCTCGATCGCCTCTTAACACAGATGAACTTGCTCTTATAAACTATGTCGTTGTACGATATCAAAGCCGGTTAACATTCGACCGACCCTCGTATTTCATAAAGTATTCCAGGCAAGAGTAAGCTGTTACTGCATCAGCAAACTTCACACAGAGGTGTCGGCAGCTAACTGCGCTCGATATTTAGTAGATCGTCGATCGGATTCGATCGGCTCCGCTGCTCGGGCGGTTTGCTCGCGTTAATTGAGTTGCAAATGTGCCCGTGTAATTAATTACTCGTCGGCGAGTGCAGGCCGCGCGTCTCTATATAGATGGAACTATGCGCTCTTCAAATATTGCCAATATATTGACGGTAAGTGTTGTTGAACGAATCCTGGCAGAGACCGATGAAACCTAAGTCCGAAAATTTGAATGTAATTGCATCGATCGCAGCCGGGGTTAATTAAGTCCTCGAGGCTCTCTATGAAGAAGTTAATTACCGCGAACGGATAGCTTGTCCCGTACGGTTACGCCATTTCGATTTTGTATATTAGGGTCTCGCCGCTACGATATTTCAATATGTCGCTGATCGAAAGCGCAAAGGAAAGTGCAATCGTACACGAACGATCGATTCGGTTGAAAATCGCGATTCGATTCCCGAGATTCGAGAGATTTTTCTTTATTTGACTGCGAGACTTTATCGCATTATTACATTTTTGTTGCGTTTCCGTCTCGCTAACCCCTTCCCCCTTCACTCTTTCCACGAGTTTCCCGCGAGAGTCGGGGCACCGGTGATCGATGCGTTCTTCGAAAAAAGATCAAGATTGAAGAGAATGCGTTTCGCCGGTATACTAGAACCGGAAGAACTTTTTGCCATTTACATTCGCCTCCGTCGTGGGTGTGAACTTTCAGCCTGAATGCTGTTTCTTTCGAACCGTATGTACACGTTTACACATAACTGAATAATGCATTAAATTCATATTTATTTATTTGCTTTCAAAGATATACGGGTCTGTGGTTATAGACGATTTCACCGCGAAAAATTGGCTAAATATTAAAGCTATTCGCAATGTCGGTCAACTCACCGCTTTTCGTGCCTTTTTCATTGTGGATCGTCAGAGAGCTCGGATTCCCATAGACCGAATTATTTATTTCAGCCGGGTGTTCCCAATCTGTGCAGAAAACGTCAACTCACGTTAGCCATTCACACCAATAAATACCTAAACAATTATCCGCTTAACGCTATCAATAAATGCACAGTGGTACAAAAAATAAGATAATCTTTACAACGAGTTAGATCAGTAAACAGACACATTTTTGTGGACTACTTCGAGTCAAATGTTTCAGATTATCTGCACTAGTCTCGCTGCATAGAGTATGGTTCTCTCCAAGCGAATCGGTTGATCCTCCGCGAAAAGCGAACCTCGTCATAGAACTTCAACCGTTCGTAAAATTCATTAAAAATTTCGAGCACACTTTATAACATATTTATCAACGCAAAATGGTCTTTGGTGACTTTATTTGCTTTCGCCTCGCAGTTCTTTGATGGCATTACGCTCGTTAATTAAAACTTCGACCAACGCCTACAGAATTCTCACGGCACGATTTACTTTCCCCTCGGAAGACATTCGATACGAAAGGGTGTCGCGATACAAGTTACGGAAACAAAATAAACCGGGCAACAGATTAGGCAAACAATTCAACGATTATCGAGAGTCCTATTTTTTTTAGCACGAGCGCATCGTTTCAATCTCAAAGTTCGGAGAAAACGATTGAAAAATTATCGAAACAAGCACTGAAAATGGAAAACATTCGATAGCCCGTAATTCCATAAGCATCCGACGCGTGAAAATAAAACTTCGCACGATTCCATCGCGCGCGGGCTTGACCCCATCGGAAATTAGTGAAATCAAACAAACAACAGAATTGTACACAATAATTCCATGGAAATTCCAGCTGCATCGTTTCGAAGCCGTGCGTCCGGGCTAAAAATTAACAAATGCTAAATAAATCATGCCAGCCGATGTCGCAATTGTTCGATTAACAACCACCGCGGACGTTGAAAATCGATACCGACGTTGATCAGAAGGGAATTTCGGTTGAAAAGTAAAAAGCTAAAAAAAATTAACTGCAAGGAAGTTCACGAGTAAATTAGGGGGGAGAGAAGAAAAAGGTAAACGCGTCCAGAATTTAGTACGTGTGCGGATAAGAAAGAGGCGACGCTGTGGAAAGCTGCTCTTGAAGCGGTATCGAAAAAAATAGGGTAGGGAGCACCGGGATGTCGGCGCATCCGCGGGATAAAATATTATTTTCCACGCGATTAAGGAAGGTTTACGAGCTCACCTTTCTTCGGCAACTCCGTGGTGGACGGACTGGGGCTGGTGCTCGGCGGCGGGGACTCTGCAACGAAAGAAACAAGTTTTTATTTTTAATTAAAGTTTCTTCCCCGCCCGGTGTAGGCGCGTGTGCCGTTAGAACCAACACCGGGGGCTAGTTTCGCCGAGGGGAGAGACAGGGGCAGAGCGAGAGAGTGAGAGAGAGGGAGATGGGATGCGCCAGGGACCGTTATGGATCGCGCCACCTGTTACTAACTTCGCCCTCAAACGTATTAGCCACCGTGGCGTCGGCCAGGCCAGCCAAACTCCAGATCATATTTTACGGGCTACCTGCCCTCTCCATCCCTTCTACATCCCCCAAACCACCCCCGTACACCTTGTCGGCCCGGTGAGTACAGTAGAATAATTATTCCTAATATCGTCATTCGTCCTACGTACTCGTCCTCGTCCTCCCACCTGAAGTCACGCGGATTTAGTGGCGGCTGCAGCTGGCTGCAGATTAAGCTAATTGCGAGCTCCGTACGTGTGCAGCCGCCGCCACGCCGGGGCTATCGAGTGCATTGTGTTTCGCTGCGAAAAAAGCCCCGCGACAGTCACCCGTCAGGACTTATTTTCTAGCGAGCCTTCTTCGAATATTCTTTATTCGCAAAGCCGTCCCGAATCATCGTCTTATATCGAAAAGAAGCTATATTTATAATCGATTCCCCGGAGACAATTGTACGCATACTTGTTCACATTTTGTTGTTAAAATCCGTGCATACCGAGCAGGCCAATTGTCATATCGATGAACCGATAGGAATTCGGTGAACTTTTGTAACACAGCATAGTAAACTCACAGAAGCGTATAAAATGAACATACAAAATGATTGCTATCGCAGTGAAGTGGAATGGTATGTTTACGAAGCTGAATAGCATATTGGCTCGTATTGTTTTTTTGTTTGCGTTCACCGTTCCTCGCGGATCGAGGATCATTTGAAAATTGTCGTCCGCCTTCCAACGTTTATTTTTTTTTATTCGGCGGAAAGTATAAATGACTCGGGTGAAATTCCGCGGTGAACACGAAGAAACTAACTGGCGTCAGGCTGTGGCGCGTTCATCGTGAAAAAGTCATCGTTATTTGTCACGGGCCGCTAAGCGATTGCTCGTATGTGGAAAGTGCACACCGCATTCCGCGAGTTGCTCTTTCTCCCGCCGCTCCGCCACCCGAACGCAAATAGGATGGGATGACAAAGTGCACTTTTTCGTGGACGTGTTTACGCGTCCGGACATGATGCAAATATGTGGCCGCCGACTTTATCCCGCGATAAGGCTCAAATTGCTCTCATCGCTTCCGTAAGATTCTCGTCAAAATTTCCGCTCTCGCGTTTCCCCGTTGCTTCGCTCTTCCTGTTTCGCGGCAGTTTCATATCTGCGAATGTTTTCGCGAGCCATTGTCTTCATTCTTCTTACTCTCTCGAAATTCATGCACGTTTCCCGATTTATATAAAAATATGTTTCTCTACAACACCTTTACGCGCAATACAGTTCAAATAAAAAATAAAACAACACAATTTTATTAAAAATCGAGTCGATACACGGTTGGTTGTTAATCTTGCAGTATCTATACATATCGTAAAATTCGCTGCAATAAAGTGAATCAGGCTTTGCAAACTTTAAACACGGCCCTTGATGATTAAATTATTGTGTAAATAAAGCCTGCCTGTGTTTGGATAATCGATTCATGCGTTTGACAAGTCTGTACACCAGCGACCAATAAAAAATCGTTTCCTACAATTTGTCGTACAAAGACGTAGACATCGAGCTAAAGTTTTTTCTGAAACATTTTCACACGCTGTAAATGCATAAATAATTCATAAGTAGAACAGCCGTAGATCGAGGCGACGTCTACATTTTTTCGCGACCGGTTAATCAATCATTTTTCCAAGCGCGCGTACGTAGGTCTTCGTGATTAATTGAATTGATCAAACGGCGAACATTAATAGTAAATAAACTCTAGAACAAAAGCACTTTCGAACATGTGCTCGCACATACCCCGGTCTCGTTACTGGCGCTTTGTAGTTACAGTTTTTAATCACTCGCTTAAGCGACAGGTACGCGCGAGAATCGGCGTACCGGATAATGATCGACCGCGAGGAACAGGGACGCGGACGCTGAATGAGCAACAGAAACAAGGGCAGATTGCGATCGGTAAGAGAAATTATTTAAATCCAGGCTTCAATTAATTTTCATGGTAAGCCGCGGTGATTATCGATCCCACTCGGAGGGCGTCCTTTTTATTATTCATACCGCGTGTTTCGCGGGCAAATGAACGAGCTCGAGTGGCCGGAAGAGTACTTTTCGTCCGGCACGTTCGCCGACACTGTTACACCAATATTCCCACATCCACTATCTATTTTGCAACACTGTCCAGATTGTAGACACATTTCTCCTTCGGTGGTAGGACGCTCCATTTGTCCAACAGAACTGTTTCGGTTGAGCAAATATCGGATGTTGCGGTTCAAGTTGGGAAATGTACGACGAAAAAATTTTTTCCTGTCGCACCATTAGTTTTTTACGAAATTATAATCACACTAGGAAAATATTCCGGAAAGAACGGTGCTCGATATCCGTCTCATCCTAACAATTGCATTAAATAAACTTTTTGCTTCCCGTAGGATCCTATTCCAGCAGAACAGATCGAAAACATCCTGCACACGGTGTTGTGTCACGTTAGGCGTTTCTCAGGGCCGATATCATCTTAATGCGGATTACAGTGTCTTTCAAGAGCGTTGATGTCGCCTCGAGTAGCGTTATCGCGTCTAAATCAATTGTTACGGGCTCGTAGTTCGGGCCGAACGCGACCCAGTTCGTGGCCAACAGCGAAAATTGCGGCAACGAAACGAGAACTCACTTGCCGGCAATTTTCCTGACAAGTTATAATCTTTCTGGACGCGTGCGGCCCCGCGATAAGCCTAACCGACGACACGGGGAAGCGAATTTTATGATACCACCACACCCTTAAGGCCGCTCTTTAACCATAAAATATGTCGACCGCAAATTGCAACCGCGAGATCATCGATACAACCCTCCCGCGTGTTCTCTTTTCTTTTTTCTCTACGATCGGCGAACAGCCGCGGAAATTACATGGTGTCGCGAGGTTCTTTATCCGTATCGGGATCCTAATTGCAAATTCTCACGACGATCCTGATCGAGATCCCGTCGACCAAGCGCTAAAACTTCCAGAAAGTTGCCACGATCGAGAGATTTTCCCCATTTCTGATTAATCTTTCGCGATCCTGCTAACTTCTGCCGTTTCGTTACAGCTGGCACGCTTTTGTTTCATCGCTCTCGCACAGGATCGTATAATTTTGCTGCATTCGAATAATTTTGGATTTAATAAGCGGACTAACATATTTACACTGATACCGCGCTCCTTTGTGCACAGTAGTCCAGTTTAGAACTTGTGATTTTTTATTTAGATGTTTTCGTAGATAGTCCGAATAATTTTATTCGCGACTGAAACTGACACAGATTCGAAGATTGAATCTTCATTTTTCCAGCGACCTCTTAAAAATAAATGTACTATTTTTTTCGCTGTTTTATGGAACTTTGAGCGAAGTCTCGCTGCAATGGTTTAACTGCAGACAAATGTTTAATGAATAAAATTTACCAGGACAGAAATGTCATACCGAGTCGAGATCCATATAATACTGGCTGGAAAGAAACCTAATTTCAAGCGAGATTTGACGCAGGACCGTACGTGGTTAGAGAGGGTCGATGATGCGGAATTAGATTCTGTGTGGCTGCTATCTTATCAGCACCGTAATTTTTTACTCGCTGTCTTATTGTCGGTCGTCCAACTTGCTCATTGTGTTTTGAGTTGCTCGGGCTGCAGTTAGATGAGTCGATTAACGCCGTGGAAATGAATTGCTCTCGCTGCACTTTTCCGATGCAGTTGCGCGATTAAGTGACACTGAGCGAGCATGCTTCGCGCCGCTCGAGCGAACACGCGGAACATCCGTTTTCTCGTTTCGTAAAATTATTTATTTATAACCGTGACCAATAGCGATTATTCCCATCATTTCTCAAGCTAAATCATTCGGTAGCCGCGTCTTTTTACCCCGGGAATTTTTAACCTCATCGTCCGGTAGCCTGCTAATGATTTCAACACGGGGAATCATCGCCACGAGTTTTTCCCGTAATTATCCGTAATTTGCTAATTGGCGAAATCGCGAAAAAGTAACAGCATATGGAAGCCCCGCATTTGAATGAAAGTTTTTTGTAAACAGGATACTTTGGCGATAACTATACGCGCCGCGTGAACCTACACGAGGCGGAAATAATTTCCCGGTGCAAGAAATTACGTTACCAGTCACGCGAACCGTATGCGAACGCGATGTGCAGTTGCATTTAACTCGATGATAAAAATAATAGAAATTTATTATCGTGACTGGTAACTTCGTGTTCGCCGCTTTCTGCTTATTACAGTGGAAAAGAAGTGATTTATAATATTAATATTTGAAACAACGGAAGCTTATCAATAGCGCCCTCTATGGTTCTATCAGAAAATGTTAACTGACTATTTATCGACTCTGCTTTGATTTCTACGGAACGTCAAGAGGTTATTAACGGTGGTCATATAATGGATTTCTGGGTTAAATATTAATGCTTTCGAGTGGCGAAGTGGGTCAACGAAACTGCAAAATCGCTAGTCTAATTTTACGAGAGGTCAATGTATCGAGTTATTGGAGGAAGCGTCAAACTAATTTTACCAAACAGCTTCTCTTATTTATTGGTGACGTTAAATAAGTTATCTCATCAGCTCTTGGGGGCGGTTCGTACGTGGAAGCGATGCTCGCCGATCGACAGCGTTGATAATTTCGGTCGAACACCTGTCGGCGATGTTGTAAACGGAATGAGTCGTCGAGAAAACAAGGCGACCGCGATCGATAAATCAAGGGAGCGATCTACGGCGATTATTGCGACGAGATGATCGAATTCGAGGGCCGGGGCGGATATAAATAGCGCGGGGGAGAAATTCATTTATCACTTTTGCAAGTCATCGATCGAACGAGGAAGCATTAGAGTTTCGCGGAGGAGAATGACTGGGAAGAAAGAAACTGGGAGAGACAGAGAAAGATAGAGAGTGAGATAGAAGGATGAGGTGGATGAAGAGAAGAGACAAGAGGACAGAGAGAGGCAAAGAGTGAAGACCTTCCATTTTGTAGGTGGCTGAGTGGCAGACGGAAGGAAACAGAAGAAAAAGGAGACGGAAGAAAAGGTGATGGAAAGTAGGGAAGACGGACGAGAGAGTGAGAAAGAGGGAGAGAGGGGTATATACAGTCAGCCAGAGACTTTTCACTTTTGATTTATCGTGCCAACTTTTATTTCTCTGGGGAGATATTAAAACCCGTTGTCCCGGCCATTTAACTTCGCCCAGCTGATTGATGATTGGGCCGCATTACGCGCCGATTTCTTCCGGCGCGCCGAAATTTGTCATTATCCGCCGTTAAAGATTCACCTGTCCGTTGCCCGACAGCTCTGCCTGCAATCTCGGCCCTAAATCTGTTCGGTCTTCTTCAATTTTAACGATACGTTACCTTAAAGTGCTCCTTTCCTCGTATGTAATAATTACTCGTACGTAACGATTACGTTATCTTTGGATACCGATGAAAATTTTGGTTATCGTCGGAAGGGTTGAATAAGTTATTCAGCGTTCGTCTACCGGTCTGCAGAAATTTGTGTTTGCACAAACATCCGAGGAACCAAATGGCAAAGTTCCTCGGTAGAATATGCTCGAATTTGCGAGTTGCCGTGGCAACAAGTGCGATCGCATTGTAAAATTCAAAGCTCGCCAGCCAGAGCGTCGTGCAACGCACTCATTTGAGAAACGTCTTCTGAAAGTTTAAACAATCTCGCGACGAAGAATCGAGCGATGCGACGCGACGGGATGAGAAGGGACGACGATCTCCATGTTTTCCATTCCCCGTTGGAGCCAGCCTCCTTACGCGTCACTTTGCCACTTGTCTCTCAGCCGATTGCGGCGCGATTTAATTTCCAATTTATATTCACTTAGCGCGCGGAAAAGAAAACTAACGTTTGACTTTATTACACGGTCCGTCGGGTTCTGTCCACCTTTTCGAAAAACATCCCTACACGTTTTCTTCCCTCGCCTCTTCCTTCCGCCTTTCGGCCGGTAGAACGAAATGGAATCGCAAGATGGAGGAGAGAGGTGGCGCGCAATGGGTTACAGCCAAAACGCGCTAATTGGAATTAGTATACCGGCGCAATGTTTGAACGCCGTCCAAGTCGTCGCAAGCTACGCGGACAAGCAACCGGGAAGAAGAAATTGGATGGAGAGGTGGCCGGAAGGGTCGGTGATGGACCGACGAAAAAGGATGATGCTATTAGGCTAATTAAGACGCCTTAAGATTTCAACGAGTTCCCTTGCCTCCGCTCGCTTCCTCGGAACTTCGAAATAATCGCGTGTGGCATGTAAACTCCACTTAAGGCGAATTGTCCCCCTTTTTCCGTATCCCGGCGAAACTTGACGAACTACCAGTTACCGGGAACTTCCGCGTCCATCTACCGTGATTGCTACCGAAGCCCGATTTAATTATCCCGCTTTTTCACCGAGGTTAGCGCGAATCCAATTAGCCAGACAAGATTTCTCAGAATTCGTCGACGATTTTCCTGGGCCAGTATGCGAATTCAAAAAATTTTATGCAGTTGCATGTTGAGCAATTTTTCTTCGCTGTTTAAATTCCCGCCAAGTTTCATTATTTTCTAGAAATCCAGAATAGACGAATCCCACCCGGCAAGTTCGAGAAGTGTGTGCAAGCCTAGCAATTCGAACGAACTGTTAGCATTTGCTAACGATTCAATAAGTACCATGAATTTCCGGGCGTCGAGGAACTGCATCATCCGGGGCGGGTGGGTATGATAAAAAAGCATACATTTATCACTTTTATCCGCGCTTCATCATATACGTACCGGCCGGCGAACTCATAAAACTGCATTGTCCTTGTACGTGTGCGGGCGGAGTCGGTTTTTATCGTGCATGCCGATGATACTCTCCTTTCCCGCGTTCCCCTATCTCGCCGGCGTTTAGCCTCTACCGCCAAACTAATTTCCTTGCCCATACAAATCTGATTATGGAGGGGTTTCACCGGTGCAACAATTCTCCGCGCGGAATCGCGGACGGAGCAACGCCTCCATAACTCTCTCACTCTTTCCCACCCTTGCGTTTGCATTCTCACCACCGCAGTTCAACTCCTACCCCCGCAAGAGGAGGCTTCTAAGTTGAATTTAACCCCTTCCGCACTCGTCTCGTATAATATGCGCGTTTCGGGCCGGTGTTAGGATAAATAAGTCTGTTTTGATGGTGTTATCCGCGACTAGTTGTGCAGGCATTACCGCTCCGGTGCATCCCCGGCCGCATAACTAAAATACCGGAAGACCGACTTCGCGGATTATCCGTGTTCGCCGAGTTGTCATTCAACGCTAACCAACTGGCGAACGAATTTTGAACGCGTTCGTTATAAACGTTAATAATGCGTTCAACGCGAAATCTCTTTGCTCATTAAAATACCGGGACAATATATCCCCGTGTCTCGTGACCCAAGATTAGGCGTCGATGAAACCGATTCGTCGGGAATAGGCACGTTCCATACGTAGTTGGAAAGTTATTCGATACCTTGGTCATGAATCAATAGTATGACTATTTCGGGAATTTTGTTTCACCGATTAATCATGATTTCGGTCTATCTATACGATCTTATTTAATTCAATCTTGCATTCGTTGCATTATGCATACGAGCGATACAGGTCAAGGTATTTATACAGTTCGAATTCTTCGAAGAAAGAGTTACGCGTGGCTTTATTATTCTCGAATATTCTAACTTTAATACGTATCTAAATAAGTCAGAATGGCTCTGTAATTTCCATTGTTTAGCATTCCTTAGTACACGCAATGTACGCTCGCTGGTCGTTTAATCGGAATTTCGTGGAGATATTTCATTTTTCTGTGTCACAGGTGCCACATTGTGTACGCAGCCATTAATTAGTTGGTATCGATTCTGCTTGAACCAGTTCTTCGAATAGAAATGTTTGCGATTCGATAACACGCATTCTATTAGGTCGTTCGGAAAGGAATTACGTTTTTCGCGTGGGACAAAAATGAATAGGTGCAATTTAAAGCAGTGAAAATATTAGAAGAACTTAAAAATACTGTTACATTACTTTCAACCTGTTAGAAAGAATCATAATAAGAAAGAAACCATTCAGTTCGAGTAGAACATTTTTATTTTGCAGAAAGATCCGCTGTCCAGTGATCACCGACGAGGAAGATCTTCTTGGCTCGAAGACAGAAGACAATTGTGGTGGATAATCGATCGACACAAGTCTTTCAGCGAGCGCGGTACACTTCGCCGTGCAATATAGTTGGACAGCGAAACTGCTAGTCAGTTGTCGCGAACGTCAGTCTGTCGCTCTCCGGCGGAGACACCGTTGACACGTTAATAGATCGATGCGCCGCAGGACGCGCGTCGCTAATTATCAAAGAGGGATGTCACGTCGCGAGCGAGAGATATTCGAGTAGCTGCGCGTACGGAACTGGTAACGGTAGATGGGCCGGGGATAGAAACAGAGAGGAAGAGAGGGAGCAAGAGAGAGAACAGTCTATCCGGAATTGGATCAAACGATCGACAATCTTCGCGGGGAGGGACGTGCGATCGGAGGACTCGGTTAGGATTAATTATAGACGGCGGACAGAAGGCGTCTCCGCAAAAAAACACCGGCGGCCCATCATTGTTCCGAGAAATTCGACTACCTATTCGCGAGCAGCGAACCTGGCAATTTCCTGGTTGTCCTATCGCGCATCGTGATTTAATGACGACGCTTGACCAAATTATTTCCTGCGTGTCCCCTCCCGACTGTATGGTTAACGATCGCGGTCGCCGCATTTGCGGGACCTCCGCTTATGCGAATAATCATCCCCCACCCCCTGTTCCCACTATGACAAACGCATTGATAGTTGTTCATCGAATCATCGAGTAGTACGCGAATACGAAGGTAATCCTACCTTTGTTGACATTCTAACGTTTCAGGACGAAACTGACCTTGCGAAGGTCGTCCAAGATCGTTCAAGGGCAACTCCAATGAAACATGAATTATTTTGCAAGCGGTTTCCTCGATGTTTAGGCGTGTGTTCGAGCTAATATTACACAAACGTGGGCGCGTCTCCTGTTCCATTCGATGGAGGTTTCCCCGGACAATTACTTCCCCGCAGCTGCTCGATGTATACCATACAACTAGGATGCCGGGGAATAAATGTCCGATCAGCGTTCCTGCGTTTGACACACTGTAATTCAGTATACTGTTTCCACGGATCAATCAAAGCATCCTCTCTCTCTCTCTCCTCTCTACCCGCGAGATAAGGATATCTGTTCTCTTTCCTAAGTCCGTCTCAAACTTCATCCAGATTTCAGAAGGGAAGAGTGAGAGGGGGGAATTAGTTGACTTTAAACTGGGAGGATTAGCAGTAAAATCGGAAGGAACTAGAAGTTGCTCGAGAACTTCGCGAGAATTTCTTTGGACCGTCTCGCGACGGGGTAAGAAGAGAGAGAGAGAGAGAGAGAGAGAGAGAGAGAGAGAGAGAGAGCTTTTGGACTCACGAACCTGAAGAGTACACGGAAACGAACGCAGAATTCAAATTAGATTGCGTTCGTGTTACCGGTGCGTGCCGCTACTGTTTCATTAATCCGGATTCATAAATTCAACCCCTTTTACTTTCACCGTCTGACGCCGGTTGTCGTTGATTACTGGCAAGACGAAATTTAATTGGTGTTCCCGAATGAATTCAGCGGAGGGAGGAACACTAGGCGCATAGCTAATTGGTGGTATTGCTTTATGAAAGTAACAAGGCTGGGTTTGTTCTAATTTTGGTGAATTCGTAGCACGAAACTATAATCTTGAACATTCTGCGCAAACCTTGCGATACAATGTCAAACATCGGGGAGTTGGTTAATTCCCATGGCCAACTGCTATCTTTCCTGTCGCACGGTGCGATAAGTCTGCGAGGCGTTCGAGGTCCAACAATGGACAAACCAAGGTGTTGAAGGGTGTTGGAGGGAGGCGGGGCTATTTGAGATCCGTTTCCGTGGACGTGTCGGGTCTCGGACAAACGACGCGTCCGAGGGTATTTAGCGGATTTCCCGTCACGGTGTCAGAAATCGCGGCGGAAATGAAGGAAATACGGCTGGGATCGGGGTGGTGGTGGTGAATCGGGCCTGGACCTGGTGTGGCGGGCGATGACGTATCAAAGCCGGAGGTGAGACGACTAGGCCATCGCCATAAGGGAGACCCGGTGACGGCCCGTAAGATTGATTGGAGTCACGGGATGGAAAATTAACGGTCTAGTCGGGGGCGGTCCAGGGTTTGAGCGAAAGGTGTAGAGAGTGTAGAGTGTAGAGGAAGGCGGGCGCGGCGTCGACGAGGGGGGACGTGACAGCCGCCGCATACTAATTCCCCACCGCTGAGGCCCAACCGTGTCCTTCCACCCGACTGTTTTAACCTCCCTTTGCCATCCAAAGACCCCCGGCTACCAACCTACCCTCCACCAACCCCGTCTTCCCCTCTTCCTCGCCCCTGCCGACCCGAGAACCGTGTCTTTCGATCGGAATACAGGCTGTAGTTTAATCATTGATGGCTCACGGAATCTCTGCTCGAGGAATTCTGGCCCCGGGCTTCCCTCTATAATAGCATTAGCCGCGCTAACGAGAATATTGCCATTCAAAATCAATGTCGCCGATGTCGATGCCTGATATCGGCCGGCGAACACGAGTGACAGTTTCGCAATACCGTGTTGCCTTACTTTCGCCCGGAAATCGCTACAGCTTTTTCCGTCCACAGCTTTTTTGGGAAATTGTGTATAGCGATTTCTCGATAAACGTCCCCATAGTCTGGCCTACAGTTGTCCCAGAACTATCCCCACTGCCGCGGGTTATATTGTGGTATATCGATGCGAACGATCGACAATTGTATCATCGACACGAATTTTCTTCCTATTTTATTTATCTAAAAAATCGAAACCGTGTCTCGAGCAGGGTAGATCCCTGGGACCAGTGAAAATGGCTGCGGATCTCTCTCGTACCAATGGAAAGGGGCCACTCGAGGTGGCCGCAGCTCAGCGTCTCGAGCACGGTCGAAGGCAAACAGAAAAGTAACGAAGTACCTCTGGGGAGAAGCTGGGCAAGGGATTGCGCGACGGTGGGGGAATGAAATTAATTTCTTGGCGTGCATCAAGAATGTTCAAACGGCTCGGGTAAAATTTAATAAATTAAAGAAACCGGCCCGGAGACAGCAACAAGTGTCATATTCAATCATCCCCGCACGCGCGTGCGTTCCCATAATACCAGCACCCCCAGAAACGTGCTGTATCGCGGTCTGCAACGAACGCGAATCAACCGAGCTAATTTTTATCTGTTTACCGGGGAAGTTTCGTTTATTTAGATTGGGTTAATCTGGCCAATGAAACGCTAGGGAATTTACACCGGGCAGGGAACATCAGCCGCGAGACGTGGGATACCGTTTCGGAATGGAACGTCTGCGCCAGCAATCTGTAATTCGCGATGAAACAATTATACGCGATCTCGCGCAAACTCGGAAGTTCCAGCGAACGCGAAATAAATTGTACCTTGCCAGATATAATCCTGGGAACCATGTTTCCGAAATGAAACGGTTGAAGATACGACGAGCGTTAAGCGAGCAATTCGTCGGAACGGTTCGCGGCAACGAATGCTTCAACAATCGAAAAAAAACTCGTCTCAAACGACGGTGTAGTTCACCCACAAGACACCTCGCAATTAGTAAACGCACAGTGCCGGGAACGGCGAAACGAGCGATTTATGCATCCCAGCTGCACAAAGAACCAGTCGTAAGTTAACGCTCGAACGACGGCGACGTAAAAGTGAAACGGTCGTTTGAAACTGTTCGAAACAACAATTACGCGATTCTGCTGTTACCGGAAGCCGCCCCCGCGCCTCCACGCGTTATTATCGTTGAACAGCCGCGCGACGGTTTGCCATTTACCGCGGAACTGTGCCAGGAAAACTGAGCTCCGCTGCTGTTGTCGACATTTCACGCCTGGATCAAAGATTTCGGATGCTGGTAATTAATCCACGTTTCAGATTGATTATTTTCGTTCAATTTATTGGCGAATTAAATAAATAAATTGGGAATTGGTAATAACTTATATTCTTCCCAGCCTCAACCCTTAATATCGCTTGAAACTTGAACTTGATTAAAATTCTACGGTTTTCGAAATAAACGACCAAGTATGAGAAAGATTTTTCTTCTCCAGTTCTGAATGTTCATTCTCCGATTTTAATGGCCGACGGGAATTGCTTTTTAAGCACCTTCGTTTCACCGTTCATTCGCGCATTATTCGTCTGAATTAACGGCAAGATAACTAATTGAGTTCGTATCGCCGTTACATGTCACTGTTTCTATTCGATATTAAAAGAGAGCGGGAGAGAGATGGAAAAAAGAGCAGAAGGATAATCGTGGGTCTTTTGATCCCTGGACTTTAAGGACAATGGAACAACGCGGGAGCTGGCTGAGGAGAGAAAATTAATTACGTCCCGGAAAGTTGCATAATTGCATCGATCGTTCCTGCAGGAAGTTGTTTCGCTCGCTGTTCACGCGTAAAACTTTTTAACAAGGAGATTTGCTGTTGCCATTCTCAGCACCTGGCGAAAAAAAATCGGTCAACGTGGTCGTTTCCGAAGATTATCGAAAATTCGGTGATTTTTCTTTTCGAAATTATTAGGTTAATTGTCAGCGGAGATTTCGTTAACTTTCCTCTGGGCAAAATGTGTAAAATATTTTCTAAATTTAGACAGGCTTTCGATAGCCAGAGCATTGGTTCTAGAAATATTTGGTAAGATGTATATGAAATGAGAATAATGTTGGCTTCTGAATCAGAGATCGAGAGGTGACAAAGGCGGAGGGATAGGATCGAGATAGATAAGATAGGTGACAAAAAAATGTGGAAAATCCGAGGCTGGTCCAATTGGCACTCAGACGAATGGAAATATGTCTACGCGCTGGTAATGCGATTAAAGGGGGCGCAGAGGCGTCGAGTTAAAAAGAAGGTTACCACTAGGGGAGGAAATATTTCCATAAGATCCTTTGAGACGACGTCCTCGAGCGAACGACAATAAGACTTCCCATTCGTCGGATTTACCGAAATTCGAAATCCGTTCCTGTTTGTTCGCTTCGGATCTCTTGAATTCTATTTCCTCCGTGCAAACGCAAATCCTTAATTGAAGAACACCGTTACAATAAAAAAAGAAAAAATCTATTCAATAATTAGACAATTTTTCAAGTTACCTACAAAAGCGTGGAAAAAACGCACTATAATTCGCGAACTTTAAAATAATTCATCTTATCCCATCCCTCGTTAAGAATTTCTAATGATCTTCCTTTTTTAAAAACTGTTTCCAAGAGGTTTTAAGTCTAATGGACAATTTCCTGTACTTCGTATAACTCTTACCAGATTGATAAGTTCTTGTTGGATTAATATTTCATGTAAAACGGATTTTGTTTATCGTCGTCTTATACATATTACGAGGGCCGAATCAAAAAGTATCAAAGCATTCAATGAAATCTACGGGGCGTTCATTAAAACTCGTCGCGGCTACACCTACTCTAATTAAAACTCGCTTCCCTAAAACTAGGAAACTTTCTTCTGCCACCGTTTCTTATCTGCGCATTTCAATTTCCTCGAATCGAAATTCACTTAAGCAATTCTTTAGCTCCGTTCTGATAACCGATTTCCAATATATCCACGGAAAATTCTTATTACATGTAAATGAATCGGGATCACCGTGATCAGCGTGCTCGATGAATTTTTCAAGACGGACACAAGGTGGTCCGAGAGAAATCAAGGTACCAGGCGTTGGACACGTTGCAAACGGCTCGGCGAAATTAATTTTTAACACGAGTATCCACTTACGTGGCTCGTGGCTCGCTGGTGTAAAGTTAATTATAGTAACAATCAAAATTTTTAATTGAATACACGGTTCTCATTCCCGAAACTTTAATTGGCCGCAACCAACGTAAAGTGTTTTCAATTCGTTCCGGTGCACTTTCTCTTCTCCTTGGTCAAGTCAAATGCCCATTTATATATTTCACATATTTATATATTTTTAAACAATTTTTACAAGATTCAACGTTGATTTCTTATTTCACTGTCTTCTGGGGAGGGGAGCTAATTAAAAGCGATTCTCAAGAGCATCAGGTAATCGCAGCGATTTCGCCTTGTTGGAAAAGTCGATCGTCGACAGTTCAAGATCGAGTCTTGCCGGGCACGCAACGTCGCAATCCCGGTTCCCGGGGGATCTTCTCTTCCCTTCATCCTCTCACGCACACTGGCATTCTTAGCAACGAAGGTAGCTGGCGTGAAAGGTGTCCGAGGTCGTGAGAAAGAAAGACGACGGGGTAGACAGAAGACACGGTAGTCAGTCGGTAGGGGAGGCAAACGAACTGAAGGAGCGATAGAAAGGCAAAGAGACGCTTGTATAATTCATGGGGACCACCCCCAAGTGGTTCGTGGTCCATGGGTCCAACCCACGTTTCAACTTGTGCCTCCTGGCCCCGCGGGCTTCCACCAGACTGTCCCTTACCCCACCTCGTAGCATCTCAATGCTGACCGACCAGCAGATTAGCCCCAGGAAATTGCCAAACTTCACCCCCCTCCCCCTGGACCCGCCCCTCTCTTGCCGAGGCAGAAAAGTCGATTCCAAAAGTCGTTCCTCAAGCGGTCAGTAACCTCCGCAGACTTTCAGCTCCCCGGGAGCTTCCTTAAGGTAGCCACGATGGGATACCAGAAATTGTCTCTTAAATTAATGTGCCGTGAGACGATCTCCATGTCAACCCACCCTCCACCTCTCGAATTTCCTACCCCTGCCAGGCGACCAGAGAATCAACCCCATTCCATCCATCTTGTACGCTGCTCCTCCAAAACTGCGACCTTGACAAATTCTTTCGCTGTCCATCATGCTCGCTCGTTCGAAGTTGTCTCTCGCACTCGTATAAAAATTTCATTTCATCAAACTCTAACTCTAGAATCCAATCAATGATTGTCAAAATGTTAAAAAATCCATTAGTCCGTCCAAGATCCAGATTAACTAGATCTCTAGAATGGTTTTTAGTGGGTCTCTGGAGGACCTGCAGCCGTAAGCAGATTCGTAATGGTGACATTTTAGCAGCCGGTGTTTACAACCTCGCTTCTCCATTGTTCCCCTGGTGTTTCTTTTGTTTCTGGGCCGACAGCCATGATTTTTGCGCTGGTGTCTCTTTACCGGTGCCAGTCGCATCGGTTTTCTTGCGAGACAATGGTCCGGACAGGTTTATCGGGCCATAGCGATGCGCAACGAGTTTCGGAGGTTATAAATGACAACGCTTTGTGCAACGGGTGTTCCACAGGATTGATCCTGGATCCGGGCATGCTTGCAGACCACTGTTCCCTCTACATCCATTCGACGCGAGTTTTATAGTTTACGACGACGACGGCCAGGCGCAAGCTCTCCTACTCCAGTTTCCCGTGCTCGTTCTTCGGTTATTGAATTAAACCAGTGCGTAACTACCCGGCGAAACTCCTTTTAGTGGACTCGCAAGTTCCCTCGGTTTTTATAACTTTCCGTAAAATCTCGCAAGACAGCTTCTCCTCAGTTCGTAGCTCCTGTTTGACTTTGGGACGCTAAGAACGTGTTCCAACTGATCGGCCGGCGAAGGAGATAAGATACTTTGGAAAAATAGCACGACGCGACGGTGAAAAATAATGGCGACGATAAGGATTGACGATAATCGTGGTACAATAATCGTAGGTACCTCGTTGTATCAATAATAATTTGGTTCCTCTGTTTTATGGGATACAAAAGGAACAGATTGCAGTACACCCTTCGACAAGATAGATACCAAAGGCCTGAGAGTCCTGGAATCGATACAACCGGTTTTTAATTGCAGGAACAGCTCCGATAATGAGTCGATTACGTTTACCACAATGGATCCGGGAGCGTGACGTCGCGGCGTAAACACAAAGGGTGAAAGGGAAAGGGTGGTAACAAGGGTTCCTCATTAACTGGGAGTTCTCTTGGTCTCTTCCATCGACAGACCAACCGAGACGCTTTCTACTTCGTCTGTCCCCTCGAGACAGCCGTGTTTCACTTTCCTTGGAGCCTCTTCTCCGCCTCGGGCTCTGACCTCCGACCGAATCCTCGCGAGCGAATCAATTAACGCTAATAAAAAGCTGCCGAATTAATTACTCGCTTCCTCGCCAACCTCCCTTGTCCCGTTATCAGAAGATTTCACGTTGCCTCGCCAACAGAGCGGATTCACTATTTTTCATCAAACTAGAGAATTTCAAATGAAATATTTTTTAGAGGGATTAGACGAGAGGCAGACCCGATCCTCTGTCACCGGCTTTTGTCTCTTTAGCGTGCAAATTATTCCCGGTATTTTTTTTTTTAATAGGTACACACTTCCCAGCGGTTGAATTAATTGCGAGCGACGACCAGCGCTTCGTTAGCGCGCGCCGAAAGTAAATTCGTTAAATATCTCATTCGCGGCTCGCTTCCGTGTCGCTGCGGAATCTACGAATTGACGCAGACGGGAAACCTGCGCGAAAAAGCAGGACCCCCAAATTTGTTGAATAAACGTAGTGCTCGTATTGCGATCTCCGATACCCTTTAATTAAGACGATTTAAAAATTCTACCAGTTGAAACTATTTCTGGCAACGTTTGTGCAAATCAAATGCCACCGAACGTTTCGGCCGGCGAAGACTTCGACTCGACGACGGATTCCAGCGAGCACATCAGCGGCGAGAGAGCACACAATTGGCCTAAATAATCGATGGAGTCGTTAGCCACGGTCGAAGGACAAGTTTTCAAACGATGGCCCGGAAGCCGCGGAAACTTCCCGTCGCTCTGGGAACGCCGGCAAATTTTTACACCCCCGTCGGGGTTTGCTCACAAAAGGCGTCCCGGTGGCGCGGTCTCCGTCTGCCGAGTTCGCGGCAAGTCTTGATCAATTCGTAATTAAACCCGGCAACTTCGATATCGCGAGGCGAAAGAGCCTAGGCACACGCGCGCCTGCGTCTATCAACCTAAAGCAATCATTACCGAGATTTTCGGCCCTCGGATCGAAACGCTCCTCGGAACTTCCGCTAAATTTCTAATCGACCGATAACCAGCCCCGTGTTTCCCTTCAATTAATCGAAACCGAAACGCGCGAGGCCGCCTGAATCATTGATCGACGCGCGTTGACTCTTCCGTGTTGAACTTTCATCCTTTTTTCACACTCCTGCGGCCTTTACTTTCACTCTAGAGCTTCTTATAGGCGAGTGTTGGGTTTCTTTAAATGAAACAATTTCCAACGACATTAAAAATTGACCAGCTCTTAAAGAACGACAACGTGCAAAGGCAAGGGAACATTCGTAGGTAGCTGAAAGTTGATTGCACGGAGCTTCTCAATTTAATTGTAGTCTTCCATCATTATACAAATTACGTTGCCATGAAACATGGGTCACAGTCTCATCGTCCACCTTGCAACTGCATTTGGCATTGCTGAAAGTAGATTTCACCCTTGTATAGTCCTCTAGTTTTTCGGCGAACAGTTTGCCGCGGAAATTCGTTTCATTAATAAATTTCGAGACGATCGATCGGACGGCGGAAAATCAACACCGCGGAAGAATTTCAGGGGGACCACACCGGTGCGCCCCGTGTTTGTATTCCGCGAAGAAAAATTGATTAACGAAACTTCAGCCTCGCGCCAGCGGCTAGAGGTCTCTCGCTCCCTCTCACTCTCTGTTTGAAAACGAACTTGCTCGTTTACGCAACCTTGTGCTCCCGAGTAATACACATCTGCCCGTGGGAACTTTCCTTTAATATCTTATTACGATTGTGTGCGGTCGCCGAATGAGTCCATTGTGCCGTGTCTGCCCCGCAATCGGGGTTCCCGTTTAGTAACGAGTAAATTAACTGTCGCCCGCCATGAATCTTTAACCACCGTTGTACCATACGGTTGTAAACACCGGGGAGATTGTTCAACTGTTGCGTTGACTATGGGCTCCATTGCATTGCGCGACAATGCATTGCAACAATGCAGAATCAAGGGAAATAAATCGTGGGAAATAAACTATACTATACAACATAAAGTGCTTGTAACAGTCGCGTCAAATCAGGACAGCTTATTTCGCGATATAGAAATGCCGAAGACACGAAAATGTGTTTTTAAATTTCCTTAAATGTTGGATTTACGAAAAATTGTTTAAAATTGCTGTGTATCTATATCTTCTGTGGAGAAGTATGCGTACAGTCGTCAAGAACACGCTAGGAATTCATTGGTCGGCGGATCGAAGAAACACCGCCGCTAATGTCACGGAATTTTGCCGCGGTAGTCTGTTACACGTTCTCCTAGGCAATAAATTCCAAACGGCATAATCAACATGCGTAATTAATACGCAGCATGCTTCGAGAGTGCATCAATTGCGGTTCGTGTACGTACACGCCATCGCAGAAACTCATTAAACTAAATACAGCGTGACGATAGTCGATGAGTATCGATTGCAATCGGTCGGTTATCATTTCGCTGTGTTCACATTAATCGGAACAACAATCGTTTTCGTAATGGAACCCTCTGTGCACGTTTCGGATAGACTAGGCGAAATTGAACGGAGAAACTTCGCCACAGGAACCTCCTGAACTGAAACTGCTAATTAATCTCACGTCCACTCTGCAATTCGATCATCCTTTTGTACTTTTAATTAGTATAATACAAGAAAATTCTTTCAACAACTTTCATCCGTTGTCTCAACAAGGTCGCTCAAGGTCACTGAAGATCAATAAAAAAAATTCAGATCGTCGGACCAGCCAGAAAGTGTCCGAAACAATTGTTCCCCGGGATTATAAATCGGGGGGTGATGGAGGGAGGTGATCATGGTAAATGGTTCCAGGAATTCCGCGTAAGACCGACAATTAAATCCTCGTCGTGGACGAGGCCAAAGTGGAGGAAGCGTTGCATTATGTATACGCGGATCCAAGTCCGAGAAAACGGGTGGACGAACGAGTAGACACAGGAATCCTCGCCGAAGAAGAAGAAGAAGAAGAAGAAGAAGAGGGGAACAGCCGAATGAATACGATATTGTTGTCATCCGCGGAACACCGGCAACTTCTGTTCGTTCGGCCCGCAGCCCCGCAGCCTCCGGCGCCCCTCACAAATAGCAGTTTGACTCGACTATGGAATAAATTAGCTGTGCTCAAGCTTTTCCACCGACTGGGGGGTTGGAAGCATTGGGGGAGAGGGTACACAGCTAGAAAGAGAGAGAAAGAGAGAGAAAGAGAGAGGAGAGAATTCAGAAAAAGTAAGGAACACTTCCGCGAAAAGGGAGACGATAGAGAAAGAGAGAGAAAAAGAGGACGCAGGACAGAAACAAAGGAAAAAGAAACGGGAAGATGGGGCGGCAGGTTGGAATGGTTGGTTATCAAGAAACAGGGTACTTTGGCCCTTAGGCGGTCCTTAATAATAAATTCATATCTCTACGATCTCTCCTGCTCTTCACCGTTCAGCTCCCTTCTGTTCATCCCCGTCGCCACCCCCTTTGGGGGCCGCAGTCCCGCAACCAAAGACCCCCGGCCACCACAGAAACTAACCGGGGTTCGTCTCCATCTCCGTCTCCGTCTCCGTCTCGCAGTCCGACTACAAATCTCTTTTTTATGCCGCTTAATAAAACTCGTCTGACATATCTCTGACTTCTACCACTTAATTTCGACTCTCTCTCTTCCCTCCCACGCTCCACCGCCGATCGTCTTCCCTTTCCTCGGCGTTCCACGTTCCCGACAAAAATCTGCCAGCTCTGTTTCGTCTCTGATTAACGTTGGAACCACATAAAAATTCATATAACTCAATTTTTTGCTAATAGAAAACGAAAATTCTACGAGCATGGGTTCCTTAAGTTGACTTAAGAATAAGTCACAAAACTAATTCCAAATGGTAAAAAATTAGCTTTCATTTCCTCATAAGAAAACGAAGACTGCCTGTACGACCTAATAATTCAAGCACAGGATCGATATTCCGGAATGACGTTTTCGGTTTTTCGCCGTTGTTATTTCTGTCCCGGTTTCCTCGTGTTCGTTTCCGGTCTATGCGGCGTCCCTTTTGGGACCTCCGCGCGAACTTATTCGTTTCTCTTTTATCTCCGTCCTAACCTCGCGAACCGAATGAATTCGGGTCCCTTTGGGCGGCTGTTATCTTCTCGCAGCCGGTGTTTTGCGAAGGAAGATCGATCTCCTCGGGACGAGCAGCGAGAGTCAACGAATCGATTCTTCCACGGAAATTCACGGAGAACATTCGATGAAATTCTGTGGCCGAAGAACAGGTTATTCTTTCTAAAAAATATGAAAGAAGTACGAAATACTCTATGATCAAATGTCTGCTGCCTTCGCCATGAAACGGACCATTCGACACAATGTTAAGAATAATGAATGAACGAAATGAAAATTTGCTTCGGAGATCGGCGGGGTGTCACCGATCGGTATTGGCATCGTTAACCTTACGATACATTCGAAGTTCGCCGGCGTACAATCGTCGTGGCGAACGTCGGATTAACGCGGCAACGGTGGAAAGAATTACTCGGGATTATGTAGAGTTAAAAGGAAAGCTGAATGAGAACGCAGTTGAACGGAACCAAGGAAAAATTCCGGCCGTTAAGCTTGAATAATTGCGAATGAACTCGGCCGGCTGGCTGTTTGCGAAACCGAGAACGCCGCCTTTATACATTTTGTTTTATAAAAGGGACCAATTAGTAAGTAATATTCGTGTCCGGGAGCGAAGAGTAGAGGGAGAGGGGGCTGGTCTACATTCTCTGAGCTATTGTGCGACTTTTAAAAATCTCGCCAATTAGAAAGCAATTTCCGTGGAACACGCCGGAGGATTTCCCTCCGGTATACCGGATCCCGGTATATTTACTCCGGTTTTCGTTTTCCCTTTTTTCCCCCCTCCGCGCGTTAACTTATTTGTACAAGCGTATTCACTCTTAACCCCGGCGAAAGCTTTCGCTGAGAAATTTTCGTCTTAGCCTTCACCGATATTACTGTTGCTCCGTTTCGACTGCAACATACACACGATTTTACGGCTTCCGTGATAAATTCCAGCCAGGGCTTTTATGACCGCGTATATCTGGTATCTACTTAACTTTCATTTGTTACTGCCACTCGCGCTGCACTTAAAATTCGTTATCGGATTCCCGTCGAGCCGACGTTTACATTCGCCTGGACATGCCGACTGCAGTTTCGAATATTTCATAAAATCGAGCCAACGTATTTCTACATCATCTTAAAGACAATTAATAAGTTAATTAGGAAATGCTCGGTCTTTGGTCGTACGGAATTAACAGTGACGCTCTTTGTCAATTGTCACGGCTGTTGGAGACAATCTATTTTCGAATCCCGTCCGTGAATAATTCTAAATTAGTTTTTGTTCTATATCTCCAGTGTTGCCATAACTAAAACAATACGAGCCAATGCATTATATAGGTTATTGTTCGCTATATTGAGCTGTTTGGTATCGATCACGATACATAGACGCCGCTGACGCAAACGTTACACTAATCAGGGTGTGAGAGTCAATAGTCTATTAAGTATTAAACGTATGAATAATGTTTGATACCGCACAAAGAAAATTACTATTCGCCGGGTCGATCACGATTAGCCGTCAGCCTGCTCGAAGCATTAATAATACACTTTATAAGAGCGATATGTAATTGTATTGTATAATGGAATAGTTAATAATCCCTGGAACCCTCGACGATTCCATCCGCTTCTGCACAATTAAAATTAACTTCAGCAATCGAATTACAGGAGTAACTAACAACGGGCAAACCGTAACCGTAGTGAATACACATATTTATAGCAAGATCGACACAGTTTCAAACGAAAAGTTCATCAAATTCGCACATACGTGTGCCACGTCGAGCGGAAGGTAAATTGGAATCTGCGGTTGCATTTAGCTTTATATTTTTGCAAGTGCAATGATCCTGATGAACATGTACAGGAAAACTTACAATTAAAAGCAAAGCTCTGAACTAGGTAAAAAATATCATTCTGAATTTTATAATAGCGAAACAGGGCTGATCCATCGCAACCACCCTGAAATCACTATCGCCGTCGGATCGTTATCGCAGCAAACGTTTCTGGTGATCGCGTCGCCGAAGACGAGCCTGCCAGGACCTAACCCTGCATCGGAGGCGGGGGTGGGTGTAATCGCCCGGTCGGATCACCTTCTTTTTTCTTGCCGGCAGCCTTTTATGCTAAACGGCCGCTTCATTTGAATGTCGCTAATGCGAAAAACCGATGCATACTAATGGGCCCGGTGTTTTCTCCTCTCTTTCTCATCCCACCGTCGCGACGACCGTCCTCGCCCCTCAGGAACACCGAAATCACCCGCTGTCGTTCCTCCCTGTGTCCGTCCACACTCGCCCGTGCACGTTAATGTGTGGGTGGACGCGTGTTTGCACAGCGGCCGGCCATTTCCGCGGCGCGGCCGCTCTTTATGTCAAATGCATACATTAAGCCGCCATCCTGTACACGGTGCTTCGGAAGAAGCTGCAGGCCAATCGAAGATTTTCTCCGCGAAAATATTCTGTCAGGAATCTGTCTCGTATTCTGTGCACGCTCTGAACAAAGTCTTGCAAGCAGGAAACAGTGTCGAACGAGCTATGATTGGTTTTTGTTTAGACAAACTAGTCTCTGGAAATTGGATTGTTTCTAAAGAAGGAATAATCTCTCGAATTTTTATGGAATTCAAATATGTTATGCAGAGATACAAATTTTGAACAACTTTTTCCTTTTCATATGCTTATTGGGGCTCTCTTTTAGTTTTCTATATATTCAATCCAACAGAACCAAAACCAAAATACAGCTCCTACATATTGTATGAAAAGGAAAAGGTCGTTCAAAATGTCGAAATCTATAACATATTTAAAATTCATGAAAATCGGAGAGAAGTGCCTCTTTGTAAATAATTACGAGATAAAATGTAACGTTCTGCGCCGAGTTTCGCGAAAAATCATCCGACTGATTAAATGGTTCAAGACGAAAACATTCCTGAGGGGCGTATGGTGCACCGGCGGATGTAGTAGTAATTGCTTCGCGTCTCAAATCAAATACGCCGTAACCGGCAGGGGCTAGCCGTGTTTTCGCGCGATTTCACCAACGATGTAATCACGAATTAACAGATCGCCGCAAAAGCATTCCCCGAGGCTTGCCGGAGCAGTTCATTAATTGCGGGTATCTATTTGTCGAGGTAGTCGAAATTACTGAAATCCGAGACTTGGCCAATACGATACCGAACACATCGGCTGAGGAACGTTCTGCATCCGATTGCCGAGCGTTGCCAGCAAATAACGCGACTATCCTCTCTTCCTCTACTTCGTAAACACCTACACCGTAACCGAGCGTGGGTAAAGGTATGTATATGTACGTGTACAGGCCAGTGCTTCTCAAACTTTCTTAAACTCTCGCCAACGGCCGAAAATTACGCGACAGTGATCCGCAGACACGATGCTCCAACTTTTCGAGACTAAATTCTTGAGCGGCTGGAAAAACCCTCTAAACGCTCGCTCGAGGGGAGCGCACTCTATACCTGTCTAATATTAAAACAACTCTCCTCGAAGAGCGAAACTTGTTGCGGGACGTGAACCAAGACTTCGAGCATTTTAGAGACGGTTAAAAAGCAGTTTCTATTTCGTAAAATAAAATTCGTGTTTGAAGAGATTGGATGTTCGGAGACTTTTTGATGGAAAACGTTGGCTGGACCGTATTTCAACCAAGTATTTTGATTGTGAACCACTGATGTACACGAACAGCAGCGGTCCATCATTAGCTCGACAAACGTATCTGCGGGATAGTTAAAGCGTGCGTAAACAAACGACACTTACTGTACAGGCGGATGGTACCGTCGGTTCCTCCGCGTGAATTGTTCGCATTGCACTTGTAGCTGCCATAATCCGACTCCTGAAAAGTAGAATAACGATTGGGTAAGAAACAAGAAGGATCAATTGAAAAGTGAAATCAATTTTGTTCTATTCTCTATACATTGACAAACGAACCCATAAGATTTTAAGCGGATGAGTTTTAGTTTTCTCCCAAAAAATTCCAAAAGTTGCTACAATTTTTCAACCCTCAAAGCAAGGAGACAGACTCGACGCAGTTGATTTCTTTGGTTCCATATAACCTGAGACAAGGTTCCCAACAAATCTATTCTCCTCTCCGATTTTCCTCTGTTCAACGGAATCACATTTTTGTGATTGTACCGTAATTAGAATGTTGGATCCTCGGAGAAGTTAAAGAACTTACAGTGTTGTCATTTATCATTCCCCGCTGTTATCTCACGAACCTCTGATATTGGTTTCACAGAGAACCCGTCCGTTCGTGGCTCGTCTCGCCGGTTCGGCCCGGCTACTTAGCAATTTGTCTTTCGTTTATTTTTCTTGTCTTTCCCCGCGGCTCAAACTTGTAAGATAGTTTTGTTGATAACTTCTGTTGCGGCCGGCTCGCGGTTTGATTTATAAAGAAGACCGCGAGCCGGCCGGGACCCGAGTAAAAGTAACTTCTATCTTGACTCGTTTGTACTTCTGAAATTTTTCCCCAGACGCATTTATTATCCCTGTAAAAGCAACGCGATAAAGATCCCCAGGATCGTGGCAACCGGACAAAAAACCACGGGACGTATACTCTTTGTCTGTCGACAGACACCACCGGGGAGAACTCTCTGTTTCCGCGGAAACAGGGGAAGTCGGGAGTTTTAAGACTATCCGTTTCCATACGTGAAAATAATCCGCGAATAAATCTCACGAGACGTCGCAAAACTTTTCAAATATCACCTGTTGGCTTCGCAGGTGTTGATGCTGGGTAAAGTTAAGGTTAGAGGCGCGTTCCTGTGCTCGATTCGGGACTGGGACCACTGTTACCGGATTATTACACGCTCGGAAAAATCTTCGAATTCAACAGCCACTTTTCTCTCCGCGAAAAACCGTTTGCGCGAACTTTCCCCGCTGAAACTTCCTTTACACGGTACAACGAGTGCCCTTGTCTTCTAATTATAGTCCTCGACCGCCCTTGTATCTAATCTACACATTTTTCATAGAATGTGAAAATAAATAGAACGGCGAACACAGGTGGGAAATGACAAATTACTCAAACATTAGCAGAAGTGGCAGTAATTAATTTCGAGAGCGTTAGAAGCTACTTTATAGGCGTTTACTCTCACAATATCGATGGATTATGATTTGTGATCAATATTGGCAGTCTGCGGATTCGAGAGCAGTGTAACCGGTACATGCTTTTAAACCTCTCCGCTCGCCATTTTAATATAATTTTATAACCCGATCGTTAAAGCGCAACCCGTTTCTACCTTAAAGTGCTACCAGGTTATAGTGGTTTCCGAGTCTGTACTAATAGCGAGGAACGTTTGCTTACGTTTATGTTGTATATGGTTAGGGTCATGTGCGTTTTGTAGAAGGGTTTCTCCGGCGTGGTGGTGACTCTGTATTTGGCGGCGTTCTGAATCATTACCCCGTCCTCCCTGGTCCAGTAATTCAAAGAAATTGGATGAGCCTCGGTGAAGCATTCCAGCGTGACTGCGTAGCCCAAGGGTGCACCGACCAATTGGTGCGGGATCCACAGCATGGGGATAACTGCAACGAGAAAAGTGATTGATTGGCTCATAAATGTTCCAATTACTAGCGATACAAGCCGGTCCTCGGGATCGATAACTGTTCCCCACCGATAAATCTCGGGCCAGAGTTTGCCGAAACACGCGTCTCTCTACTTCGCGGCTCCACGCTCTTCATGCGTCGGACAAAACGCCAGAACACCCCACAAATAATTTTTTCGAGTCAAACGCGCATCGTGCATTCCTACCCTGAAACTTATTTATTCGTCAAAGGTACTTTCAACTGTCCCCTACAGTATACATTTTTTATAATTCAACATGTTCGAAATAGGTGCACTATATTCGATAAAAAAATTTAAATAAATTTTTGTACTACATCCCGCAGACATTTTAAACAATAAAATTCACGACTTCCTCCCCTCGCGTCCACCATAGTGTTTAACCGAACATTAACAGCGCGTCGAAGAGTTCCGTTTCGACTTGAAATTTTGAATGTCCCCACACGATATGCCCATCATTTCCGAAACATTAAATCTCGGAAGATAAATTGCGTAGACTTAACTATGCCGGGCGTAGAGTGGCTCCAATAAAAAAGTAATTTCGCCGCGACGAATGGTTTTCCATGAGCGTCTCTCTTCCCCCGGCTCTGATAATACCTCCACGAGCTTGGGAGTGCTTCAATTTAACTTGAACGTCGTAACAATACACCGAGCGTCTTCGAACTTTCACGGGGAACTTCCGGCCATATTTTTTTAGCCGGTTCATGGTGTGGGGAGGTCCGTGTTCACCGTCGCGTAGTCTCTCCGTGCCATTCGCGACGGGAATGGCAGTGAAACAATAAGGCCGAGGGCGTAAGCAACGCGTGAACACGATCAAGAATGGTCAAGCATCGAGAGGAGCATAGCCAAACTCCGTCGTGCTCGAGAGGCAGAGAGAGAGAGAGAGGGAGAGGACGCTTAAGCGGATTTTCAATTTCCACGGAATTGCTTAGCAAAGTTTTAATTGCATCTATGATGGAAGTTTGTGGGGCTTTTAAAGAAATCAGCGATCCCTGTCCTCGATTCTAATATGAATTTAAGACCTGCGTCATCGTTTGTAACGAGGTAGCCTGAGAGCGATCCGATCTTCTTATGCGCGCAGTAGCGAATCAAAATATTTGCAAAAATAGTTTTCTTTAACGGGGGTGTATAAATAATTGTGACGTTTCAATGGAAATCGTGGAACACAAGCATTACTGATCTATTTTTCTGCTTATTTGGACCAATAGATGGTATACCGGTAAGTCGTTAAAACCTGCGGCACCTACCATAATTTCGATTTTCAATTGCGTCGTCGCCGTATCGACGCGTGCCGCTTTTAACGCGAATTCGCAGGAAATAATATGAAATTAAACACGCGTGCGAGCGACGATGAAATCCCTACGCAACGCTATAAATTTCGCCTGACTGAACTATATTCACCGGCTAGCAAATATATCTCAACGGGGCCGGCTATTTAATTTTTATTGGGGCTCGCAGGGAGCATCGGATATTGCGTAAGGAAATATCTGATTTCAACGTCGGAACGGACGAAGACAGATATACAAAGCCCCGTGTAGACACTGTAAAGGGTTTTAAAATTTAAATAAAGATCCTCCGTCGAATGGTTTCAGGAAGTAACTTTCACCCCTCTCATTCCACGGGGAATTACATGGCCCTTATCTCGCCTTTAACAGCGACTGCAAGCCTGATTTTCTCGATCCTTTAAGATTCCATTGGCTATGTTTTATTTAAGGATCGCGAGAACTCTTGAAAGTATATCTTTCATACCGGCGTCATGCACGATCTATTATTTATCCTATTAAATAAGTTACCGTGCCTTTAATCTACACTGCACTTTCTCCCTGGGTTCGTTCTGATCCGTATCAAATATTTTGATGAGTGCACAAATTAGTTGGTGGCTCTATTTTCGCGAATTTATTGGCCATTTACAAACCGCTAAATGTATTTTAGTCTGTGACATAATCTGCATAATTTTCTCTGCACTTACTCCACTTTACAAGCTATTAATGCAGCTCGATTTGAATTCAAAATAAAATTACGATTGATTAACTGCGAGAGCTACGAAACAATTAGTACACTCGGCAATAACAGCGAATAATTCATAATCAATAATTTGTAACGTGATTACAGCATCCACCATTTTATCCCGCGTATGAATTCTTTAGTGGCAAAGAGTGGCGATCTGTTGACAATTCACTGTCATTTCGATAGCGATTGTTTCATGAAAGCTTAATCTATTTTTGTTACGGACACAGCGGAGATAGGATAGAAATAAAAACATTTTACGGAATTGCATTTTTGGCCGATGCTTTTAGCATCCGGTTTTTGCAATGATAAAACTGGAAATTATTCGTGGTTGTTGCTTTCGCTCGTCGTCACGGTCTCCTATAATTTATCGCTCGTTTTCTTCCAAGAGAAATCTTGGCGACGCGTGAAACAAATATCGCGATTTAAATTGGAGTGCATTCGACACCAGCGCGCGATAGGGAAACTGGGAAAAGAAAAGTGATACGGTGGCAAGTGGATGTAAATTACCTGAAAATTTAAATAAACATCCCCCTCGAATTGCTCCGGGGAACAAAGTGCATTCCTTTGAGCCTTCTTCCTTTATCCTACCCAGTTCCATTGATTTTCCCCACTCTCCTCGAATTGCTTTCATTTTCCACTGTCTTCGACGGCCGCGGGAAAACCCTTACACATTGTGTGCTTAAACAAAACGACCAGCGTCGTTTACCTTCACCTTTGTTCCGCGAACGACACTGATCTCCCTTGCAAGAGGAATCCAGTTCAACAGGAAGCATTTGGTAAATTTCACAAAAGACCTTGTACACGTTGAATTATTACTTATTATTATTAATCTCCGGCTCTTTATGCAAAATGGAAATTGTCTGAATTAATTGGGAGAAACCATATACAAGGTGTCCCTGGCAAAGCGTGCTTAGAATCACCTCAGGAATCACCCCTTTCATTTTCGAATTTCTGGGACACCCTGTAAAAGATTCTATCTGCCTTGAATAATTTTTATCGTGTTCATAAATTCTTTTAGAATCCGCATGAACAATTGGAAAAAAAATCGAGCCACTTCCATAGACTGCTATAGCGTTCAACTATTTGTGTAAAAGACGGAACGTTCCTAATCCACGTCGAGAAAAATGTATTCAGCCACGGTGTGTGTTTGTCGCGAGGAGACGAGACACGCGAATATCTGTAAAATAAGATGAGAAAATGTGGAAATATCCAAACGTCGTCGTCGGAACCGATATAAATTGGATAAAGTCTCTCTGGTGGATTCCCTTTCAGATTCCCTTCTCCTTGGACTTCTGTCTTCTCCGTATAACTTATACACGGCGGTACTTTTATTTCGTACACACCGCATGCACATCCACAACGTCTCGTCGTAAATCAGCTCCGACCTTCTACCGAAGCTCGGCCAAACGCGTCGAAACAGTTCCTTTTGACAAAGCAGCTCCTTCAAACTGAAAAACATACTTCCCTCGGATACGATAAACTTTCTGCGTCCTGTTCGCTAAACGATTCATAGCTACACCTCTCCAACTCGGGACAGAAATGTCGCTTGTACTGTTTCAACCCTCGATAATTAACTATAGCGCGTGGATGGACATGTAAATGTGGGTAACGGATTATTTATGAAGACTTTTCAATTTCTGATTCATAAAACAAGTAGCTCCAGCCAAAGTGTTAATAAGAAAAATATTTTACCCTGTATAGAACCAGGGTAGATGAAATGTGAAGATTACGCGTGTAATATATTAATTTGATCGTTCGAATATTCTACGTGGGGTTAATTACGATATATCGTGAGAAGGGTTTATGTCTCGATAGATATTTTAGAAAGCTCTTGCATCGACACGTCGGGACCTTGACAAGCGAAACAGTTGAACAGGATCGCTCGCTAATGAACGCTGATACTTGGAAACATTTCCTTTTCAATACAATCACTTTGAGCCAGATACGATTGCACTTGAAAGCAATTAAGCTAATTACAACATTTTCCACGGGAGCAGACGCGAAAGGCAAATCGATCAAAGCCTGGTGAAAGCGGCAAAAACATACGGATACGAATTAATACGCTATTAAATGAATTTAAAGGCTCTCTTCGTTTATTTCTCTCTCACATACTCCTCTCTTTCTGTTGCTAGCTTTCGCGATACGATATCGTCGCACAACTGAAATATACCACGACTCGCTACTGCCCACTAAACGTATGCGATTTAATTTAATTAAAAAATTTTCCGACCGAAACTCTTCCTTTTAAATTCCTTCTACTTCCAGTGCAAAGAAATTAATATTGTCGCGTTCACGTTGAATTGGCTGACAAACAACTGAATTAAAAATCCCCTTTTCAACAAAATGGTACTCGTTGAAGCAAGATTTATTTTTCTAAATAGTAGATAGTTCGATGCAAAAGACGGTGAACATTTATGACCGAATACCGAACAGATTGTGCGCGATTTTTACGAGGAAATGGTGACAAGGAGAGGCTGTAACTCTTCAATAGCTCGGCCGCAAACCAGAGGTACTCAGACGAAGAACGGGGTTCGTATCGTATTCACTCAACGGCCATATATCAAATCCACGAAATCATCGACGAAATCTTGCAGGCTGTTAAACGACCGAGCGGATTGTCGCGGAAGCTCTCCGATTTTCCGGGATATCCCGGCGAGAGTGTCCTGGCACGTAATACAGGCTCGTGAATTACTTTGGATTTCAGGGGAGGCCTCTCGCCCCGTCGTCCCCCGGTTCCCTCTCTGCTTACCGATGCCAGCCGGCCGGAGCCGGCGAGGGAGTGCTGTCTTCGAATAGCGCAAAGGATATCCGACACCTTCTTAAAATGCAAAACATTTCGTCTGAGAGTGAGAGGGGGCGAGAACGGGGATGGTAGGAACGGTTCGCTGGGGGGTGGGCGTGATGCCTTGGATCCTTATTGCAAGAACGGGGCATGGTATACGAAACCTTTCGACTGGCGTTACGGTTCGATGTTCCACACCCCCAGACGCCCCGTTTTTCCTCGCTGTCTTCCGCACACGGCACTGCAAGACAAGAAGTGCCCGACGCTGTTTACATTATTCCGCTACCGGCCTGATGATTTTTTAGACAGCCCCGAAGCTATTTGTTTGCTCGTTCCCTCCACTCGTTTCAACCCTCTTCTAATATTTTGTTTATTTCTCGTCTGCTACTCCACTCGGGACGTAGGACGTCCGGTTTCGTTTTTTCTATGATTCTACGATAAATATTCTGAAAATACGGTATCATTATTATGTTGCAAATACTTTGCGTGTTATTTCAATTTGCAGGAAGCGACGCAGAATTTGGACGTGCCTGTACAAACGAATTGGGTGGCAGGAACGATTCCGACCAGCCAGGTGAAGCACCGTCCGCGCAATTCATTCGTGAAAACGCAATCAACATAATCGCATCCGTCGTTCGGCTTCTGAGAAGGTCTCGGCGGGTGTAGCACGGAATCTCGGCTGCGTCGGAGGGTTAATCAGAGCAACAGCCAGTTCGAAATCACGCGACGAGCCTGGTAATTCGTTCGCTCGCGGACTGGTCGGGGTAGAGGGAGAGAAAGAGAGAGAGAGAGAGAGAGAGGGGGTGAATGGCGGCCAATAAAGCGGAAAAGGAGTGAGACTAACGGGCTTGTTCGAAAACCGACGGGGGCGACGGGACCCCCGGTCTCTTTTTCCCGTGGCTCGGTTCGCGGGTGATAAATCGATTTCGCGGGAAACGAACCGTGAAAAATGGCGGGCAGTCGCACGTGGAAAATGTGTTTCGGCCGATAGCGCTTTTCCACGCGCGAACGCGAAGGAGCGGGGAACACACCGTTCGCCTCCACGGTTAATGCAGTTGACCCTATGCACCGCCCCTAAATCCTACGATCTCGTTGATTGCCGAGCACCATCGTATTCGCCCTGTGAGAACCGGTCTGTTCACCGTTGCGCACGGAGGATCGCGTTATCTCACCGCGACTCGAGATTACCGTAAGAGCACTTCTGCAAGCCGCGACGCGATCTGCATTGTGCGTTTCTCACTCGAAATTGGATCGGCGACGAGATACAACGGCTCGAAATGTCTCCGGGCGTTTAGCGCCAAATATAGTCCGATCCACGACGCTGATACCACCAGAAATTGAAAATGTAGGGCTGCGTTCGGGTTGCGATCCCACTGTTCCCCGAGAGAATGTTGCATTGTCCTCTCGCGATGCTGTGTGTCGAAACTTGAAATCTTGTTCGGAATTTAGATGCAAATGTATTTAACGCTGCCGTACAATTGGCGCGCGCAGAAATTCAATGTGGAATTGCTCGGCAATTTTTGGTATCCTGTGAACGTATGAACATGAATATGAGGTTACAACAATTGACGAGATGGGAATTTGATAGGAAGGAACGATACGCAGCCAGTCTCCTCGGAGACTCGGCGTTTGTGTAATGATCGATCCTCAAACACGAGCCGACATAGTCCCATGTAACATTGAATCAGACAGGTTGATCTCTATGCAGTTAATCATTTACAATTAGCCTGCACAGTCTTAACTTGGCCCCCGGAGGTTTGAATATTCGATGCTATCGATCCCATAACAGGTGTACCGAGCAGGCTGGAGGCCCAACGAATCGGAACAAACGGAAAAACAACATTGGCCCGTTTGATCAATTTTTCAATCACTCAGCAAATGTGTGATTTTACGTAAATTTCATTCTAGAGACATTCCTTGAAAATTGTCAACAGCAGACATTTTCTTCGCGATGGTGAGAATTCTAGAAAAGCCGAACACGGTTCCCACGAAACAGAGGATGGGAACATTGCAGTTCTTTCGAGCTGGACGATTCGTGGCCTGCGAAGGTATTAAGGAAGGGCAAGGTCAACAGTAATGCCCTTATCGCAGTTGGCAAACAGCTGTTTGCTTATCGTGCCCCGACGTCCATCTCGTTAAATGCAATGGTGCTCGTTTCTGTCTACGGCTGGCAATCTGATCGAGGAAATGCTGCTGGGGCTCTTGTTTTCGGATCGTCGATGCCTTTTTCTGAAATATACGAAGCGACCAACTTTAACCATTTCGAAAAATCAGTGAAAATGTGATACAGCTGGAAACTGAACGAATTCGTGATTTTGCCAGACAAAGGGGTAGTTTTTGCGGAATTCAATGGCTGCTTCGGTAGAACCCGGAGCCGAACGACGACGCCGTAACAATGTCCTTCATTTGTCTGCAGCAAAGGTAAACACGGCACGCGGCATAGTACAGATAATATTGAAGTTGTAACCAGGTTAGCGGAAGTGGAAGGGAAATCCTGCGCGCGCCGTTGAAAATTCACTTAAGGCGGGAAACTAGGTGTGCACGCGAAAGTTCCTGGAGACTCGCGAAGAGGCCTGGGAAACGTTGAACACCGTTGACCCCAACAGTTCCCGAAACAGTTCGTCTATTCGGATCCACGGATGTCGCGCGTTTGCGTCTGCGGGTAAATTCAGCCAATCGTATCGCCGAAAATCTAATTGACATTTTCTCTGCGGCGCAATCATTGTGTGCCGCTGGTTCAATTCTCTCCGTTAATCATATACGGCATTAACGAAACCTTTTATTTGTAGAACGGATACGCGGGCGAATATTGTTCCGTTTTTGCCTCGTAACGAACCGGACGGATTCAGTCTCGATCCCAGGAGATAATGAGCTGGATAGTATCGATTTTGGGTTCTTGGAATGGTTCCGAAGAATATATGTATTTTTATTAACTGTTTAAATTTAGTTTTGCATTTAGCAATTTTCTAACATTCGAGCGGAGCACAATTTTTAGCAGTCGAATTCCGAAGTCTGACAGAGACGGCGAATTTAAGTGAGCCCAGACGAACCCGTAACCTAACCTGACCCAACCTAACCTATCCAGCCGTCGGTGTACTTTTGATGCTGTTTAACTTCCAGCTGAATTAGCTTCCATCCAGCTTCCTGCTTGTTCCCCGCACATTGTTCTCCACAATCTAACTCGACGTCGTTTACACTTCGCAGTAGCTCCGGCTAATATTTAAACCATAGGCTGCCTACCATAGATGAATCACTTTCGTCGAGTGTGTGCACGTCCTCAAGAATTTCCTATAGTCGTCGCGAATGCTATTCGAACGATTTTTCCCTGGCCTGAAATCACGTCATTGTCTTCGTCGCGTTACTTCCCGACCTTCGCGAAGATAAAATTAACCGGAATAAAATCGGATTAACGATACACGACATCACGGTTCAACGAACTATCGGAGATTCGTTCCCTTTCGGATTTACCACTCGAAAATTAAATTATCGGATACTTCGGCTTCGTTTCAGTCCGCAACGTTTCGTTCGGGTTACTGCCGCGATAGTGGTCATCATAACGCACTGTATATCTGCTTACGAATCTTTGGTATTTTCATAAAATCTACGGCAGAATTTACGAGCCTGTCGGATTGCACAAGTACGAATTACACCAACCGCAAATTTTATGGGGGGTCGGTTTAGGGGTTAATTTCTGTTGTGTAACGACTCGCTGGGAAATGCCACGGTTTACGTCGTTTCAAATGTTCCTCTTAGCGTGCGAATACCGGATTATTATTATGACCATCGTTGTAAGCGAGCAATAATTCTTTCCCTTTGAACCGTGAGGCACTCTTTCCGTTTCCAACTTTACGAACGGTGATTTCTTCGCCGTGGGCTCTTCAACCAGAAATTCGCTAGACTTTCAATTGCGCAGGAAACTATGGTAAATGTGCTGCGGGTGTACGTTTTACTGCGGTATTTGTACAATTCAATGAGAATGTATTCTCGTTGGCTAGGCCAACATAATTGTCAATTTTTCAAATTTTCCTACAACTTTCAATTTCACCTACTCAATTTTGCTATAAATGCATAAAGATCCGCAGCCTAGTGATAACATTAATCGATCGTAAATGCAGTATTATGAAGCAATTTGCCATCTCCCTGATGAATCCCAGACAGTCATAGTAATTCTATTTGTGTGACCGAAACTGCAAAATTAATGTCGACCACGTTTAATTTGAAATTGCTATTTCAATGCTTTTTAAGTAATTTGGGGGCTTCCTTTTCAAATTATTTCAATTCCTACACTGATGGATGTTCATGTATTCATTGGTCTCGTGAATGCTTAAAATCTAGTTTCGACTAAAGTAGAGCGCACTGTATGAATTTTTGAGGCAGCCGACATGTGCATCTCTTTGTCGTATGCTACAACGATTAGAAATTGTCTAGAAAATTACCTTCCTACGGAATGTTGAATATAAAATGATTTGCAAGGCACTGGAGAGAGGTAGACTCTTGACATCGTGAGTGATTAGTTGACATTCCGTATTATGAAAGAGAATACGATCCAAGAGAAGATCGTCATTGTGACAGGATACGTATATTCCCACAGTTCCTGCGAGGAGAATGTAGAAATGAATTTTAATGCTTTGTAAATGTAATGAAACTGTGCCACTCGGATTTATGAATACTTCTGAAACATACCACTTTCGCAATATTTTGCTCATGAAAATATAAATTTCTATTAAAGGAAGTTTAATGGACTTCGCACGTTATTATTTCTGCTGTCTAGTTCCAACGTGGGAACGCTGTAGCAATTCCATGGAACCTGCATCAAAATTTCATTGCACATTCCTTGAACGCGAAATATGTAAAAATAATACGTAAATGCACGGACAAAATTACAACTTGATTTTTCCGTCTTCGGAATAGCATATAGATGACTATTTTATAAAAGCGTCGGTAAGCAGCAGCGAAGTCAACGTTGGAACTACCGCAAGATCTGGAAAGGCCAGCGATCAAAACTAAGAGTTCGTACTACCGCGCGAAACTTGGGCTGTCGACGTTTTATGCCCGTTGTTCGAGAGCAATTAGGGAAGTTTCGGATTCGGAAAAACGCGAACCGGGAGTTTGGTGGCCAGCTGGGAACACGATGATCTCCGGGTCTGCGGATCTCGCTTGTCTCAGGCACGTCGAGGTGATATCCCGAGGATTTGGAATTCAGTAACCGGCAATAGCCGAAGTAAGACCGGGGCTTAGCCGTCTCCGGTCTCGAGACCCTTCGAGGGTGGCTGCTAGTTCGATTTACGGTAATTCGGCTGGTATTCGGCAGCGGCGACTCTGTTCTCTCTCGGATGTCAAACAGTCGGTGAATGGAGTAAGAGGCGCGCGTTAACTGAACACGCTCTGCCAACCTAACCCCGGGACCAGGACCCAGACACGAACCGGGTGAGTTCTCAGTTCTCGGGTTCGGTATGTCTTCTGCGAACCGGAAATCAACAAAGACCTCGCATAGCTTACGGTCACTTGGCCGTGTTATCCGGTCTGCTTAACAGCATAACGGTATTAATTACAGACGTCGGGGATCACTTTGTCGATCCCTCCACCAGTTACGAACATCTCGTTCTTGTAATTCGACCGTGTCTTTGTCGTTCTTCTCGTCGCCTCGCACTTTGTATGTCGACCCTTTCGAAAAACGAGCCCTTTCGAATTTTTTCGATCCCTTTGACCGGCTGGAATTTGTTTTAGGCCAAAGTCAACAAATCTGTTATAGTCAGGATATCCTTTGGGACTGTTTAACGCGTGAATTCTTTGTGAGAATTTCAAGTTCCATGGGATATTTCGTGGAAAATGTAGCAAACAAAATATTTTTACGTTAGCTAATTACTAGATCAAGCGAGAACAAAAGCGAAAACATAAATTATATGAAAGATATAATTATAAAATTCTGAGCTGTGACAAGTTCGAGAACAATTCCGCAGGTACATTTGCAAGGACCTCGGAACACGGAACGTCTCCGCAGCGACCCAGGAGAATCTTCGCATTAATCGTGCTGCATTGTCCAAAGAATGTTCCCGAAACGTCAAAAAACATAACCGCGGCAGTATATTAAAGAAGAATTTCCTGGAAGGAGAAACACATTTCCTTCTCTGCAACAATAAATGTGGAATCGAGTAAAAAGGATGCTCCGTTAACAGATGCGGAATCTCGTTACCAGCCTGCAGATCTTTATGCATTTATGGTACCTGCGAGCTCGTAGAATGCGAAAGAACGTTTACATCGGCAAACATTCGTTCCATGGTTTTCCAGCGAGGGATTTTGCCGCTAAAACGAAATACGTTTTCCCTTTGTGCAGGATTTAAAGATCTCTCCGTTGGCCGCGTTATAAGTGAAATATTGTTAAAAAATTGATCCAGTTGAACGGGGATCGAAAGATTTAAGAATTTCGGGAGGTTAAGCGGCGACACTTTCGCTGGCCGCTTTTAAACGGAAAAAACGATAGAAGAGCAGCGGAGAGGCAAGGTAAATCGGATTGGTGTTCTCCAATTTGTTTAAAAGCTCTCGGGCGCGAAATGTTTCGGCTCCGGATCGTGTGCGGAGGCGATCCAAAAATCCGTTTTCCCCGGCGAGATTTACGAGGCCCCGTAGCCCCCCAATCAAAACAATCTGTATCGGAATCTCGCGGATCGACGGGAACACCGTAGCTATCCCGTCGAAACAGACGGCTCCGCCGCGATTTTCGTCGGCGAGCACCGGCGAAACTAAGTTACCGCCGCGATGAAACTTGACTGGTACAAACTATCTTCGTAACGACAGCTGGCAGTAACATCGTTCCGGCAACTTGCTTCCGGAACTACGTCCCTGCGCATCAATCATACAGACCCGCCGGAATGATATGCACCGGAACCATCAGCCTCCGCATCTCTGCCCCCGATGAACACGAAGAAATCATACTTGCGTAGCACCGTCCAATTCTCCCTTTAATCTCAATATTTTTGTTGTACAGTAATCCCTGATCTAAGCCGCGTCTCTACTTTTTGTGGCCGCGTCGACCGCGCCGAACGTAGAAAAAAAAACTGAAAGGGAAAGAAGTTTTGCAATCGTATGCTTCCCAGCGGAAGGGGTTAGGCGAACTGGCTTAGATCGAGAAATCGCCACTCTTCTCACGTCCCACTCCCGCAAGTTTAATTAAACAATTTTTAACGCTTGTTACGAACGCCGATTTGTATGGAATAATTCCGACAAGCTAAAACCGAACAGTTCGTTTGTTCCGTTTAAACGGTTCGCCATGTTCGGAATAAAACAATTTATTGGGCAGACGTGTATATCATTGTACTTTATAATTTGATTCTTTTTTATGTAACTCTTTTTTCCATGGATGCCTACATATTCCAGAAAATGAAACGGAAACATTTCACGCGGAAGATCAGTGTTCAAATACTGCCGATTGATCGCTTTTTTTAAATTTTACGGTATTTTATATTTCTGAATCATTTACCTCGATGTATATGTATATTATTAATTTCAATAGATTCGATTCCACGGTGTGTCGCATTGGATGGTCTTTGGGAAAACTTAATGTGGCTCTATACACGGGTTTTCTAATACGGGCCTCAAAGGGCTATCCCAATTAGGTAGTCATGGATATTCCCCGTTAGATGCCGCATGCTTGTCCAATGGGCAGCCCCATTAGGGCCTAACATCCAAATTAGGCTAGTCTAATGCGGACCTATAGATCTGCCTAACTGAAATTCTAATATAATTCATCAATTAACTAGTTTAGAGTGAAGCATCGTTTATATACGTTTTGCAATCGGGATTCTGTTTCAAACGGCATTTAAATGGCATGCAATTCAATCTCTCTACGTGTGTTTTCGCTTACACCGGTATTCAGTCTGATCGAATAGAGTCCGGACGGGTATAAAACGCGGTAAAAATTAAATGAAATATAATAATGTAACACGATATATCCGTGGTAATTATCGACGGAATATAGTGGAGCGTGTAATTGCGCGCGTCATAGTATTAACTTCGCTGAAAAGAGGGAGGGAGAGAGAGAGAGAGAGAGAGAGAGAGAGAAAAACTACGAGCGTTGATAAAAAGAATACTAATTCCAAAAACGTGTTGCCCCGAATCAATAAAAACCGGTGAAGCTTTAATGAAAAGTTATGGAGAAACAAAATTGAAATAATTTCGACGATATTACTAACTAGTGGAAAACAAATTTACGGGACGAGTCCGTTGATATTCGTGCAAACAAAAACTGGTTTATAAAACGCCCGGAAATATTGTATTTTATTTCACGGTAAACGTAACGAGAGATAAAATGTGTCGCTAATACTTTGAAAAACTCGGTTCTATACGAACGCAAACACAGCTCCTATATATTCTCGTTCCCACCGAATATTTAGGAATATATTTTCACGATTTACGTTAATTCCTACAGTTCGCGGCCCCAAATAAAATACGGTATCTGGTTATTGACGCAATACGTTTCAATGCAGCTTCTCGATCAAAGAATGCATTAAAAACATTTAATAAAACGTTCGCGTCACACGGTATTCAGCGGAATTTAAGTAACTCGAACAGTTCTAAATCTTTTAAAAATTTTCTTAATCGCTTGAAAAATGAAGTTGTCTTAATAGTCTTTTACTGTTACTGACCTCGAGAATGCATCTGCAAGGTATTGTAGCGAATCTTGTAAAATTGTCAAAGCTACAAAGGTACAAAGGTCGTGCCTCCCCTGTGGGCTAACAGACCTGAGAAACGAGGACGATGATCTGCATCGCGACGATGTACGAATGCTGGCAATAATTTAAAAAAATAAAAAATATATTCTCACGCTACACTGCATATAGTTTAACATCGCGAACCTGTTTTAGCCTGCACAAATACTGTCCCGTTTAAAAAAAAACATGATGAAAACCCACAAAGCGAGCGTCTCGAAAAATATAAAACTTGAAATGGCAATAAAAATGTGAATCGACGGAGGTTCAAATAAATCTGTTCGAGGCCATTTAATTTATGTAGTGGCAGGACCGACGATCATCCTGGAAAGAGGAGTTCGAAGACGTTGGGAATGCGAACGAGGAGACGCAAGGTCGGCCGATACGGCTCGGTGTTTCAACGAAGAAAAAGCCGTCGGACCACTCGAAACGCGGCCCATTACCCTGCCCCTCTTCGAGCTCCTCCTCTCTTTCAGCAAGAAGAAGATGGTCCTCCTGGAGGTAGCCAAGTTTGCGATCCTCGTGCGCGGGCGGCCGCGCGCTCGCTTTCCGTCGTCGTTGCGAAAGTACTCCGGAATACGATAGTCTGTCGCGTAATCCCGTCGTTTCAGTTTGAACTTAACGGCCGCGTGGCCTCGAGGGCGTGCAAGGATCAAAGGACACGCGCTCCTCTCCGTCAAAGAAAAATGAGGAGGGAAAGGGAGACGGAAAGCTAGATAGTTGAACAGACAGAGAGCGAGAGGGAGAAAACCCTGAGATCCTGCGCGATATTACCGCGAAGTTACGTGTCCTGCGAGAACGGATGTCAGCTACGGAAGGTAGAAAGAAAGTCGGATTTCTGGGCGCGAGGATCGATTAGACGGCTCTTTACTCCATTTTTCGTCCATTATGTTGACGGCGTTGCGGGCGTGAGGAGGAGCGCGAGATAAAAGGAGAATCGAACGGGAGAGACAGAAATACCTTGACGGAGTTAACGAAAAAGGTACCCGAAGAGGAAATCCCACGAGGATTTCCTTGAGGTTCGAGTGCAGGGTCTCGAGAGATGGCGGGAGTGTGGAAAGGAGAAAATAAAAGCGAAGGAAATGTGTGTTTAAGGACGGAACAAAGAGCAGGGGAACGAACGCGAGACGCGACGAAGAGGGCAGAACGCGTTCGAGGATAACGCGCCGGGAATCCGACGCGACGCGACGGTGTGTCCGCGGTGAAGAATGCGATGAATGATTCTGCAGGACCCCGGGAAACAGGACTCGAAACGGTCCGAGAGAATCCGGGGAGGTAGGTGGAAAAGAAACGACGGGGAAATCGGCGCACGAGACGCTGCAAGAACTTCTGAAAGTTAAAAAGCACCGTGTAAAAAAGAATCGGCAGCGAACCGAGGAAGCAAGTGAAACGAGATAGGGGCGTGGGAGAGAGAGAAAGAGAGATAGAGGGAGTATAGAGGATTGTAGAAGAGGGTAGCGGAGAGAGCGAGGGGGTTGAAAACGAAATCGGTGAGCCGAAAAGGGACCAAAGGCGAAACAGCAAGAGGGACAAGTGTACGCGGATAGAATTGCAAGTGCAAAGAACGGCAAAAGAGACCGTGGAAGATGGGAACAGAAATAAGGAAAGCGGAACCGGGGTTAGGGGCTGAGTTCGGGGGGATGAGTTCAAGTAAGAAGAACTCTCATTTCGGTACACAGAAGGTGCTTCTGCGGAGAAACGACTATCCGAGCAGTGGGAAGAAAGCGACAGAAAGAGAGGGACACGTAGAAAAAAGGACGAAAAACTTCCTGGGACGACTGGCGCAACAGAGAACCGCACCGAGGAACGGAGAGAGCGAAACATTGAAAGAGAGACAGAAACGGAGAGAGAACCCGAAACAGAGAGGGAGAGAGAAAACGAGATAGAGAGGGAGAATCGGCTCGTGGTAAAGCGAGGTGAGTCAGAACAGAGGCATTGTCGCATTAACATTCCTTTCGTGTGAAGAGGGTGCGCGGCGGGGGAGGGAAGAGCGGTTAGGGTGGGATTTGATTATGGAGGGTTGCTAGTGGCCCTTCGGGAGGGTCGGGATTAGGGGATGGGGTGGGGCACGACGTTACAGGGGGTTGGGGATCGAGCAGAGATAGAAATAGAGAGTCCTGCGCCCCGAACCAGGGAGAGGTTACGCGAATTAAACTGGGTCTTCCTTTCAGCTTGTAAGTGCCTGACGCTGGAAAAAAGGGGTGAATCGCCACTCGTAACGAGGATTTCGGAGACATGACTGAATCGGGTCTCGCGGGAGCCCTCCGCTATACTTCTGAAATTTCCTAAGTGCCGGTGCTACATTAAGAATACAAATTTGAAATCGTCGTCGTCGAGTAACGAAGCGAGTGACCTGGTTTTTCGAGCAGACGATCTCGCTCCCACTTTCTCTCTCTCCTCTTCGGCTATACGAGGAATACCTCGACGACTTCGTTCCTCGATGAAATGTTAATTTATATTAGAAGATCTTTGTCGCGAGTCCCGCTCGAGCTGTTGTTAAAAATTTAGAGGACGTTACGCGGTCGGATGTTCTGTTTTAAAGTTCTAGTGGTGGTCGTATTCTCTAGAATTAACCTGAGATTATACCTAAAGTATACTGCGTCGCAATGGTAATACCACATGAAGATACAAGTACACAATTTTTCGACATTTTTGAAGTTTTATGCGAGGTTGTAGAACTATTTCGGACACGAGGAGGAAATTTGTATGGACAAGAGCAGAAGCTAATCGTCGCGTCAGCAGCAAAGGCCAACAAAAGACGCGCAACGATGCACCCAGCCTCCATCGTGTCACTACATTACTGTATTTTTCAGAAGAAGGAGGAGAGGTTTCAGCTACATAATAAATAGCGCCGTTTGTACGTCGCTGGAGGCTACTTAAAGGCACGCTTACTCAGTGTCACTGGTAATGTAACGGATTAATGTCCCATTTTTCGAGGTTGAGTATCTCTGCCTACGGAGCATACTAATGCACTCCGTGATACACAGCTTAAAAGCCACTGTGCCCGGCGTCTGTGTCGCTCCTAATGTAATCATCGTTGAAATACTAGTTATTTTTACGCGTGTTCTTCGAAACCCGATCGATATCACGAAATTTTTCATCTTCGTTACTAATTGATTAAACCTTTCTTAATTTCTGCCAAGCTTTCTACATATAGTTGCAGAATACGTAGACGTATTTTAAATCGTCGAACTTTGTATTGTAGAGCAAACGGAAAATTCAAGGAATTCTAAATTTCAAGAACTTACGTGTACTAAACGCGACAAGTCTGAATCGTCGAATTCGGTCTGTCGCGAGAAAATTTTTGGACAGTTGAAAGAGTGATGAAAATGATAAGGGGTTTCGGACGCGTATTGGACAACAGTTTCTTCTTTTGGATTTCAGGAACAATTTCAGCATTAGAGCTCGTTGGCACGTTGACAACCGCGTGAAACAGCTCGCACGTCAATCGTGGTGGACGCGTTGAATCAGCGACAGTTTATGCGGGGCTCTGGTTTACATATGCGCGCAAACTTTCATCCAGGAAATTGAGAGATAGACATCTGTCGACGGTGGCCATTGTACGCGCCGATTGGATTTTCAGCCTTAAAACGGTCCGCGAATTAAACTGTGTCCTCGATCCTTCGACGCGTACCGCTGATAAATCCCTGTCTCCCCTACCGTGTTCATTCGTTATTTCGAGAATCGATTGGATTACTGTAAAACACGCTCTTCGTTTTCACCCCTGCCTGCCCTGTCGCCCATTTTATTCCCCTCTGCAGCTCTTCCTTTTTTTTCTTTTTGACGTACTCCATTTGCTAATAGCTATTTGTTGTTACCGACGATATACCGACGTATATATTTGCCTCCGACAGCTGACTTTAGGCGTAGCTGCGGACCGCTCTCGGTTCACTATACATCATTAAACGACTATTAATCAAGTTTAATATTTCCGAGATTCTCGTTCCCACAATTTTCAAGACCTCTCGCAATATTTATGCCGAAAGTAATTTGTGGAAAATGCAATTTTGTTCGACTAGAAAAATTTCTCCCCGCTCGAAGAATACTAAAATATAAATACCAGCACATTTTAACCCCTCCACTACGAGAAATCGTGCAAATTCTAGGCGACCCGGTGTACAAGAAAGAAGTTTCTGCAACAATTAAAAGTTTCAAAGTCGTTCGGTCCGTTCTCTCGCAAGTTCGGCAACGTTTCTATATTTTTCCACGAACCCGTTCCCGCTTCGAGCTACCTCTCCTTGTCCCGCGTAACTATTAATTAAATTTTCCATCCGTCGCCGACACTGAAATAAATCCAGTTCCGAGGGTAAACAACTCGACAATGTTCCTCCCCGCCTCATAATTCACATTGGCCAGTGGAGAATTTATAATGGAAACATCGGCGGGCCTGCACACTCGCTATTAACAAATAAGGATAACGAATAAATCCCTATGGTCACCAATTTTTCCCTTATTCGACGAATCCAGAATTTTTTTTAAAAATTACCATTCACTGTATATTGTACACGTAATGGTACAAAACAGTCAAGAATTTTTCCATAAAACAGAAGAATTCTCTCTACAAGGTTTCCTCTTTTATTACCGGTACAAAAGTCGCCAAGTCCGCGAGACAAATGGTTCTATCGGCGACGTTAAAATATAACAAAACGGAATTGAGAAAACAAGGTATATGAAGGGAAACCTGATCGGGAGTGAGCGTTCTCCCGGAGCAGCGGGGTGGTATATTTTTTTCAAGCGGAATCACTTCTTCGCTGGTTGTACCACGATTACCACCTCCGTCCTTTATTTTTCGGGGCCGGCCGGGTCTGTTTGCGCTCGACGGAATATTTCCATTAAACCGATTACGCCCTCCCCTATTTAGCCCGTGTGGATATCTCTCGTTCTCTCGTTACGATGTTCATCGTCCTAATCACTGGAGGCGAGGGGCGAGGGGTCAGGGAATCGAGAAAATTTCGAATCGGGGATAATTCGGCTGACGCGGGCATAAAACTGAGGCCGGAGAGAGAGAGTAACGGAGAGAGGTTTGGTAGGCATCGGGATCGGGATCGAGCCGGAACGAGGAAATGGGCAAATTGGGGCGATCATCCGCGGGGACGGAGTCCGTGTAATACATTTCGGAAATTGCAGATGATACCCTCTCTCGCACACGCTGCGAAAGCTGCAGGCCGTTGCAGGCCACCGTTGCATTTCGCCCGTCGAAACCGACCGGACGATCCGAACGACAAATCGTCGGTGCTCCCCGGTGCTCTATGGTCCTCGAATCGCTGGGATTCCGTGCCTGGATCCCAGTCGGCGAATCGGTGAACGGTGCCGCTCGTTATCCGGCGACGTGTGTTTTCGAACGAGAAAACGCGCCGAGCCGGGCCGTTTCGTGTCCGTGCGCCCGGAGAACATCTCCACGAGAAGAAGCACGGCGCCAAACCACCCTCCAGAATCACTTCCATACCGAACGGTTTCGTTCCAACCCGCTCCCGACTGATCACCCATCAACGCTGAACTACGTTCGCCGCGGCAAAACAATGTTTGCACGGTTTTCTCTGTCACCGGCGCCCCCGAACACGAATCGAGTGTCTATCGGCGCAAATAAAACGCAACCTGTTCGGGATATTAACCATTTGTTTTAGATCGACGTGTAATCGCTTTGCGAAAATAATTAATATAATTGAAATATAATTGAAACGAATAATATCGTGCAGTTTTATACAATTTCGGAAATGATGAGCGACCTTGAGAATAGATTGCGAGGAATTCCCTATGGAAAGTTGATAAAGACCCAGGTGTTTCGGGAATAGCAATTTGATTCGGTGGTGAAAAGCGCGTCAATATATAACTTAACCGTTGGGGAATATAAACGGGATTTATTTTTCGATTCGAAATTGCTGATTTTCACTCTCTTTATTGCTTGTTTCAATTTACGCCCACCCCTTGTTACCGTGTTAATTTCAATAGCTTTATTTCGGGCCATTGAGGAGCGCAGATATTTCGATTTCATCGGATCCAACATCCGTGTCGCGTTGCGCGTAATAAAATATGGACACGCGGACGGAACGGGATAACAATTAAAATGTTTCTATCTGTAAAATCAGTATGAGTGAAAAGCGCATTTTACGGCCGCGTATTTTCCGGTGCCCGCGATCCCAGAGGAACGTTATTTAATCCTTTTCGGTGTCGACATCGCTATCAAGGTGAAAACTTCCCATAAAAATAGATACGCACAGTTTATCTTTTCATGAAACAGAACGATTCAATTTATGCCATTAGCTCTGCACTCTGTTCACGACATGTCTTCAACATTTTCACGTGCTTCAATCACGTTCAGCTCGACCGATCTGCGCTATAAACAATAATGAAAGTGCAATGCTCCCATCTCCAGTTCCTTTTAGTATATCTATGCAGGAAAATTTTCACAAGCAACTTGACCTGTTCTGATAGACAATTTTGTAACCGAGATGTAACACGATTTTTCTGAGATCGTAAACGCGGTGTGATATCGAATGTTCTTATCGGATGCGGCGAAGGCTCGCGAATATGGTTGACCCGACGCGATTCCGCATCTCCGTGAATAATTTGGTCGCGTCTGGTATCGGGCGGCTCGCGCGGAATAATTCAGGCTCGTATCAAACCGGTTGCGCGTTGGTAAACGTATTAAACGGCTCGCATAATTCCCATATCGTGGGCGGTGGCTCGATTAGTCGGCAGGGTATCACGGTGTCTGGTAAACAACTAGAGGCAAGATTACACCGTATCGGCCAAAAATGAGATATTCAGGTCGCGGTTGGTCTCGCGCTATAAATCGCTCGACAGCGCACCCGTTCGAATCCACGTGGACGCGAACTGTTCGACACAGGCTCGCGAAATCACCGTCATCCGCACGTTGCACCATTAACATCAAAACTTTGTCCTGGAACCACGTCGTACCCTCAAGATTATTTCAATTATACAGAGTGGTCCACCTAAATGTGTAGCCACCTAAATATCTTCTTTATTTGTGATGACATAACAAATGTTTTGTAATGCGATGTAAACGGTATCACAAGGTGAATGCTTTGCAAATTTGATTTTTTTCCGGAGTTTATACATCGATGACTTTCAAATTGAATGGAGCCACACCATAAATATAAAATAAGTTTGCTTTATCCTTCAAAACATGATCACCGACAAAAGAACCCTGGTTACCGAAGCCCGAGGAGGAAATCGAACAGCTACGGTTGAATTCGTTGCACCCGATTGATTAATTTTGTAGCGAAACAGGGGGGGGGGGGGGATCAGAGGCCCTGAATTTCTTGAAAAGCTTGAACGTGGATTTCCTTGGAAATATTCTTAGGAAAGAAAAATAACGGTTTGTTTACAAACAAAAATCTCCACATAATTAATTCCTTTCCCGACAGGATCATTCTTTGTTAGCTCCACCGTGGAAAGAATAATGAAACCGTCGTAAACAAAGCCTCGCTCCCTAGCCACGCCGTTTGTTTTTCAAATCCTAAACCGCAAGTTGCGCCTCGAAGCGGTTCGGAAATTCCTCGGAGCAGGCAGCTAGCCGAAGGAATTACTGCCGCGGCATAAATCACGAACGAAGATGCGGCGTTTCATCGCGGCTACCATCCCCGCGCCATCTTTCGCTCCGCGGCGTTTTTTAAGCTGGTGAATTAATGCAACCCCCATAAAGCGCACTCCCGCCTCGACCAGCCCGTTCGACTTTACGCCCTCTCGACGGGGCTACAAAACTGAACAACGATACGCACGCGGAATGGAAAACTTCCGAGGATCTTCAGCGCACCCCCAGATCCACCCTTCCGCCCTTTGATCCCCGCGTGAACCTTTAACCCCTTGACGCAACGTCTTTTTACCCAGCCTCGCCAATCTTTCATGGAGCCACCCCTCCATCGAAAAATTTTCCACAAAATGATTACGGACGTTTCTGGTGATTAAAAAATAAATAAATTTTACGATAATCCGAATGTTTTTCGGTTCGGAATAGATTCGAAGAAGATCGGTTTCGGGAAGTGAACGATTTCACCATCTTTCTGCAGCGTTATGAAGAGCTGATTGGTGAAACGATCAGGTCGACGGTAGTGTAATTTATCGAGGTTTTGCTTCCGCGAAGGGAAGGCCGGTAGAGGAGACCGTCCCCTCGGAAAAGTACTTCATTTTAAGGAGCCGTTCGAGCTCCTCTTTCGGGCTCCTTTTTATCCGGAGGACCGCGCTGGTACGCAATATGCTTACGTAACGAGAAACCCCGACTGAGGCATATGCATATAAACAGTTATATTCGTGTCCCTACACCCTTATGACTTTATACCGCGACCGTCGTCGAATACGAAATTCCTGGGTTGGTGCGCGCCGCGGTTCCTTTATTTCCCGTCGTTCCGCAGTCGAAGAATCTTCGGATTTTCAAACGGCGGCCTCGGTATCATCCTCGCAGGAAATCATTTCGCCCGGGGCCGTCGTTCCACTTATTACACCAGCGAAACTATCATTCGTTGAACCGTTTAATGCTGGCTGCAATAATCAACCAATTTCGTGAAATATATTTTAAAAGTTTTATTGATTCTCCGAACCAATTTTTGTGTATGATCTTTTACAGCTTCCGGCCAATTTTTTCCGGCGACATTTTCTCGGGTTAGCGCAGCGAGCATACTTAAATGTATACGTGTATCGGTAGACACGTGACAACGCGTCGTTCCGACCGGACGAGGCTCGAATACGAAATTCAGCTTCTTGACAGTTGCGCGTCTCTTTCCTGCGTCCCCCCATCCTGCACTCGGCTATGCATTGTTCAATTCTGCACCAGAGAAGCTGCGGCAAACCGGAAATTACGTGATCCCACGCAGAATTTTCGCAGAACTAATCCGTGCATTTTTTCCGAGAGCGAATTCGAATTTTTGACTCTGCAGCAGCAAACATTGGACACACTATTTCTCTCGCAAATTTGAATTCGCTCGTAAATGTTTCACAGAAGCACTCGTACAACCTCAGTGATCGCACTATAAAGATCTCTCTAAAGTGGGTCAGTTTGATTGGTAGCTATCATTAGCGTGTCCAGTTTTTCCAGCAACGCGTGTCCATTTTACCGCTCGGCTATTCTTGCGGTGGAAGAGTGACGTACAAATTATTTCGGTTAATTAAAATCGAGCAATATTTTTTCCCCCCGTCGCCGCGTTGCGGCGCGGCGTGTCGGTATTACAATTTCCACGGCGTTGGTTAAGCATGCTGTTCCATTTTCTTTGTGGATTTTAATAAAATTCCACCGCTTCGACGCCGCTGTCAACGGGAAATTGATTTTTTTCCTTGCGCTCCTCCCCTCCCCGCTCTCTCCCCGCTCGCGCGTACAGTAATTGAATCGATCAACAATGCACTATTATCAGCGGGAAATAGTAACGCGATTACTGCGAAATAATTGGAGAACTTAATTGATTTTCATTCAAAACAATCGTTGACAAAATGTCCGCTGCTCGCGGTAACACAGCGGGATGAAAGGCGTACTGTTCGTTGGACCGTGAACGGAAGTGCAGGAGAATAATATCCAGGAATTATTTAAAGTAATCAGCCTCTCGAACGTTCGGTGATAGTAAACACGATCAAAACGCGTTTAGCGGACCGTCACCATGCTGATCGTACCTCATCTATCTTAATGAAGAACTGTTTATAATGCAATAGCGTGTTTAACTCCAGAGAATGAAACAAAATCAAAGTAATTAAGTTGGTCAAACCAAAACTGGGAAGATCAAATTTATCGAACCGAGGCGACCTATAGGCTGGTCGGCGGAGGGACGACGGGGGTGGTCGAAAAATCAGAGACAAGGGCTGATCCGTCTCTGAATAAAAGAAAATCGTATAAAAGGGGGGTGAACGGTGGGTGGGATCTAGGTAATCGGGCGAAACGACGGATGAATAAAATAAGCCAGGGCCGTGGAAGGCAAACGGCGTAAGAAGGGGCGCAGGGATGATTATTTCAGAGGTTGGTAATTACTTTTCTCTCGCTTTACGTCTGCCGAAGCAGTGGCCCGGGGTGGGGGGAGGGTAAAGGACGGCCCTTTCTCGGTTTAAAACGCGGCTGGAACGGGACGGGAGAAGGAAGAGCAACATCTTGCACGGATTAGAGATTCCTCGAGAAGGAGAACAGGCGGCTGTCCAACAGAGAAAGGAAGAGAGTGAGGAAGAGAGATGAAGACACAATTCAGAGGGTCGAGGAGGAAAATGGCCGACAGCGCGAGGCTGCTCTTCGTTATGACGGAGCCGAATTCATACGAGGCCGAGGGAGGAGGACGAAGACCGGTCGAGGGAACAAAAGAAGAAGAACAAGAAGAACGAGGAGAAGAAGCCGAGGAGGGTTCGCCGGATGAAAAATTACGGATGATAACGGGAACCGCGCCGAACGATCGCTCCGGTTGCTTCTTTTTTCGACGGCTCGCGGCGAGATTAAACAGCGATTTTGTTTCCACGGTTCCGCCGCGGTAAATAGGAAAGTTTCGAGGACCCGCCGTCCTCCGCCGCGGAGATTAAATTGATTCCCATTCAAACCGGAAGAACCACTCGACGATGCATTGCCAATGACACCGCCGTGATTTATGCCGCCCGCGAAGCCTATCTTTGGCAATTTTTTCAAAGAACCCCTGCTGGACCTTTTCATTTCAAACTTGGCACACTTGCTAATCAACATTGAAAGAATACACCCGAATTTTTTATACAATAATTATAGCTTTCTTCGGATGAGAGGGTCCTGGTGCAATAGCTTTCTGAATATTCCACAATCCGGTGCTATTAAAAATGCAAATGAATCTCGAACTACCGACTCAAGTTAAAAGCAGAATTGTTTAAACCCGAATACAGTTTCCATTGCTCGAACGATCCAAAAAGGAATCGAATTTAAAATTTGACGAACCTATGTCGTCAGGCCAGCACATATAGATATCTGGAACAGGATTGAAAAGTTGCGTTATCGACGACCGAAGTTAATGGCATTTGACGAAATATCTGAGCAGTTCTATGTCGACTGTATTACTCAAACGACCGAGCGCAGCGCAGATACATTTACAGGGAAAGAATATCGCGATTGGCCAGGTGGAAACGGTAGATACGAGGACGTATGCAGAGGAAATTTCCGGAAACTTCCGTGACAGCACTCTGAGACTGTTTTCGTCTGTCTCTCTCCGCTGTCCTCCTTGATATATCCAATTTCATTCTGGATCTCTGAGAATAGCTTAGGATTTTGCTTTCTTCCCTTCCGGCGTACGTTTCCCTTTGGTTTAGGTTATATTCTATACGCTTCCCGTTTCGCTCCTTTTTTCCAGCATTTTATTTCCCCGGTGCCATTCAACTTTCACGTAACCATCGTGCTAAACTCTCTCCTCGTTCTTCCGTCAAGTAATTCTCTGCGGGCATGGATCCGCGTCGCGTCTCTTTCTGGCTATGACCCAGGAAAAACGCAAATTGCGCGTGGAAACTCGTTACTTATTTCGCTCGTGGAAAACCCGAAAAGATACGTACCGACGTTACAATATTTGCAGACTTGCAGTTTCCTCGGAAGATTCGCCCGTGTACGCCGAATTTACGCGTTGAATATTAAGTCGTTATTGTCCGCGGCGCGTTCGCGGAAGCTTTACAATTAAAGGACCGTTTGCTTTACGATTCATTGGATCGCCGGTATACCACGGTTTTAGAGACTCCGCGCCGCGCGGTAAAAGCGAAATTGCCCGATTCACTGCGAAAGTATTACGACTATCTGGCCGTTAAGCCCGCGGCCGCGGAAGTATTTCGGAAGTTACGCGGTTCGAGAGGCGCCGTTAAACGCGGCTAATTTACTGAAAACGCTCCAACTTCGCGAAGAAAACAATGGTTCTGTTGCCTCGGTGTCTTGTAAGAATCGACTATTTTCCAAAATTTCGAACAGAGCTCGGTGGACTTCGAATCTGCGGAAATTAGCGAGGATAACGTCACACGTGTAATTACGATATCGAGCGACGGTCCACGCGGCCGCGTAAGAAATAAATGAAAGCTTCGGCTTGTCCTCTCGGAAGGACGTAAAAAGGTGAATGGCGACGGAGGGAAATGTAAAATAGAAAGAAAAAGGGGGCACGTGATCCCCTCGTCGTTCATCCCCGCGAAGAGAGGGCTCACCGAGGCTCCACGGAGGTGTATGGTAATTTTATGGTGTCTTACGCGGTAGGCATGACCAGCACCACCGACAATGAGAACCGCAAAACGCCATGGAAACCCGTAGGAATTTACTGCAACTCGGGGATCGCGATAAAAAGCCGATTGCTGGCCTCGAACGAGACACTTTTTCGAGCGACGACGTATTCCCGGATTCATTCGTCTATTTCTTCTTTCACCGTCCCGGCAAAAACCCGGGTCCCGGATATTCTTACCGAGGCGTACGTGCCATGACTGTGAAAACGTCCATTCAATCGGGAGCGTCGAGTTTTACCGCGATTATCGACTTTCATTTGCTGACTGGGAGCAACCCCTAATGGGGAAAAATCGTACCTATTTCTTTCTCCTCTTCCTTCTGTTCGATGCGCCAAGAATAAACAATGCGAAAACGATTCTTCGACTCCGATGTAAATCTGTAAATGTAATTAATATTTCGACATTCGTTTTATTAAAATTTGGACTCGACTCTCGACGACCTTGCCGAATGATTATGGTAACCGGGCGATTACGGCAGGCTTGGAACGATATCGACTGAAGGGCCTATTTTGATTTTCAGGAACAATTACGAGGATCCCGTGTCGAGACGTCGGGACAACGGGGCGCGGCAATCACCTGGAAGCTCTTCAGGCAGCTTTGTTCGAAGTCATCCCGTGGAACACAAGTTTTCGATATCGAGAGTCGGCCGCGGGGCGGAGGGACGGAGTCGGGGGTGGATCTTGTCTTTGTCGGGCCGGCGATTAAACGGTCGTTCCACCGTGCGGCGGCACGTAAAAAGCCATCGGACTTCGGGAAAACTGTTTCTGCTTTTGCGGCAGGATCTCTCTCTCTATCTTTCTACCCGTCCCGTTTCGGGGGCCGAGCTCGCCCCGACTCGATAATTCCGACTCCATGTTTCCTCTTGATTCATTCGTCTATGTCTGTTGCAAAGACAGATGACATCCCAGCGAGACAATAGATACGTGCCAGGCATGCGAAACTTTCCTTTTGTTCCGTCGAGCCACGATTCTTACGCGGCGACGCCAGGATGACTTCGGCCGCCGCACCTGCGCCCCTTTCTCTCTCTCCTGCGAGAAAACTTTCTGCCCTTCTATCTCCCCTTCACTCTTTCCCGTTCTCCTACTCCCTCTCTCCCTCGCGGCGACGTTAATTAATCGTCCTCGAGGCGATTACGCTTAACGCCCGGATTACCGGACGCCGAAACCTTTGCCTTTTAATTTCCACCGTTTAGTTATCGAGGATTTTCGAAACGAATGGTGGCTTGTTTCCCTTTCTACTCTCGCCAACCCCCTGTTAGCACCACTCAAATACCGTTCTGTGTGCACGGCAAACAGTCGATTTTGTTTCGATTCGTGCAACTTTGAAAATAATATATTTCATGCAGTGTATAAAGTTTTTCAAACATCGTGCCTGGCTTTGTTCGAACGATACCGAAATCGACCTGGGCTTTATCGTGACATATACACATTGGTTGGCTTTCATTCGTTCATGTGGGAAATAATAGTTGCTGCACGATTAACGTCCGTGTAAATGGTGATTTTCTTCTGTGTTTTTCAAGCAATACCATTTTAAGATTTATGCTTCGTCGCAATTTCCTGCAGTATCGCCGTGTTTATTGAAATTATTGGATTCGCCTAATGTGAACGTGCTCTCTATCGATGTCGTAATAAATTGCTAATGGTATTCGCGAACCTCATTTACGAATAGCCGTGGAAGGGGCAGTCAAAGGCCGCCGACGGGTCATTTTTCTTCTCGAAATACGTTGAACATACGTGACACGGTTACTCGGCACGTTTTATATTACAGCCCATGTACGGGTCACAATATTATAAAAAGGAAATCGGGGGACCACGCTCGAGAAAATTCAGTTGAATGCGAGGCGCATGGCAGAAAGTTTGAGAAAATTGCGACGTTCGATCGACCGAGTTGCTAAACACAATAACATATAAAAATATTGCAGCGAAAAAGGCGAAAAACCTTTCTAAAAAATCCAGTCGGAAAATTTTGCCGTGGAACATGAAAAATATTAGAAAGTCCATTCAAACTGTATAGACCCCACTCAGATGTCTGGGTATCTTAAATAAAAAAAAATTCTAGAATTGTACACATAATTTATTTTCACTCGGAAAAATATTTTCACTGTTTGAAAAAATCCTTGTCGAGAAAAGCGTAAATGAAAAGTGAGAAGTGGACAGCGGATTTTATGCATTTATAAAAATAGTATTTTTGTAAAAACGTCAGAAAAATTTCAAATTACTGTTATATTGTATTCAACCTATTAAAATAAATTTCAAAACCCACTCCACTTTGTTACAATGCAGGTAGAAAATTTTGATTTCGCATGAAGATCCGCTGTCTAGTGAGAAGTCTTGCGTTTTGAGCGATCTCGGCGGAAGATTGGAACGTCGGAAATTGCGCGATGAGGGGGGCATTGTTCGGCAATTAACAAAAGGCCGTATCAACAAAGATGGATACTTGCAGAGGGCATCGAGGCTCGCGATTCGCGGGTTCCCGAATGCTATAGAAATTTAGAATGACCCGCATAACAGGTTCGCGCGAGGGCAAAAGCCGGTCCCTGCCGGTGACACTTTGTGGAGCCAAGGATGCAAGGTCGTTGACGCAATTGTACCAGCACTCGGGTGCGTGTATGCGCATTGGAAGCCGATGCACGCCACGTTAAAGGCTATAACGAGTCCTCGTGCGCCGCGATAATTACAAGCCTCGGCTACATACGCGGAAAGCACGCGTGGATTGCGTTATGACATGATTATTGTAGGCTGCCCCGGCGGCGATACAGCGTAACATCGTGACAATACACCCTCCGGCGATACGTCACGCCGTGTGTCTACTCCATACGCAATTACAGCGCGTTATGCTTCCTACGTGAGTATAAAGCGAGTCGAGCGGAGCCGCCGATTAATCTTTTCCTACAATCTTTCTACGATCTCTTTCGTCAATAAAGCCTTCACGAACCTTAGCACATTTAAGACCAGAAAAACTCGGCAAAATCTGAGCAATTAATTCGACGAAACAAGAACCGAGAAAGTCAGATTCGTAGCGTTAATTATTCACTAAATATTATAGTTCTACTAGCATAATTCCCGTTGAAAAATCAACGGCTGCATTATTTCTGGAGGTATGCCACTAATTTATTTTTAGCACTTAATCTGGTAGGATTTCCGGGATAAAAGCATATTCGTGTACCAAATTTCAGCTTTCCATGTCTTCTGGATTTCGAGATTTTTTGACCGTTACAGAGAACAGTGAAACTGGCAATTATATATATATATATATATATATATATATAGATTTATTAAATTCTGCTTGAAATCAGAGTTAGCGTATATGTGAAACTCGACGCAGATGATATTACGTTACAAAGCAAGTAGAAACTGATTAACATAGTCTGGCGAGAACATTCCTCCTGCAGACAAATTGTGCCAGACCTGGTTCTTCGGGTATCCATTTCAACCGCAGGTGAGATCGCAATTTCATGAAGTCACATTTCGAATTAGCCAGCGGACTCGTATCACTTTCAACCGAGAGATTTTCACTGGAAAGTGTGGTTTAGAAAATTGATAAAGAAAGCAACGAATGAAATTGACCAGAATGAAATTGTAGGAGACGAAGAAGATCAATTAGATGATTATGAGGATTAATGAAGGTGCAGAGGTTGAAGGTGAAGGATAAGGGTGCGGAATCATAAAAGGGACAATCGGGGTGCCGAAACCGCTAAACAAGATGGCGCGTGGGTGTCATTAGTCATCTTAGTCGAAAGGGACGCGGCAGAAGGGTTGACGCAACAATTGCTGTCGTCCAGTGCCGTACAACGTTACGAGTCGATTATTATGGGTGGCAGGTGACCCCGTTGTGTGACGGTACTCTAACGATTACAGCCGCGCGGCAATACGTCACCCCATACGTCTAGCGCATATGCATACTGCCCTATGGGTACGAACACGCGATCCTCTCTCGCGAAGCATCCGAACAGTTGGCTAGAAGAGGAAGAAAACAGACAGAGAGACAGATAGGATAGAGAGTGAGAGAGGAAAAGGGAATAGGGGAAAAGAGAAAGGAGAAAGGGAAAGAGATAGATAGGATGAGCACGGGCAAGGAAAATAGAGGACGGAACGGCACACGGTGGCAGAATACACGAGGCATAATCCCGGAGCTTTGTGTTCCCCTCTTCATGGGTCACTACGGGCTATGAAGGAAGGTTTGCATCTCAACCTGTGCGTATCTGCGCCGGGGAGCCGGCTCTGAAAGCATTCTTTGTGTATCTCTTTCCGCGCGCTGTACACACAAACATTTTTCAGAAGGAAATAGATCTCGGCGTTTGTTTCAATTGTTCGAGGGACAATCTCTTTAATGCTTGAGATGCGACTCTTTGAGCGACGCAATTGTCAGTGGATTTATGAAATCGCCGCGGAGAGCGGCTAGAGAAATGCACTGCCTCGAGGATGCAAAACTCGATGGAAGGTCTGATCAACTAGAAACTTTTGAATGAGAATTTTTAATCCAATAGAAAAATTCGAATAAAAATCGTAAACACTGCGAGCAATGCCCGGATCATGCAACGAAGCTCGGTTTTGGCAGAGAGAATAGAACCACAGTGATTAACCGACAAATGGGATAAATTAATCGAACGAGAGAATTTTTATGAGATTGTGGTTTGTAACTTTCCCAGCGGAACGAGCAGCGTCGAATTCGCGGAGCGAACCGAACGCACATACGTCGGATTCGTGTAATATTCGGAAAATTGGCTTGTCCGTGAAAATTCGCAAGAACACGCGACCGCGGGAATAATGAAAAATAGTGAACCGCCCTGACAACTTTTCCGCCGCGCCCGGGGTCGCGCTCGGCTGCGTTTACGTCACGCTCGTCCGTTTCCCGGGGAAATAATGATTTTTGAAATAATTTCACGCGTGTGTTCTCGCTCTCCGCGGCTGTCCGCGGGGCTGCCTCGACGTCCACTTCGCGCCACCGACGCTATTTCACGTCAGAGATGGAAAAAATTGTTCGTTCCGCGCAAGCTTGTTTCCGCGCGGCCTCCTGCTAACCAGCGTTCCCCGGGTAATTAATTACAAGCCGTGATTATTATAAACAGCGGCTCTAATTACTTGTACACAAGGCCGTCCGGTACCGGAGCCTTCCGCTACAAGGGGCCACGTTCATTTTTTTGACAAACCGCGACGCGTTATCGCGCGTGTACAACCCGAAAAAACTGGCTACGCGAATAAATTTAACGAAGCCCAAGAAATTGAAACAGAACAAGTGGAAGGTATATGCGGATACCGGGAAAAAGTGTTCGAAAATTTTCTGGATAAAGAGTCAGCCAAGATTTCGATGTACATTTTCGGAATAAATTTAACGCAGCCGCTTAGTCATCTCTAAAAACTAAAAATCCGAGGAAAGAGACAATTCTTGCGGCGAGGACAACAGTCCGATCCGATGATCGCGAACGGAGTATCAATCACTGAAAACGGCCTCGCAGCACCGTTATTCCCAACGACGCCATTCCTCACCTAATCCGAAAATCACAGGAGGGACCGGGGACGCGGCGACATTACGCCTCGAGAATATTCTTCCGTCCGGGCGGAAAATAACACCGTCGGAGAGAGGAAGCCAGTGTAGTAAGAAAGAGAGGGAGGGGCAGGTGGAAGGCGGTAGAGAAAAGGAGAGGGAGAGGTTTAAAAGGAGAGGAGCAGGGCGAGAGGCATGCAAAGCCAGGACACGCGCGGAATAATCCTGAAAGCCATCCCTCGTGCCGATCCTCTGCGATGCCGAGGCGAGAGACGGCCGTGCAGGTTCGCTCGAGTGTCCCGCGGGTCTCGTCAGCGTGCCGTCGCGTGATTTGTGGGACACGTGTCTACTCATTTTTATTTATTCCTTTATTTATACCTGGCCGACGAGTCTCCCGGTCGCTCGTCGCGACCGCGAGATGCCTCGCGCATTCGCCAGAGGCGTCTCCGAGGCTGCGGCCTCGAGATAGTGTCTGGCTCAGGCCATGAGAACCTGTCCGGATTCCGCGCTTTTATGGGATCACTGCTTGGCGAACTGGAAGATATCACGGCCGAGCTACGTGGAAACACGCCCCGCCTCCTGGAATGCGAGACACCGTGTCCCCCGCATTCAAAACTGCGAATTTCTGCGTTTCCGAAATGCTGCCGCGCTCCCGACATCCTTTATCTTCCCCAAATGCCAATGGTTGATCGAGAGCCAACGTTTTTGGAAATGTTTTCGGCTAACGTGGTACAGATATCTCGAAAATTTTTATTCAAATATACACGACACTCCATCGCGATCGAATTTACAACTGTGCCAATTTGCTATATCGGTACACGGAAAAAAGTCCCAGGTAAGAATGTAATTAGAACGACTGATCAGTGGAAAGTATCAAGCATCTGTCAGACGCACGTTTATCCCGGGGATACATTATCGACGCGCACTCGATTGACTCGTTGAATAAATTATGATTACAGTCGTGTGTCGTTGCGTTTCTTGTTACATTTTTCTCTCTCTCGTTTCGTTGTTTTTTACTCTAATGTTATACTCTTTTGTCTGTATCGGTGACGGAGATGTGTGCCGCGGCATTTTAGGACAAGTAATTTACTTTGTCAGTGCCGAAGGATTAATTAATATGGAGGTCAAAGCTGATGATCGGGCCAGATATTTCCCGGAGCGAGGAACGTAAAAAGAGATTGATCGCGATCGGGTTTTCGATTTATATTCAAATTCCTCGCGCGTCAACTTTTCCCCCGCTGCAACCGGATATTGGACGAACTCTCACTTTTCCGTGATACAGAAACCGGCGAAGGAGGGACATATTTTTCGACGGTCGATCTCGTAAATTTACCCTTTGACAAGCGTCTTCCTTATCTTTATTACGGGGCTGGATCGAGGTTCCGGTCGCGGCGAAGATTACATTTTCTAATCCGGCCCGGCATTCTCCTCGACGAGAACGTTGCTAGCGCAAAAATCTTTGTCGCTTAATCTTATGCAATTGCTATCGAGCGAAAACGAATTTCAGGTATTGAGGTATTCGATCGAGTTCCAGATAAAATATATACATATATAGCATTAAAATCCATCGAATGTTATGCCAGAGCGAAACGCAGACGATCGTTGCCGTTGTAAATACATAAAGTTCGACTACAACGCTACCGATAAAATTTTCCGGACTCCTATCAGTTTTACGATACCTCCGGAAAGTATCCGAACAAGCACGAATCTTTTTATTCGGCGTATTCCGACCGCAGCATTCGGGAGTGAAAAGTCTGGCTTGGGATAGAAAAGGGGCCGAAGAGAAAAAGCTGGAAAGAAGCGAGTCCCGAACGAACCATTACATCGGCAACAGGCGACAATGAAAACCTGTTCAGACATTTAACCCTGAAAGCACGAGGGAACCGACGTGCCGCGATTTTGCGGCAATGTTTTTGATCTCGGCTCCGTTGTTTCGTTAAAAACGCGCGAGAACAGTGCATTTGGTGCTCGCGCTTTGTCCTCGTTCTGCAACGAAAAGCTTCAAGGCTGGTGATAAAGAGGGACAGTGGAAAAAGTACTAGCGAAAGAGAGGAGAGAGAGAGAAAGAGAAAGGAGGACGGGGCGACGCGGCAGAAAAGCTTTTGTTTCCCCTTTTAAATACAGCTCGGCTGACGACGTATATGAATCGTAAGAGGCGTTGAATTTTTATGGCTCTGCATGCCGCGAATTAGTTCCCGGCCTATTCACATACTTCTTCTAGCACCTGTTTATTGTTGCCATCGCTGCGTCTCCGTGTGCGAGAGAGCCTGTGGTGTTCGCTGCTCATGAATTGCAACGACAGACTGGTTTTTCTACTGGGAATACGGTCTCCTTACATTCTTCAGACTCTTGGAATACTCAATCGTTTCTAGAGGATCCATAGGAATTTCTTTTTGTGGACAGCTTTTGTAAAAATACTGACTCTGTGGATTTACCAGAAAAAAATCGACGTTCTACCGGAAAAATGAAAATGCATTCGAATTCAACGCGGGTCAATCTGTGCCAAGATTCCCCGTGAATGTCAAACACCGTGACACAAGGCATTACGTTGTTCGTTACAGCCGGCGGAAAGGGGACAGCGAATATTCGCGAGCCGCTACACCTTCGTATTCCGCGCAGAAATAATTCTCGCCTCGTGCAGACACCGTGTAAACACGTTTCGCCGGAGAAGGACAGGAAAAGCCGAGGCGTGGTGGGGGTGGTCGGGGGCGCCAATATTTCATCGTATCGCGCGACATTCGTTTATGAAAGTTCTTCTTCGGGGGTTGGTAGCCGCCGTGCCGCGGCCTGGGGAACGCCGTTCCGGCGGGCTCGTGTTCAACGTAACGAGCGTTACGAACGGAATCCTGGGAACCTATTTAGGTCCAGCCGAAACTACTCGAAGCTCCGCTCGACCGAGACGATCGTCCCGTTGCCCGTTGAACCGAAAACAATCGGTGAAATGTTCCCGTTTCGACCCCCAGTGATTCCGCGCCAGTATTTATCTGAGCATTAAACACGAAGAATACGGTGCCGCGCGGCGCGGCGCGGTGCAGCGCGTCCACCATTCCTCTTCCTCCTTTTTCCACGGCCAAGACGCTGCCTGCCGTTTAATTAGGAAGATGTTACGTCAGCCGCCCGGGTCTGCGATATACAAAAACAAAAGAAAAACGACAACACAGTGCAGACTTCGATTATTCGCGTCTCCTCGAAAAATCGATCCAGGCGGAACGTTTCATTTCCGCTCCGCTCTCTAAACAAGGCCCGTTCATTTTAATATAGGAACGCTGTCAAATTTTTCCCGTTTACACGAAAATCACATCCGGGGCAAACGCGACACGGAGATCGACGGTACGGAAGCCGCAGCACGGCAAATTATTTCTCATTCGGTGGATGCCATTTTCTCAAATCCTAATTGGTAAAAAGCCTCTTTATAGCAAGTCCTCGACTTGCGCGGTTAATTCGTTTCAGCGCTTTCCGCGTAAGTCGAATAGTACCTAAGCGCCACAGTTGAAAGGTTACTGCGTAATACGACCCGCTTTGCGCATACTATATGTATGTACTCGTTTGAAAGGAAAATTCAAATAAACCAACTATGTTCGCAAAAGATGTATCGCTTATGAAAATCTGAATGCTACGCTGCACACAGTTATGTTAGGTTCCGGGTGAATCCGACGAATCCGCGTAAAATGACCATATAAAAATGGTAAAACTTTAAAAAATGCCGACAAGCGAATATCTAAAAAATTTAACCATGCTAGGTTAGGTTAGGTTAGGCTGACAGGCACACAAATATTGCAAAATACTTGTGTACCTGTGCGAGCGGAACGTTCGAAAGATTAGAAGTCATGGACGAGGACTGAAGATTGAAGGAAGCGTCGTCGACTTTCCCGGTCGGAGACAGAGCGTCGGAGAAGGAGGCGGCCACGCGAATTATAATGATAGTAATTGAAGAACCAAGGCAAACAACCTAAATAAGCTAAATAACTGGTAACAGCCGGCGGTTCCCGGAGGATCCGAGCAACATCCTTTGGCCCATAATACACTTCGCCGCCAAGCTCTCGCCTCGCCGCGCCGGCTACGGGCAACGAAGGCGCAACTACTGCAGAGCACAGTCTCGTTAATAAAATATTTCAGCAGCGCCCCGGTAAGAGCTGTTCTTTCCTCGTTTCTTTTTTTTCTATTATTTAATCTTCCTCTCTATTTCAGCGCGCCGACTAAATTTCGCCCCGCTGGTGCGGTGGCAAGGATATTCTTGCGCGGTGGATGCAGTAGATTAAGGAACGTCTTTCTTTGCTCTTGCGTTTATCGCGACTGAACTCTGCTCCACCCCCGTTTCGAGGCGGGCGGAGAAGGGTCTGAATAATTTCGACGATTAAGTTTAACGACCGCTTCGCATCCGCGTGCACGGTCTTGGATTAATTACGGGAACTTTAACGGGCGATTAACAATTGTTTAGCGCGACGCACGCACCCTCGGCGACGCTGATTTCTGCCGACGCTGTGTCTCGCTAGTTCCATCGAGGACATCGACTACAACGGGATATTTACTGTCTGAGACTCGCTCGATCACGTTGGAACGTTTTTAAAATCCTTGAAGGATTAAGAGCGATTTGTAACATGCAAAATTTGTACGATTTATTTGAACAAGTCTACAGGCCGTGGACTCGAACAGCTTCAAAAAGAATAATCTCAGAATGGAATAACTGTTGCATCCGTGCACAGAGTTTCGCGGGAGGTGCTACAGAAACCCGTCGCAATTTCGCGTCAGACTATAAAATTTCTTTACGCGACCTTGCATTCAGAGAGAATAAAAAAAAGAAGTCAGTCGCGATTGCAGTATCGCGGCCCTTACGTTTAATTGCGAGAGGCTTCACCAGTACACCGGAACACAGCCAGGGGAAAATCATGATGATTTCAACAGTCGACAGCAAATACAAGCCCCTCTGCAAGCAAGAGGAACATCCTTATATCGTGTTCCCTTTGCGTTTCCACATGTTGATCTACCAACACCGACCATTATGTCGCGTCGAACTCGCATTCACACAGACGGGAAGGGAACGACTTCTCGTTTTCGTCTCCCGATGCTTGCACGCGCTCCACGGTGGCTGGATCTTTGAATATTGTTTGAGTACCGTCTGCACGCCGTACCAGTTTACAAAAGCAGAAATCGGACTTTTTACTGTCAGCTGTGCGCGATGCGGTTCAAAATTATCACAAATTGAACTCGCGTTTTAGTACAGGATTGAGCCGAGTACAGAAGCTTTTATAAAACAGTGCGTATTTCCTAGTCGATATTGATGCGAGTATCTCGAGCTAGGTTCGAGCACGAAAACTATGAAAAAAACAGTATCGCGAATCTGTCGGTCTGTTTTCCAGGTCCGGGCCACGTTGTCGTTTCCTTTCGTCGCGCGAAGGGGGTTGCGAGAGAGGGGTTTACGAGTTGGTGGAAGGAAGAGAAGAAAAAAGTGGTGGAGGAGGACGCGGAAGGAGAGTCACCGAGACACGTTAATGAGTTTTTCGAGGTACGTGCCGGGTGCGGAGACGATCGACAAGAGCTGGGAATTAGAGGCGGCGAGACGCGGGGCCGAGAAAGGGTCGCGTCTGGGATTGGAAAAAAGGAAAGTCGAAGGGGGCACGGAGCCTGCGGGGGCGGCGGGGGTGGCACGGAGCTGTGCAGGGGCGTCGCTCGAGATCGATCTTCCAGTTTTAAATTTAAATAAACGCCAGCTCGTAGGCGATAAGGCCCTGCTCTCTCGCAATAGTAGAACGGTCTCTCGCCCTCGTGCCTCCTGCCCCTTACCCCTCCGTTTTCCACAACCCCCCAACGGCAATCTTTCTTCCGGCAGGCTTGTATGTAGCCGGGAAAAGGTAGGCGGGTAAGTAGGCGCTGGGACAGACGTGAAAACACGGCCGTATAAGATCGATATCGAGGGAAAATCCGATCATTATTGTGCTTCTTTTCACGGGCCTAAAAGGTTTCGGTGGAAGCTACCCGACGCTCCTTTCGCAGCGGCGAAACTGATTGAAATTTTTTCGAGGACCCGCTTTCTCGCGCCTTCTTCTTCCTTCACCTTTTCACCTTCCCTCCGCTTTTTCTCTCTTTTTCTTATTTTTTTCTTCCCCACCTTTTTTCGGACCCGTGACTGAGTAATGGAATCCTTTGAGCGGCGATGGCTCACGGTGCTTTATGATTTATTTGTTTGCGCGAGGATCTCCTCGAAACTTCCTCCTGTGTTTTCGATATCAATTCGACCGAGCACCGTATCCTGGTTTCACCTCAAAACGGTAGGTTTCGGCTCAGATTCTCGGCGAAGTGTTATGCTAACCCTCCTCGGTGTTCGAACGTTCGAATCCTAATTCGCAGGATTCTAGGAAATAAGGGAAAAACATTTCTGAAGAATGCGCAATGGTCTCTGAACGAAGCCCATCGAGTTTGATCGCCCTTTTTTTGATTAATTCGACGGTACAAGCCGTCCGAGCTGAGCCTCAACACGTGCAAGGCTTCATTGCATACTTTTATGCAAACTCCTTCCGAAGTTTGAACGCTTAAAACCTAATTTGTGAGTGGAAAGGATCTGAAATCTGTGCAATGGCACCGTTCTCGAGTAGCGTTCCCGTTAATATTAAAATTCTTTGATGTCTCCGCGGAGGGAACGCGAAGTAATAAGACCTCTAAAGACCGTTTCACAAGTCTCGGTTCCGAATTTGACGAAATACGGTTTCCGAAGGGCTGAGGGATGTGACAATTGATCGCAAATTCGTCGGTAGATTAGCGTCCGCCGCCGTTGCGAAATCGCATTTTCGTTGGTTCGAGGAGCAGATGATTTTCGGGGCTTTAGCCGGATAAACTGAAATCGATGGATTCAAATGCCGATCTGTAATATCGGCGGTGTGCGTTCCGAGCCGAACTCCAATTTCCTCGCTGCCGGACAATTAAATTACAATCGGCAAACACGATAAGCACAGTCGTTCCCGAGGAAAATGAATATTTCAAGGTGGTGTCGCCTAAATCAAAACGTCAATCCACGCCGCGCTACCTCGGCTACGTACTCGGGCAGTGGGGATGGGAAAAAAAATTAAAAAGATGCTTGTGCCAATCAAACCCCGGGGAAAACGTTGCAATTTTTGAGCCCGCGATACGTTTAATTTCGAACGCGATCCGAGCCACAAATTAATCGGGACTCGATTATCCCCGGGTAGAAAATGCGCAACATGCTCCGGAAACTTCGGAAACCGAGCTTTGCTTTTTATTGTAGCCATTGAATTACAACCTCATTTTTGGAATTTTGCGTGCTCCAATATGGAACAATGTTCAACAATGCTTTGTTAACGCAGTTCCCGGCCGCGATTATCCAATATATTTTAAAAAATCTACGGTTCGCCGCTTTGTTCGATTCCTTTCAGTCGGATTACGGGAACTCGTTCCAATCGGCGGGGAACAAATAACTCGGAGAAATGGAATTTCATTATTTCTCTCGGCGTTAGTATTTTCGTATTACGAGACCTTCTCTTTTTCATGTAAAATTGTATTTTTTTTGGATTTTCATTTAGAATCCTGTTAATAAGCAGATTGCAGGTCTCTCTGCGACTCCAAGTAACAGGAGTCGAACGTCACAAAATTCTTCCAGTTTCCGCGCTGTTTCGAGTTTCCTCGGCTAATTTCGTTATAAACGCATAACGTCCGGTCCATTAATAAGTTCGCCGGCCAGCAACGAGTATGTAAAGCAGCGGTTAGAAGTTTCGTTCTTAATTTGTCCGTGGAAGTCGAAAATCCGGTGGTCAACTTGCCGACGTTCGTGAGTCGCGTGCGGCCGCATACGGGCATAAAATTAATAGAACGGCGGCGTACGGGTAAAAATTCGGCAAAAAAAAATCCTGGGAAGAAAACTGGGGCGAGTAACTAACCGGAGGTAACATCGAGATTTTATCGGTGGATCGTCGAAAATCCTATCCGACGGCCACGTTCACAACTACCGTGCGCAGCTTCCGGCTCGTCGGCGAACCTCCTCGGCCGTAATTTCGTCTCCCGGGTTTGCAGGTGGCTTAATTTTTGCCGCAACACGTCTGTCGGTGCGCGTCCGTCCCGCGTAGATACGGCACGGATTTTTCCTCATTGCTGATTTTAATAACAGATTGCCACTGGGAGCCAGCAAGGACCGAGAAAGAGAAGATCGGACGAACAAGGATACGAAACGGGGGCTGACTCACCGCTCTCGCCCCCGAGAGCTGCTACTATCTTATGGTTTCGGCACCTTTGATCTCGATACATTAAAAGCACTCCCTTACAAGGGAGTAGTTGCTAGTTAATTACCAGGCTGCGAATCTTGCGCGTTTTATACCCGTACACAATCGATCGGAACATCCCCGCATAATGGGAAGCTTAACAAAGTGTAACGAGGCTTCTTTTTTCTGTTAGATATTTTTACGGAGAGGTCCAGCTAATTACCAGCCTGGGAATTTTACGCGCTTCCCCGCGTTTGTTAAAATATCCCAGTTTTTCGACAGAAAACATTTTGCACGGAGAATCTCCAGCCGAAACGTATTACGGTGAAGGTTCGATCCGACCCATACCCTCGGGTCCGTGCTGTTTCTTAGATCGTTCGGTTCTACTATTTTTTTCAGTGGAGGACGTATTCGTTTTCCTTAGATCGTGTTCTTACTGAATTACGTTTAACCCTGCGCGATCAACGTTATTGGCTACAGAACTTTATATGAATTAAAAGATGGGTCCGATCGTAATATCATGATCACCGAATTTCGTCAGAAATATTTTCGCTACGGATAATACCAGCGAAGCAAGTATCGCGCATATCGATTAAAATTCAGTGCTGCGGATGCAAGGAGGTATAATGAGATTTTTACTCTGTTTTTGGAGGGTCCATTAGCGCATCGAGGCAACGTAGGAAAATTTTTTTCGACACTGTAACATTTTCATCGTGATAAATTATGCAAATGCGCGATATATCCCTCGACAGAGGCTACAGGAAGTACATTCTGCGCTTCGGCAGGTAATAATGAATGAAATATTCAAGACCAATCTATAAGAAGGGTGCGGGACACGAGAGCGTACATCAAAGAACCGATTCTTCTTCGGGTGAAATTTTGTAATCGAGAGATACGACGGAAAGTTTTATGCGGCCCGGAAGTACTAACCTGCCGGGAGTCTCGCGTTTGCACGCAAGAGAGAGAGAGAGAGAGAGAGGGGGGGGGCTTGATCCTTCTGTGAGAAGAAAATGGATTATCTTTACCCCGGCTTCTACATTTTTTTTCCTGCTCTTCTATTTTCTCCTTTCTTGAGGGACTCAAAGTACGTTTGGGATTTGGTAGCAGCACACAGAGAATGAAAAAGTGTGGCGACAAATCTGAGGCTAAAGAGGAGAAAGATTTAGTGAAATTTTCAATACCGAGAGGCGCACGTTGTACTGCTACTATACGCGCTGCGCGATTTTCCGTGACACAAACTGGAAACTGGAAATCTCTTTGACTCGCCGACGGAGGGCCTGAATAAAACAGCAGGCACATTTTACCGGGACCTGCACACTTTCCCTTGCAGTTTCGACTTCGACGGTTGCAAACACTCCGACCTATTACTCGTCGAATAATTAAATATGTGAAATACGCTGAACAGGACCGGCATCCGGCTAGTGAAAATGAACGTGACTCTTCTGTGAATCTACGCGGATTCATAAATTGAAAATTAATTTGCGACAATTTATTCGAACGAAGCAGCGTACACAATGATTGTTGGAAAAGTCAAACGTAGAAATGTAAATCGGTAAGAAGATGGCTGCCGTCTCGAACGATTCTGCGGTAATTATAAATGACAGTAGGGCTCGGTACGTCCAAGGAGCCGAGCACGGCGGAGCCAGTTAATTTTCCAAGCAGACTTTCCGCCTCGTCTCGGCGTTTTCTGTCCCACGAAAAAATGACCGTCCCTCCGGCAGGTTCGTCCGGGCGAATCCAAGTGTAACGGCCATTAACTATGCCCCGGCCGGTGTCCAAATTAAAAAAGGGCGACTTATGGCTCTGGGTCCTCGGCTCGCTGCACTCCGTAGATTACGCACGATCGATAACGCGTGCTCCACAGAATGCCGGTCTTTGATACAGTATGCACACGGTATACCGGACAGTATGCGCGCGTTTTAAAAAATGAATGAACACCACTCCCCCAAGGAATAAATGGGCCGCGTTTCACAGAACGGCTATAAAGGGTTGATTAAAGTGAGGCACCGGGCAAATAAGGACCTGTGTCAGATGCGAAACTGCGCTCGGCCGTATTTCGTTACCGCTCATTCTCGTTTTTGAGACGTTATTAAAACCGGACTCCGAATTACGTTAAAAAAACTACTCGCAAGATTTTTTCCCACGGCAAAGAAAAAACCGAGCATTACACCGAGATGGGATTCCTACGGGACAAGATTACCGAACGAACCGTGAAACGGATCTCTTGAAAAGTTTCGTTGCGAGAAGGTCGGAATCGGTGGAGCTGAACGTTTAATTCGCAAAGCAACTTTGACAGTCGTGAAATAAAAGCACAAGTGGTACGGTCCACTCAGAGCACAGGGCGTGTCAACCGTACTCTGTTTCTATTTATCTCGAACAAGGGAACGGCGAGTTCCTTTGACGTCGGGGATGACTCGATAGTGTTGATACAACTATGCGAACCGGATGTAACAGCTTCGCCGTGTTTGCGCAAGCGACGATAGCAACGAGCAGCGCGGATCGGTGAGCGCAAACACTTTGCGCGTCGATTATTGTCTATCAAAACTTCATTCTCGTCGTCAATCTTCCAGTCCTCGGGCCTCAAACCTGAAATTTCTATCACCCAACTCCCTTTTAGCGTGGCTTGATTAGACTGTGCGTTGTTCTCTTCCGCGTCGGTTTTAATTAATTTGAAAGATTATTGAGATTCGATCGTTATGATACGGTGTTGTTCGAAGGCAGATGTCGAGAGGCCAGGCGATGAAAAACGAGCCTTCGAGCACGTAAAGTTTCTCAGCTCGTAAACTTGTAATACGATCTCGCAGGGACGATGTAATCTGTCCAGTCGTTTAATTAATTTTCCCCGGAGGGGACATAAAAACCCGCGGAACGAGCTCGAATTATCGTTCGAATTAATTTGATAATTCCTGACTTTAGCGGCCGCACCTCCATAACACACGTCGATTGTGCTTCAACCGCGCCGCTGAAGATTACGCGTTAATTAAGAAGGAAATCTCTGACGGGCGACAATTTGTGCGCAACGTGATTTAACGCAGATCTACATACACCGATTGTGCGGAGAGAGAAGATGAGAGAGCAGTCGGAAAATTTGGAGATCTGTTAACGACATCTTCGCAGTTTCTGTCTAGGCGAACGGAAGCGAGTCGACCAGCGTGAAAATAATCTCTCTCGTTACCATCCCGCTTGCCCGGCTCCGCTGCGGACGCTTCACGCAGAAAATTACATTTTCTTTTCACGAACTTCTTATTCAATTCCCGACCGACGCCGGATAATGCATATCGCGGACAGAACTATTACATTACTCGATCGCAATTTGACTACAAAGGGCTCGGGGTAATACTCGTTGACAAAAGCCTTTGCCCGGAGCACCGGCTACAAATGGAATTAAAGGACACCTAAAAGAATAATCCGCCGCGCATCCGCGGAAGGACCTCCGGTCCATTCCAGGCCCCGTGCATCGCCTCGGCCCCCTGTTCGCCTCACCTGAATCGTAATTCGTCGCTTCTTTACTCCGCCGCTAAGTTAATTAGCCCTCGCTCCGGCTAAACGGATATCCCCTTCGTTTTCGTACACTTTCGCGCCCCTCTCGCTACCCTTGAAACCAGAGATTCATCGCATTTTTCACCTCGATGGGGCTCCGACTTTACCCCACGTTTTCAAAAAATCCACGGGAAAATATCTTTACCGAAAATGATCGTGTTGAACCAACACAAAAATATGAAAAAAATTCTATTCGTATTAAAGTTAGTTTCAACCCGAATATTCTCAACAACGGTGTTCCGAAAGAACAAGAACCGAGGCTAATTAATCGCGAGCGAGCGAGTGTTTCATCGTACGCGTACCGCCGCTATAAATTTCGATCGCCCGAACTAATTTCGTTCGACAAACGTAAAGAAAGGTTCGGCGTTTCATTCGAAATAGGTTCAACGATGGCTTCGTGTTGCAGAAAAAAAAGAACGAAAGAGAGAGAGAGAACGGAAAGAGTGCGCGGAGGAAAGGCACGCGCGCAGTATTTAAGAGAAGCAGTAACGTAACAATAGGCGAGTACACGGGCTGGAAACGGTAATGGTGTGTCGTGGTTCGCCCAGCTTACTTTTATGTCCCGCCAGGACTGCTCTTCACCTTCTACACCGTCCGCTTTCACTCTTTGGCTCGGCTCACGCGCCATTTCTCCATCCCGCGTTCTCTTTCTCTCCCTGTTGCGAGCGCGAGCTACGCTTATCTACTCTCGCCACCCTTCTTTCATTGGGACAAGGCAGAGTGCAAGCGGCAAAGGCTCGCTTTGTTACCGGACACCATTCTCTATTATTAAATTGTATGTTCTTCAACCCCTCGCCTCGCCTCGCCGACACCACTGGTTCCCGAGGAATCCAGCTGCGCCGAGCCAAACCGAGCCAAAGCCAAGCCATTTTTCTACGCTCCCGATCAGCGACCAAGAAAACTTTCGAACCGATACTCGTACAAACACCCAATGACAAAGAACTCGATCTCGGAACCCCGAGCAATTTCAACCGCAATTATTCTTCAACATGTTTTCTTCTGGATCGGTTTCAGTTTCTCATTTTCCATGTCTTTGTATTTCAAGAAATGCAAGGATATTCATCTATCAATTTCTAAAGCGTAATTAAAGGTTTGAGATTTCGAGGTGTCGAGATTGTCGACATACATCTGGATTACTCGAGCTATTCGCTGCCTTCTGAAAAGAGTTTCAACGATGCTTTGATAGCAGTTAAAAAGGTACTCACAGTCAACGGAGACTTTGATCTGCTTGCTCACAGTTGGAGGCACACCGTTGGACGCGATGCACAAATAAACACCCATATCGAGTCTGGAGATGCGTGTAATTTCCAGCGACTCGCCTTTCCATTCCATCACTGCAAACAGAAATAACTTTTGAAACGACGTACTAAATTTTCTCGATCGAAAAATGACATGCAAAACATTTCATTCCAGCGAAACAGGCCATTGATTTCACAAAATTTTGCGGTGTTCATTTTTCGAAAATTAAAATTAATTAGTGGTTCGTCGCAGATAATAGTCTGCAGATAATTCGTACTGGTAAAACGATGCGAGAAGAATATTTTACGGAACAGCTCTGATATAATTGAATAAAATCCACGAAACCGTACATCGCGGCACAGCGACGATAAAAACAGCTTCCTCAATGAGAGTCCCGCGTTTCTAGGACTGTAGACGGTTCGAGCAAATCGTTTTCCATCTTTCCGCAGCAACAGCTCAAAAACACCGCGGTAATTCGTCGAAAACGGTTTTTTTCGATCGACACGAAATTTTTAAACGACCGCGAGCACTCGACCTCATTATTTTGGTCACTCGGCGCACAATCCCGTTCATAATTCGAAGAGTTCCTTAATTGCGTATTGCCTGTCCTGGTTTCGAAATTGTTTCGCGTATCCGCGGGAACAGCCTAGCAAAAACATTTCACGGTTTCGCGTTGCTCGCGTGTTCCGATGAAATTTTTAATCGCTCAGCGAGCTTTACGAGGGAAAATCTTTGATTGTTCGGTTCGGGATTTCCGCGGTGTGTTGGCTTTGGAAAAGCAGCGTGGTGGTAAAATATTTCCCGGCCCTTATCTTGATCAACAACGATCGCTAACCGTGGCCCATTAATTAGTACGCGTCATGACGCTCCGACGGAAAAAAAACTCTCCGGCCGGGAATGCCACTGGTAACATAATTACGGGGCTCGCATGCGATCGACATTAACGACAGCGAATCTATGCGTTCCCAAGGCTCGAGATGCGTGGCACGTTAATGAGCAACACATCCTTTTTATCCTCCCCTTGCTAAACGCACCGACCTCGTCATCATCATCGTCGACGTCGACGTCGTCCTGTTTTTCTTTTTCCGCGGTCTGTGTGTCCTCTTTCGACAGCGGTAACACAGTTTTCGTAGCCTGCACGTTTGATCTTCGGACGGACGCCAGACGAATGTCATTATTTTTAATTGCCGCGCGTGTCGTACTCCCCGAATCTATCGAAATCCGGTCACGGATCGACGTCACCCGTATTTTAAGGACGCCCCCGACGAGACGCAGCCCGAATTCCCACGGCCGAGAAAACGGCTCGGGTGTCTTTTAATTCATGTGCCCACGCTGTTGCACCGCGCTCCGCTCTGTGTAATTAAAACCCGTCGGACATCGGCCATTTGCGAGAAGAATTCGTTCGTAAATACGTGAACGTGGACGCCGCCGTCGTACCATTGAATTTTAATAACGACACACAATCACCTAAACCACGACACGCTGTTACGCCCGGTTCTCGGTCTGTTAAAATATTGCTGTACACTCGAATAGAACACTCTGACTGGCATGCTGACGAATCAATGAGAATAATATAACAACGTTCTCCTGTCTCTACAGCATTGTGTTGCAGCTGAAAATCCACATTATGAAGGACGACTTACCCGATAGGGTTTTGTTAATAGTGATCTTTGATCCATCCTCCTTTTTCCAGCTTATCTGCGGCTTCGGACTTCCGGACGCCTTGCACGATAAACTAACGTTCACACCTTCCTGAACGACCACGTCCGACGAGGTCTGGTAGTCCACTATGTTTGGAGGCACTGCGAACAGAAGCATTGTTACAGTAAATATTCGTTCTATAATCGATCGAAATGTTTAATTCAGTTTGCCTCTACGGCGATTAGTTCCTGAGGGAATCGAGCTCAAAGATTGATCCGCCGCGTCTGACCATAGCCGACCGTTTCTACTTATCCGCGCGGGCACAAGCGCTAAAAATTGAACGTCGATTTTCTGTAAAATAGTTGCTCGTTTGACAAAAATGTATTCCACCTTTTTCAAGGATTATTTCACGTAGATTCGCCTACTCTATTTAAAATTCTCTGTATCTCGTTGGCTAACTAAGTTACGATTCGATTTTCTTCGTAGAATTAGTCGCTGATGTTTCTCTAACAGGACACGGAGAACAGGTAAAGGATGGAACAGACGTTTTTCAAAGTGGATGATCGCGGAAAGTGTTTATCAACGATCCATCGAGGCCACGTCTGGCTAGAATCGGAGAGGACCATCGAGGGCGAGTCGAGTGCTGCGTCAACGGCGCCGTAATCGTGCAAAAGAGCGACACTGAAAGAACGAAAGCGTCAGTCGGATCCGGCAGCGGTCACAATAATAAAATTTGCATGACACAGGCCGGCCCGGCGGCCTCTCGAGTGGACGGAGGCCGAGAGGAACGGACTCTTTCCCGAAACGCTGAAAGAACACCGTGGGGCTTGAATGGCATTCTTTCACATGCAAATCGAATTCAAACTTAAAGCTGCGAGAAAGAAGGGGACCAGGTTCGACGAAGTTGCAAAGGGGTTGACGACGACATTTCCAGGATCGGTTGGAATCCGGTTACAACCGCGGAAACGCGCGGGGGTGGACCGGGAACCGACCAGAAGGAAACGAGAACACTGCGTACTGATAAGGCGAGCAGGGAGGAAATCCTTGTTAAAAAGTCGTAATCACTGTGATAAGAGGCCAAACAAATGCATTCGGACGCGGGTGACTTTTACTACCCCTCAAAATGCATTTGAAGATTTCACAGAATTTTTTGAAACCCAGAAATCCAAGAAAACGTTCAAAATTCTCAGACAAGTATGCAGGTGTTGATCAAAATGATCGAAAGTCTTGCAAGATTATACGAATTCGATAGAAGTGTGTTTAGCGGTCTCGTTCGACGGTAGAAATCCCGGCGATCGATTGAAGTATACCGGAGCGACTGTCGACGAGGATTAAATCGCGAGCAGATTTTCATACATAGAAATCCGCCCTTTTGAACAGGACAGATGTTATGAATTATTAATAACACGGAGCGCTTTCACAATTCAATAAATATCAGTACGCGGACCATTAATATTTATCCGACGTAGGTTTTACACACGCGATCCGTGCTGACGAATAAACACAGGCCAATTAACAATTATCCAGTTGATTTATTAGGGTTGCGCAGGAGTTTTCGCTCGGAACAAACTCGGCGTGCCTCCGGCGTGCCCGAGGAGAAGGATAATTGGATTTCGTATGGTCAGGCATATTATGTTATCAGCGTGACGTGTTGCCGAGATTCCGCTCTGATTTTTCGCAGCATTAATTGTTCCGTAATTTCGTTAATTAAATAAAGGGAATTAAGTCGATAAGATGAACGGAATTTCGAGGGATAATATTATGGATTTTTAGTGAATTGGGATTGTTTCTTTCGATGACGAAAATGGACCGAAACCATTTCTGTTCCTGGATCGATGTTAAAAAAAGCTGCTAAGCAGATAACTGAGAGAGGAGGCACTTTCGTCTTTTCAAAATCGCATCAACGTAGATTCATTCGTCATGAAAGGGTCGCGACTGAATAGTTCTGTAAATCTGTCGAAAGATACGTTCGGAAATATATAGCTATGAAATGGCTGCCTAACCGAGAGAAATCGCTGGAAAACGGAAACCAGTCGCTGTGTTTTCGTGTGCTTGGTGGAGGACAGAAAAAGTAGTGTACGTATTTACCTTAAATTTTGCTCTTTGATTCTCGAAATAGGAGTTGAAATTTTTTACCTTGGAAATAAAAATCCGGAGTAATTAAGGGTTTTGGAACCGCAAGAGAGTAATCTACGGATTTTAGGGAACGTGAAAAAGTTCTTTATTTCGAAAGCTGCTCCACATATAGCAAAACTGAACCTATTATAATAATTGGTAGTCAGCTACTGTTCCAGAAAATTTAGAGAATTTAGAAGATCAATCTAATTCCAGATGGAATAGTAAAATAGTGCGTACCACGTGTGTGTCCGTGTTAATTCTCGGCTAGCCATTATTCCGACGTTCAATAAATGCTTCGCTACGTGGCAAGAGTAAATAACCGGGCACGGCTGGCTAACTCAATTATATCACTGTCACATTATCGAAGGATATCTGGCTGCATGCGAGAACGGACATGTGTCGTCTGCACCGTTATTTCTGACGTTCATCGAAGTCAACGTCGTCGACTCCGCGGTATTGGGCAAACGAGGAGTGCGCATTTTTCTCGCATGACCCTGCAGACAAATTTATTAGTAGCCGTCGTGTGTCACATTACCGTGAAAACGTCTCGGAAACATATTGATTCTCCACGATAATCTACAATTAGAATCCAAGCCCCGTGTTTAAAAGTAAAGATTTCGAAAATGGGTGTACGAAAGTACTTTAACGATGACGAAAAATATTATTTTTGCCCGCGTAAATCGGACGAGCGCGTAAATATCGCGATTCCATGTCATCGGTCAAAGCGATAATTAAAAAGCAAGGGAAAGTGGAAAATTTAAAACACGAGGTATCGTCGCGTGACGCGCGCGCGCACGGCGGATCAGCCAATATTGAAATGTTCCGCTGGAAATTAATGGCGAATATTCATACCGTTCCGCTCACGCGCTTTTAAACAGCTCCAACAATTTTCCCTTGGTAATAACGATAATCAGAGTGAAATATTCGTGCGGCGGGCAATTGTCGCATCTTCGGGGACGGACATTAACGACTCGTTAGCAATCGGATAGTTGGTTTTCGAGCATCCGTTAATCGTCAGAATTGATAATAATCACTGGTGAAATATTGCTCGATGACTTAACCGCGCGCTATTCGCGCAACGCGCATTCTGCTGGTCCATTATTCCTCTCGTATTCGACACTGTAATTTCCCCTACATTAACGACACTAACGCGAATCGAAGAACGATTGCTTACAATGTTTATGCAGCTTCCCTGTTCCGTGGACAAATTTTCATGAACGTACTGCCTCTCGTCAACAAGTTCGCATAACTCAGAGGTCGGCAAGATGTCTCGCGGTTATAAAAATATACGTGACATCAAAAATGATTTCCGATACACAGGAAAATAGTAAAATGAAACGAGCACTTCTTGCCGTCCTTTGGATAGCATAACTGGACCGTGTCAGAAGATTCAGCCCCGTAAGTATCGGTGATGAAGCATGATTATGACTCGGTGCGTTTAATCGAGCAGTTTGAGCGTATCCGTAGGAAATCGTGAGTGCTCCAGCTGCATAGTTATGGCCAGAGCGAATGCATCAAGGTCAGCAATGCAATTCCAATGAACGAGGCGTGTCGCGCGACAGGTGTCAAGGAAATCGAGCGTCTCGATCGAGTAGACCGGTGCCGGCGAGCCTGACCCGTTAATGCATAAAATCATGAACGCATCGTAAAATCTCGTTTCCCCGTGGCGAACTATGGCGCGTCTATGGTCCCAAACGTGGTATATACTCGGGTGCAGTAAATCGATGCTCCATTGACCGAACAGTCGTAATGATTCTTCGTGCAGAGGCGGTGTAAGGGGTTGGTCGGCGTCGAGGGCGCGGAAAAAAATTGTTCCCGCGGGATGCAGGAGGTTCGCGTGAGACAGAGGAATGGGCGACGACGAAAAATATACGATAATCGTTAACCCGTTCACCTCGAGAGCGAGCTCGGGATTCGTGTGTATCACTGCGACCAAATATCGAAAGTGTCTCTGCTATTCATCGGATGGGAATCGCGCGGCTGATAGGAATCCCGCGCGTTCCATTTTCGACCCCCTCCACCTCCCTGCCACCCCCGACGGCAAGAATCCCCTTCCGGAGATTCGGGAGTTTCGATAACGACCTCTAATGCCTCGAAAAATATTTCCCGTCTCGCCCACGTACTCCTGAACCAGCCCCTCTCCTTCCCCCTGTCACACTCTCTCTCTCTCTCTCATTATCTCTATCGCTCGCGGAAAGACTTAACCTTCAAGTGGACTCTCAACATTAATCGTACCGTCCCCGGTAAATGACTGGCTTATGAATTCTTCTAAATGTACTTATCCTATGGTTCTATACCTTTGAATGGACAATAACTTTTTTAACATTGGAACTATTGTAGCTCCGAGTGCAAAGAAATATTTCAACAGACGTACATACGTCTAAATTTTAGTGTTACGTGTAGTATTAAAATAGACTTGACGAACGATACGTTGCCGAAGTAGAGGCACGAAGCTTTAAACCGAGACCGGGTTTATTGCCGTGCGATTCTTTTTTACGGAATTAGAACAGTTTAAATATCGACAACTCTTCGGAAACCGGGAATTTAGTGTGCCAATACTTTTCGCAACCACTGTATATCAGTCCTCTAAAAGCTTCAGTATTCGAGATCTCCTGCATCGATTTTTATTGTGAAATTGTACGCGTACTGTATGCTGCCCAAACAATGCACAGTGTTTTCAAGATATTTTAGAAAGAACATAGAATAATGTTAAAGAAAATATAATGGACAACTACCATGTTTCCCACGCAACGATAAAGCTCCAGTAAAAATTAGTAGCAAGTGTAAATTTTTTGCCAACGTATCATACATACAACCGAACTTTCTGAAATTTTCAGGGTAGCTTGCATCGTCGTCAACGAATTGTTTAACAATTTTTCCAACCGCGAAATTACGTCCGTTGCCGAAATAAAATTATTTTTGCAGCCGAGTCTAACGATTCAAAGTGATATTGTTGTTTCATCAACTCGCGTGTGTTACTCCAGTGCATTTTTTATGAAAATACTGCAAAATTGTAGCGACGGTGGTCGGGTGGCGAAGGTGGAGTTTTAGCGAGGAGGAAGCGCGCGTATTTGAGCAATTTAATTGGATAATGGCGGGACGAAGAATCTGCAGGTTATAATTGCGTTTTACGAGGAAACACAAGAACCATTTTCGTCTCATTAGCGCGTCCGGCGAAGCGTTCGAACGCATGCGCGCCTCGTTTGTTCCGACACCGTGGACATCGCGTCGTGTTAATGGAAAAAAGCAAAGAAAAAGAGAAGGCATGCTGTAAAAGGAGAGATTCTAAAAATATATCGACGGCTCGTCGATACCGTTTATTAGCGATTAATAATTTTTGCGGTAATCGCGGATCGTTCCGCGGCCACCGGGGACGCGTTTGCATCGCCGTTAGGAGTAATTTGCATCTCGTATCGCGCCTCGCGGTGACGGTTATTGCGAATCCCAGGTGACATTTCGGCTCCACTTTCAAGTTCGTGGCTAATGCGTTTTCGAATCGAACCGGCTCGTGTTCATTTGCAATACCTTTTCCTTCCGCCGGCTCGGTAACTGCGGAACACTCTGGTTTTTTGTTTTTCCTCGCGCGCGCGCGCGCGCGCGAAGAGAAATTAACGCTTTTTCAATCAACTTGATTTAGTGCTTCAACTTTAAACGGCACTGCGGGGTTTCGCGGATTGTATTACTCGCAAATTACGCCAGTGCCGGCGCGGAGAATAATTTTACCGACTATTATCATTTTTATCCCAGCCGCATTAATATATTGTACTCGCAATTGCGAGCGTGTCAATTACTCCGCGCAGTTTAATAGCACAACCGTGTTTCTCGTTGCAGTAAGTTGTAAATTTCGAACGATTGTAATATTATATGCACGCGGAACCGCTCAGCTAATGCATTGCCGTTCGTTGAAGTAGATTCAGTTTCACTGTTAATTAAGGACAACAATCAAAACGGCCCAATCAACATTTAATTGACACCGTATCGCTGTGTTTCACGGTATGTCCAGTTTACAGGTCGCATTATCGTTTCACGGTCTTCCAAATCGACGATCCGACAATTGTTGTTCGAACCTACGTTGCGCGCTCAAATGCAAAAACCTGGGAATAAGAACGCGTCGACAAACGAGTTCAAATTCATCGTGTACATACATTATAGTCAGCTAGCATGTAAATTACAACGTTCAAGTGGAAAGTTTTGAAGCGGCCAACTATACCTCACGGCGTTCTGTAAAAATAGTTCTCCCGACCTTAATTTCCCGCGAGCGTATCGGTGTATTTGTGGTCTAGCTCCGATAACGTTCAACTCATGCACCGGCACACAATTTATTCAATTAAATTATTAAAAACGAGCCAGTGACGAGGCAAATAATAGAATCGACCGGCGGTACAGCACGAATGAGAAATTAAAATTATTTAGAATGTCGGGAGAGGACGCGGCGTAAATTATTGTCGATAAGGTGCCCTGTATGCATTTCCGATATATCACTGTGTCTCGTTATCAGAATAGCGAATAACCACGGTCATAAATAATATGGGAACACGATCCTGGGTCCGCCGGGCAATTACTCGAACAGTTCGAAATTTATTCGAAGAGCCGCGGCCCGATAAGATGCGCAGCTTACGGATGAAATAGCAGTGGACCCTTCGGACTCCGCTTCGTTTAGTCCTGCCAGCTCTGTAAAGTGAACGGGGTTGTCCTGCATCCATAAACATGATCCACGGAACAACCCGTCCCTTTCGGAAAATGGACAATCGCGCAGATCTAATGCCCCGGGGAACGTTACGCGCGCATCCAATCAAAGACCGTGTCCGCAAATTTCATTTGGAAAGACTTCCCCATATTTACATCGTCGTAGCATATGCAGTTCGAGTCGCGTTAAGAATCAATCTGGTTCAGCTTCCATTCAAAGTGCCATAAAACAGGAAAGAAAAATCGCATATCAAGTTTTAAGGACTCGCTGTAAACAGGAGACTTCGGCATTAAATTTCACGTAGACTTCAATCCCGACAAAAATTTACCAAGCTACATCGAGACGAAAACATTTTACAATGGTATCAAGGTATCGATGTTCGCTTTATCGCATGTTCCCTGGACTCGAAAAATTTCGAAAAACTGAACAATTTATGGAAGCGATAGTACAAGTTTAGTCCTTTAAAACAAGCCTAGAAACAGTGTTCTCCTATTATTTTGAACGAAGCGGTGACAGTTCAAACTTAGGAGATGTGGGGTTCCATGATGTTTTATTGAGCTGTTTTTTTCAGTAATGTCTCGATTAAAGTTGAGAACGGTTGTTTAATAAATGATTGCTGAATGAAGTTGGGTAACAGAAGTAGAAAGGGTTGGGACAGCGGAGGACGGAAAAGCGTGGCACGCCACGCGCTCCGCGTCGGCACCGCTCGATGCTATGAATTACCGCAGGTGTCCGGCGATCTGCTGCATTAATGCTAATGCGGAATGTTACCGAATTGTTCAACAAGCGCAGATTGAGCAGCGCGGCCGCGCTCACCGTCGGAACCGGAGTGTTGATGCATTATTCAAGCGCAAACGCCGTCACGTGTACATTGCTTCGGCGTTGTTGCGCGTTAACTTGGCCTAAACTCTGCCGGCAGCAGCTAGACCGAAAGCAGACCGCTTTTGGTGGTGTGTGTGGGAGGACAACGAGCAGTACAGGGTTGCGGAGGGTTGGAAAGGGTCACCGAAGGGTCGGAGTCTTGGGGAGGGATGCTGAGAGCGTTTTCACATTGCCCGGTTCTCGTCGCGTCATCGTCTCTGGTTGACGAACGGATTTATGCAATTTAAAGCTCTTGAAAATATTCAAAGAATGCTCGGATATAAACTACGACAGATCTTTGTACGATTTTAATTTACTTCAGAGCTAAAAAGGCTATCACCACGGAAAATAAGATTTTATTTTTAGAGAAATCGACCGCTTCCGCAAAATTTAAAGTCGTCATGGAAGTTCGTCGCTGATGGCATGAAAAAACCTAATAATAAAAAAAAGATTTTACTTGATTCGAGTTTCTTAAAATTCGTGTACAAATAGGAAATATTTAGGGCAGTGTTGGGCCAAACGATCCGCACACGTGACAGACAGAATATAGATCGTTTATCGCAGCTGGACACGAACTCAGCCTAACAGAGGGTTATCCGGCATGGTCTGACGTTCGTCTGACGTTCGTCGGACGTCGCGTAGACACGGGGACGTCTCAAATTATTATACCGCGACGGAAACGAGCGTCGGATCCTCCTCTTTCATCGGCGATCGATACCGGAGGCCTTCGTCTTCGTTTACCCTCGACTGGAGCCTCTGAAATCTCCGTTGTCCGTAATTGGCCACTCGAGAAACAGAGAAAGAAGAAGAAGAAGAAGAGGGGACGAGGCGGCGCGGCACGGCGGGGCCCGGTTCGAGAACTCGGTTCCTACTTCCTGCTTCCTTCTCCGGCGAGTATCGGGTAAATATGTAGGCACTTAAATAAGTAGCCGAGCCGGTGCAGATCCTCCGTACGTTTTATCGGCTCCCTTTCACCAGCCACGCTCGAAATTTCCCTCGAATATGCTAACTTTAATGATCCGCGAGCAGTTATTGTGTTCGAGCCGCACCGCTTTGAACAGAAACGAATGCGTTACCAGCGCGCACCAACCACGGAAAATCTCCAATTAAGGGATCTCACCGCGAATACCGGCCGAAGGAAATTGTCTGCGGTAACGAATGCCGGATGAATGTAAGCCGAATCTTGCCCCAAAGAGAGAGGAAGGGAGAGAAAGAGAGAGAGAGGATTTTTCTCCGCGACTTGTTACTGGTCTATCAATTGAGAATTACGACGGGGCTCGTCGGAAGGAAATGTTTGAAAGTTAGGCGGCCGGCGGGAAGCCGTTTTTTAAGGAACGACCGTCGAGGTATTGATCCCGACACGAGCTACCGTGATTTAATAATTTGTTGCTCGCTCGGGCTGCCGTTGCTGCTGCTGCTGCTGCTGCTGCTCCGCCGTCTGACATCATCAAAAGCGTCCAATTCCCTTTGTTGGGATTTTCTTGCAATTTGTGGCACACGGCGAATACCTGAAGAAAGTTACGCGGAGGGCTGAAAAAATTCTGCGGAGCTACGCTGCGGAAGATCCGTCGTTCTTTCTTGAATTGAAATCTTCGAGTGAGATATCCCGCGCCGCTCGCGAGCTTGTTTCATTGACGAGATTTCCGGTAATTTTTACTATGCCTGAATTTGTGACGGCCTGCAAGGGGAAGTGGACAGTACGTGACAGACGGTGAGAGGTTTCATTGATTTTTTGGTATTCGACTTTCTTATAAGCGAGAAGCGAGTCTACAACTAATAAAATTCAAGAAGCGTCGCCCAGACCCGAGACACAAGTTCGAGAATTCCAGAAGAAACAAGAATTTCTCTGGCAAAGAGAAAATTGAAGTAGAAGGGGACAGCGCTACCAGCATTCTCGTCAAGACCGGAAGTACGAGGAGATGCTCAATCGGAACATACGTTGTTTACGGATATCAGAGACCGAGTGGTTCGATTGCTTGGTAATAAAATCGACGCGAGTGTCTTGCGAATTATGTTATTTGCCAGGAATGATTGGATGATTACTCTGTTCCGCTGCTGGCGAAAGAATGACCAAGCCTTTTATTTAAATCAATAATTTCCTCATACACCCCTTATTTTCTCAACTTAATTCGTATCGAATCGGTGCGTCGACGGACGATAAATATCACCCAAAGGTGAATTTATGTACTGCTAGATCGAAAATTAAACGGCGAAATAATATGACATCAAATTAAAATGAAATTTTGTGTATTGGAGAGATCTGCACATTATTTTTCGGCAAGCAAATAAAATTGCGTGAAATTGCTAGCGAATTAATTTCTGCCCTTAATGATTTTAATAGAGGAGAAATCATATATTTGATATATTCAATTGTGCAAACGCATAAAGATCCGCAGTCCAGTAATGAATTATTTTTCGTCGGAAGCACAGATCAAGGTGAAACGTCAGACGATATTTTGGACGAAAGATTCGACCCTCTCGGATCAAGAAGCGAATCGGTAAAAATACAATCTCCGAAGAGACAACGAACTACAAATCCCGAAATTTAGTACCAGACCCGGCTTGTGTGTATTTGTAGGGATAGACACGGTTTTATCCTGGATGAACTGCCGTGTTCGGATAGTCAGGAACAGCAACGTTCGGATTGTCAGGGACAGGTCAGATTTATTTTATAACCGGAGGAAGATTTCTTTAACTTCGCGAAGCTTATAAACGGTACAGGTTATTTTCGAGCTTTCTCGTTTAGAACGACCGAGACTGTGCTAATTATTCATCCAGATTTTACGACGAGCGATGTATGTGTTTCTGTGTACACGATCAGCTCGATAATTAAAGACTGCGATCTGTTATTTGTATCGCTGGGATTCGCTGCCTTTCAATCTACGAGAATGTCCCCGTCAAAAGAGATTCACATTAGTGCAGAACTCTGCGCGTATCTGCATTAATCACCGTTTTCTCCGGTTTCCGCGAGATTCTCCATGCAACCGGTCTATAAATTCTTCGAGTGTAAATTAAATAATATCATCGGACGAAGCACATCCGCACGAGGTCCATTGAAATTCGAAACGATAATTCTGCTGATGCTTATTATAGATAGTGGTCAAGAGAATCCAATATCCTAAATCTGAGAAATAAAAAATGTAGTAACTAGACAACGTCACTCATATAGCGCATAAAAGTCTCGAGTAATCGATAAAAGGTTCTATTTCTAATTTACCGAGACCAACAGCGCAATGATCAAATTTTCAGATATTCCGCAATCTACCGATAAGAATCCGTGCTATCGCGGAACGCCGTGGAGTCTGCGAAAAACAAATTTCCCACGGCAGAATCTATGTCGAGACCGGTTCAGCTAGAATTTCGCGCTCTGTCTTATCGAGTGAAATGAAAAGTTTCCGGTCGGTTTGCCGGTGCGCAGCGAAAGTCGCAGAGACGGCAGACACGCGAATAGGAAAAGGGAAAATTGAGAAAGGGAAGCTGCTCCGGCGCGGCGAGAAGTCAGAAATTAAGTGGTCGGAACGCGGCGGAGATGTAACAAGCACCGCGACTTAACGTGCCACGATTAGCACACAAAGGCTCGCCGGAGAAACTCGTGTCGAAATGACTGTTATGCAGCCCGGTGAATGAAGCCACTGGAACTACAAATTACTAATTACACCGGTCCCTTAGGGAATGCGGTGTCTGGGCTCGTGTAACGTATGATGTACGGCCGCGACGACACGCGCTCAACGATACAATGCGCGACGTGCGCACCAATTCCCTTTGTGCCACATTATGCCGGGCTTCGAGTATTCTTGAATTCGATTAGCGAAATTCGATGGCGGGGCTAAAGTGGACTGGAACGCTCTCCATTTCTCTCCGTCGATCGCTCTCTGTGCTTTTGTGTATTTTCGCTGCGCTACGACCAGCTAGAATATTTTTTCATACGACCCACAACTAAATGTTCCAGGATTTTATTCGGTCTGAAAAATAGAATGTCTATAAACCTTGCTGCGATTAATAAATTAGGATTTTACACCGGCAGCTGAATGGTTTCTTCGAGGTTCTACGACGCAAGGGCGAGCAGAATTATTAACGAAGCGATTTCCGATAATAACAAATGCCCGCGATTATTTCAGTCGGAAGCAGCACGGATTAAAACGGATTACTAAAATTTTCGGCCGTTGTCGCTTAGGATTGATCAATCACCTGGCCTACTTTCTACTAGCCGAATACAAAAGCGCCGGTACATCTGGCATTTGACATCGCGCCAATTCTAATGTATTCACCGTTCGAATACATTTTCGGATACGGTACTCGCGATCATAAATACTCGGCTGGCAGCCTGAAATTCTTCAACGTGTCCCAACTTCAATCCCCGCGCTCCACCCCTCACTGGAATCGCTGCCATTGTTTCCATCGGCGACCACCGTTACAATCGGACAGTCAATAAACACACAAATCTCTTGCGCGGCGCGCCTGCATCACGGATTGTTGTGTTTATCAATGGCAGCGGTCCGCGTGAGCGTATTTTCCAAATTTTCGACGAACCCGAATATCTAGTACGATTTTCTTTACGTTTATAAATGAAGGCATCATTTTTCGGCAGCTAATTGCGGCGCTACAGGTCAGAAATAAACTGAATTTCAGAGTCGCAGAGGAATACATCAAAGTCTCCTCCGAGCAGCGCGAACACCTGCGCCAATTAATTCTGCTAGCAGTCAGGTAATCGTTTCAGGAAATCGGCGATTGCGAGCGAGATACACGCGGTCCTGGGCGATTGATCGCTGCGATAATCCATGAATCGAAGGTAACGATAACCCGATGATCGCGCCCACTTTATCCAATATCGCGCACACGCTCGTTCCATCCCCGCCGACTATTTCATCGTGCCTCTAGCAGGGGCGTGTCGACGTTCTCTCTTTCTCCCCCTCTCTCCCTCTCTTTCTGTCACTGGCTTTTTCCTTCTGTCCTCTCGTAAATAAGGCGGAAGCCGGGGACTATCTGACTTTTATTCGATTTAGAGGCGAGTCGGCGAGCTTAACCAGTAAAGAAGCTGGCTCGAGTGGAGCCGAGAAGCGCAGACTGCGGAACGTGACGCTGAGCTTTCGACCCTTGCCGTACATTTTTCGACGCTCCTCTGTCCCGTTCTCATTCTCCCTGTCCTCGTCCGAAGCTTTCTCTCTTGCTCCCTCTCGTTTTGTCTCGCTCTCTCTCGTTCTCCCTTCGGTTCACGGATTCCGTTGCGTTTCCACCGGTTATCGAGTTCCCGGCCGAGGACGATTGGACAAGTTGTTGTCGGTTCAATTGGCGTTCTTCCGTAACGAGCGAAAGGAGCGTGTTATGATGCTCGCGAGCCTGTATGCAATTTCATATCTGTTTCGACCCCCCCCCCCCTCCCCCTCCACAAGCTATACTCGCGCTTCTCTCCCAGCTACCTCGAAAACCCTTTTTATTGGAAAGTCGATACGCGACGCGTGCTTTCGACGAGAGCGCGATCACAACTGCCAGCGAGATCCTTGAATTACGAGGGGAAACGGCGTCGTTATGGGGCGCTATGGTGTCCGCTGGAACTGGGTCGAATCTAACCGATTTTTTTCCCCGTAGCGAGAACCACGCTCTTGCAATTGTTCGCGCGCGCGCGTGTTCGAAGCGCGGGGAAAAGGAAATTCATTCGAGACCGTGCCAAAGTATTCGGATTTTCGCGGAATTTATCGTACCAGTCGCGTTCTCCGCGGCGCGGAAATCTTGTCGAGATAAAACGCGAACGGCAGAATAAATCCTTTGCGACCGCAAAGAGACGCTTGAATTTTTTCCAGATCATTTTTACTTTGTAGAAAAATTCGCGATCTAGAGTTTTCTATAGTTAGAAACATCCTTACTCGCGAACAATTCGTTCAACGATGACGTCTGGAGCACGCATCGTGCGGATCGCGCCAGGTGGTGGTTTATTACAAGGAACCGGGGGTGAGAAATTTTTCCCCCGAATCGGGGAATGATCGCGGACAATAAAATTCGTGATCCGCGAGGAGAAGTGGCGTTACTTCCGGGCATCGTCTCGAGACGGAATGTTCCATCATTGCGAGCGTGTCGGGCCGCGGCGAAATTTAATCTACCGAATTGACTCTGCTTTTATTCCGTGGGACTGGGGATGGAACGTAGTCTCGAGCTCTGGCAAGAAACGCATTCCCGGTGCGGGTAAACATCGCGGCTCCGCGCGCCCGCGCGCAGCAATAATCGAGACGCGACACGGGTTACGATTCCCAGATAATTTCCATGGAAATCCAGCCGGGGCGGAAATCGTCAAACTCCCTTGAAAAGCGTTTATTAGCTCAGGAGCAAAGTAAACGCCTCAGGTGGTAACTTTAAGTGACTCGGCCCGTGTGGCATATTTGCGCACGTTACGCGCGTTCCTCGCAGCAGCCTCTCTTGGTCTCTCCGCTCTGCTCTGCTCCGCTCCGCTTTGCTTTGTACGCTTTGGCTCTCTACGCTCCGCTCGGCTCGGCTCCGCTCGACCCACAAGCCGAGGGGGCTGAGTTATGGCAGGCTCTCTGGCATTGTGTCTGTTCCGCCAGCATTATCACGGAGGCCCGCCGCGGAAGTCTTCCGTGTATTTGTGCTACGCTAGGCCAAGAGTCCCGTGGAAACAATTAATCTAGCCCTCTGATTACTCCTCCGACTACTGCAACAACCCCCACCAACACCCCCGACCCAGTATCCTGGCACCGAGTCTCGCTCCACCGACGACTTCAGACGTCAAAACTCGAGATATTAATATGTTCTACCGGATGGCAGAACGAAGACCGACTCTCACACCCCTAACACTACCACCCTCGATCCACCCTGTCTTCTTCTTAGCTTTCTAGCTTTCGTACCTCCTCTCGATTAAATTATTAGCACCGTTCCCCTTTGAATTTCCCCGCCAAACGCTCTCGCAATTTTTCTGATCGGTTAACTCTTCGCAGTCGGAGCTATTTTAACTCGAAAATTAAATATTTCCTTCGACCTAGAATAATTCTATTCTATATGATATTTTTTTTCATTTTATCGATACGAAATTGATATAACACCTCATTCGATACTTAAATGTTTTAGTAATTGATTGGATCCCAATATATTTAATATTGTAAACAATCTTGTGAACAATGGCACTGCAATTTTGAATGGTGCGTCCGAGCCACCACTCGAGCGCCAAGGGTTAACTCTACGTACCACCAACTCGTACACGTGTGTATATTATTTAATTTTTTGTTTTGCATGTTTCGATCCCCGTGGCGTTTCGTTCCGCGGTGTCGATAGCAGCCGTTGTTTGTCGACACCACTCCCGAGCAAAGTATTTCCGAGTGGAAACACTATATTGCTGTCAATGTTTTATGCTTCACGCGTTTCGTCTCGCGAACCCAACGGACGTTATACAATTACATAATTAAAGAAGCGTAGAACGTGAACGTACGAGCATTAATTACGCCGGGGAGCGGCAGCTGAATGAAAACAGAATAATTATAACGCTTTGAATGAAAATCACGCCGTGGAAGCTTGAAAGTGAGACTGCCGAGCTACGAGACGCGGTACAGTTTTGCCAGGTACTTCGGGCTGAATAAAACAACAACACCTTACATTTTATAACGTTGCAATTAACGCTACCTATTGATTAACTGCGCGCCACAGTCGTTCTTGATTTCCCGGAGTTCTAAGATATTTCACTGGGACGGAAGTCTCTCTTCAAAAATTTCTCCGAGATATTTCACTGGGATACGCTTTTCAGAAACTTCTTTTAAAAAATTTTAATAGCTACAATCTTCGCTGACTGCGAGGTTGTAATCGACGGTGAAAATTAGAAGAGACTCACCTACGACGTACAGGTATCCGTAATGTGTTTTCGCGGTGGCAGTGTTGATCTGACACATGTACTTCCCCTCGTCGTCCTGCTGTACCTCTTTGATATGTAGGTACCAGGTCCTGTGCTTATCGTGTGAGACCGATATCCTCGGGTTCCTGGTGATAACGTGATTTTGTACCGTCAGAATAGCGCCCCCGTTCTCGTACAACATCCAGGCCACCTGAAACAGGACGAGAACCGCATCGTAAAACCTTGAAACACGATTTACAGTGTAATCGTCGATATTAAACAGAGAATCGTACGTTTGTTCGACTTTTATCAGGTTTATAAAATACACCGGACGTCGGTCTGATACGTTAAAATTCAGACACGACTCGCGCGTATCGATCTCAATCATGCTCGTTGCGGTTTATACATTTTGCCTGTCGAGTTACGATCCTGCTACCTGTCGACGTCACTTCAGTTTCTTCGGCTTTTCGAGCATTACATCGGAATTCATTCGATGAAAGTTATAATTAGAGGGGGAGGAGAAATGCTCGTTAATTGTGAAGAAAAGTGACTCGAGTATGAGAGGGTGGGACGCAGAGAGTAAATGGACGAAAACTTTTCAGAAATTAAAGATTAGAAAGGAGGCAGAGTAACGAAGGCTATGAAAATCGCACGGTAGCCAAAGAGAGGAGAAATGTTTCTGTGATTCGGAGAAAATGAAGAGTCAAACAAATAACAGAGTGGAAAAGTGAGAGTAAAAAAGGGAAGCCGAGAGCAGGGGAATGAGATCAACAGAAATTGGAAGAAATTCAGTAGAAATTGAAATTGTGACAGAGAGTGAAGGAGATGTAAATCGCGTCGAAAAGCAACGAAACACGATCCAGAGTACCTTATAGAAAGAAATTCAAGAAGTAGAATTAAAGAGTGAGAATGAAACGGGGAAGAGGAGCGCGGGATAAAAAATCGTGCTGGATTTTACAGGAATACAAGAGTAACCAATTCGGTAGAAAATGTAGGAAATTCAGCATAAATTGAAAATACGAGAGTGACCGAGAAGACTGGAAGATGAAAGTCGTGCTGCGCCGAAAAAGAAGAATTCGTGTCATCGAGAGAGAAAAAATTCGAGGATGTGGGATTAGAAAGCGAAAGTGAAAAGGCGAAATGGATGGTAATCGGTTGAAGAAAATGTTTCCTTGATTAAGAGAAAGCAAAGAGATTGGTGGAGAGGTAAGGCGAGGTAGAAAATTGAAGAGATTCGTGCAGCAGAGATTGAAGGGAAGAGAGATGGTATTGGCGGTGTGCTTAAACGAAGAATCTAATCGTGTAGAACCGGACGAATGGTGGTCTCGAGCGGGAACCAAACACGAGATCTGGGATCGGAGCAGCGCGGGATGATCTACGGCGCATTCAACAACGGCCAAGTGATCTACGGACTCCGGCGAGGTTATGGATATTCATTGGTAACATGAACCACCGCGCGTCGGTGGAATTGCGGGTAGACTCCTTACGGGTACGTTCGGAGGCATCCCGGGAAACGTGACGACGTTCTGTGTACACGGACACGCTATTTACGGTGGAATGTTTTCTACTAGTCGCTGTAGCACCGAGCAAACACGGCTCGATCTGCAAACAGCCGGACCTCCATTACGGTTCGTATTGTCTCGACGATAAATTTGATTGGCTGGTGATACGCGCGACGATCGGCTATACAGCGAAACATTGTCGTCGTCGGGTTTCCCGTCGAACGATTCTTGGCGGGAGCCGTGTTGACGCAACGATCCTCCTCCGTCGCCGAAAGAAAACAGCTGCCAAAGCAACATTTGACGGAGGAATAGCTCGCGATCGTCGCTTCGATCGACGATTCCGGATTTCTTCCTTTTCGGCTCATTTCACTCGACCAAACTATCCCGAACTTTAGATCGATGCATGTTGTACGACGTTACAGGAACAGCTGTTTTACAGGAGGCGGATGCTTTCGCAGCTTATGGCTACGTAAAAAGGATTGTTCGCATCAACGATGGCAATTCTTCTAAGATTTCGAAGCCATCCGTTGCGTTTTTATGGAACCGTAAATCTGGCTTTTCGAGGGGACGCTCGCGAAGATTGAAAATTTAACTACCTATAAGAATATGCGTTGATGCAGGAGTAAACCTTCGAGTTGCTTAAGCTACGTTCTCCCCAAGTTAAAGTGAAAGCAATCCGAGAGTGGAAGGTGAAAATCGCAAACGAGACCGAATTGTACATAATAATTCCTGCCGGATTTTCTGCAGAAATGTAGTCTAATTTCCAACATGTTCATCGTTTTAGCTCAATAATTACGAGTATATAGTTCACGCATGAAAAGAGAAACTTGAGTAAAGAAGATTTGCGTCGTTGAGAACAACAAGAAGCACAGAAACCGCGAGTTAAATCGATGCGGGAGGCGAACAAGGATTAAAGCGACCGAGGAAGGTGTCTGATTGGTTAATATCGCAACAATGTCGATCACCGTGTGGTTGCTTTTGAGAGAATCACCCGGTACGAAGAATAAGGCAACTCTGTGTATTATTGTTGCACGCGGCTTTATTGCCCCTGTACAACCTGATTCACATTTCCGGCCGCGGAGCTTAGGGGGATTTCGGCAGTAGAAAGTTAGAGAGAATGGTATTGTGGCCCCTGTTTGTGTGCAAACGTGGCAGCTTTTCGACGAGAGTAGCTCTCCAGGACCGAAAGCCATTCGAGCTTCACTTGGCAACTGAAAATTCGAGAGAATAGAAATTCAGTTTATTTTAAGGCGTGCTACACTCGAATTTCGCGTCCCGAACATTTTTAAGGGCCTCGTACATCTTTCCCGATATATCCGACCACTAATAAATAACCTGATAATTAAAAATTTCTAGTATCATTTTCGTGCGATAAATTTTCGCTCGCTCTGGTTTCTCGCGAAACAATGCGCGAAGAAGGGTGATCACCGGTATAATTTCGAGCGAAACGTCTGACAATAATAATAAAATTAGTATCACTGGTCCCTGGGAGCGGAGGCGATCAAGGTTCAAGCGCGACAGCCGAGTTTAATGCAAAAACCGTCGGAGATCGTTCGGCGGAGAGATTACGGCGAGTTAAAAGTGACGTAAACAGCTGTCCCGTCCGCCCCCGCGAAGCTTTCTTTTATTCTCCGTCTTTTTTACGCTGTTCGTAAACATCTACCGGTTAGCTGAGCCGAGACTTATCGCGTAGGTGTTGTATCTTCGCCGCGCATCGGCACATTTTCTCCCCGTAAAAACCTGCGCGACTACATTGAAGTGAGGGTGCTGGAAGTTAACAACAACGTGTACACTCGTGAAACGGCCCTTCTTTATTTCTCCAGGGACGTTTGTCGGACGGGCGAAAGATTTTTCTTTCCGCCCCTCGTGCCTCCGCAGTTCCGCTTCCTCCTTCTCCTCTCATTCGTTCCCTTTCATTTCTCTCCACCCTCGTTTCTTTCGAGTCTCTTCTTTCGCGTCGGCTTTTCTACGCCTTCCTCCTACCACCGTTTCGGCACCTGTATCGATTTCCACGCGAATTGCTCTTCGTGATCGGAATTCAATCAGTATCTTACACTTCATTCGCGCAATAAATGAATCCCATTGAATCCCGGTTAAATTTTTAGAACGTAATTCCACCGCCGCCGTCGGCTTCCACCATTCGTTACACGCCGTCCGAGAAGAAAGAGAAAAATGCATCGGTCTTGTTCCAGAGTTCTGTCGAGCTTTTACATTAGCTTCTTGTAAACAACCAACAGGTTAGGAGCACTGTTTATTTAATATTGTGTTCTTTGAACGAGGACCCATCGGTATCAAGGAGATTAAATCGCGAGAACTTTCCATTGAATTACACCGCTAATTTTTTGTTTGCCGGAGTCGCTGCGTTCCCCGTTATAATCCCGCATCTCGCCGGGAAGCTCAAAGTCCACAACCATTATGCGATTTACGATACTTTCAAGGCATTCATGAAATTTTTAAGGGCGAAATGCCGGGCGCACAATGCGCCCGCGCCATTACACGAAAGAAATTATAAAAGAGTAGCAGCCATTCAGCTCTCAAACTCGCCCGGTACAAAAGGTTCTTTAGAATCATTTCGAGAAGGGTCGCAACCCAGATCCGCCGGTTATCGAACGTCAAGACAATGCGTATCGCGTCGCGTACGATTTTTTTCCTGCGCGAGAGAGAAAAACGAAGAGACAGCGATCCGTGGGATATCTGGATATGTTGCAGTGTGCTCGACGTTTCCGAGTCTTTCTCCCGATCGTTCGACGACAACCGGCAAAGCCAGCGATCGGTGTATCGCGTTGCCAAAGTTCCTGGATTTTTACGATGCTTCGACGAACCGAAACACCACCTCCGCCACGATCAGCGAGCTGCAACGCCGGTCGAGATCCTCTGCCATAAGTCCCGGCGACCATAACCGCGCGGCAACGTCTGCGCCGCAAACTCGTGACAGTTTCCTCCCGGTTTCTTTCACGGTTGTTCGTACGCCGCGATGGAATTTTCACCTCGATTTATCCGGGGCCACGGTTGTCAGCCAGTTATGTCTCCGTGCCATCCCCTTCCCCATACCCCTCCCCGTCCGAAAAACCACCATCGCGATCGCTCGCTTCGAGAAATCCGCTCGGCACTTTCTCTCCGATGCGCCCCGGGTTTCTCCCGTTCTCCCAGCAAACGAGAACGTCCTGATCAACGACTTCCGTCGCGGTTTAGCCACTCGCGCGACGAAAGTGGGCTACGACGTACAATCTACGCGAATCGACCCCTCCGAACTGGAATACCCAGGACGATACCTAACCCCCTCGACGATTTATTCGACCGGTGAACTCTGACGAATCGCCCGGAATTTTTATTTGTACCAAGATTCCTCGAGTGAAAGATTAGAAGATTGTACCCGTCCGCTGTGTTTCAGAACGAGCACCACCCGAAGAATTTTTAATAAACGAACGGTTGAATCGGAGATTTTGTAACTTTTTGTAGGTTTGGATAATAGTTTCGTGCGTATGTACAAAAATTGTCAGCCTTCTATTTTAATAAGATGGCTCTTGACAGATTCTATTTTCAGCTCACAAGAAAATTCAACGATTCAATTAACTGGTAATTATAATAAAACTGACATGAACGGAACAAGTGAAACGTACTGCGCAGTCGTCGCGACGCGAGAAGTAAGGGTACAAGTGTTTCCGTTCGAACGTGTACGAAGCGGAGGAGGTCAGCCATAATCGGACAAGAATTCCCTCGTGGCACCGGTAACATATCATATAAAAACCACTAAAACGGAACCTTAGGCTTGACTTAACCACCTTTGAGGGCTTAACGGTGGTCGCTGGAACCAGTCTCGCCTCTCAGCCCCTCGTTTCCCACCCTTGTAAAACCTTCGTCACGAGCGATTGACCTCAGTGTACGCTGCCAAGTGTTCCACAGGTTCTCCCTCGGTGGTTTTCACCTCGACGTCATCGCTCAAACGCCCACAAAACGCCGAAGGGACCAATGCGACTTGTTAAACCGGATGTTGCTTTGTTTCGGAACGGGCCATTAAACTGGTTCGTCTAGCGCCGGCGAAGCGATCGATCTGCTCTCCATATTCGACGAATATTGTCCTCGGATCTCAATATCAGATCAACTCAATTCCCCGGCGAGAAATTCCGTAGCACCGCATTTATGACCAAAAACATGTGTGAAATATTTTTCCGGGAGCAATCTCTCTCATAAATTTCACCGAAATCGTCTCGTGTAGCCTGCATACGTTCCCGAGTAAGCCGGGAATTCGAATTCCGAGCACGTAACCACAATTACACGGTGACGTCTTCGTGCGAAGGAACGTGTCGAGAAGCGATCCATGGCAAGAAGAGCCTCGATAGAGCGTCTAGTCTGGGGGCGTCGGAAAAAATAGTAACACCGAATCGTTTTGTAAAAGCACGGGCCCCCGGGCGCATCAACATGCAGCGAAACTAAGATGGATGCATCCGAGAGGTTTTCCTGCAAGAGTTTGCTCCTCGGAGAGCCAGCTACGAGGCATTGATTCCTCGCCGCGAGAGCAGAGTTACAGCTTTGTTTACTACAGGGGCGACGAGACCAGCGCCGTCCAGTCTGGCTCTGTTCGCCTGTGTTCCCCGGTGTTTCTTCTTCTTCTTCTTCTTCTTCATCCTCCACCTCCTTTCTCCTCTCCTTCGCTCCTCGTTCCTCTTCTGCCGGGTTTCTGCGAGAGCAATAGCCGACGCCGACGTCAGGATCAAACCCGTTCGTCTTGGCCACGGTTCCCCGACGAGCACCATAGTTCTACCGCGCTCGCAAACACATGCGAGCACACGGAGGAGGTGACGTCCGGCGGAGCCCGAAGACGAGCCACGAAACTGGAGGAAGCGAGTAGAAGCGAGTAGAAGCTAGCGGACCGCTCGTGTTCTTCCCCGTTGCTCTCCGTACCTCGTCGCGTGTGTGGAAAGTTAGGCAGCACGTCCCGAGCTTAAACGCATTACGAGCACTTAGCCCTCGAGCCCCTCCGGCCACCGCTACCCCTTCCACCCCCGTAAGCTCACATGCCCCATGGTCCATTTCATTGTCGTACCCACCTCCCCCGTTGGATTCGACCCGAAATCGCCCGACTTTCGACGCTGGATGCTCTGATTCGCCGGAAAGATCGACCAGTTTGCCCCAACGAATTGCTCAGCTCTTCCTCTCGCTGTTCCAGGGATTTAAGACAACGTTTTTGATACCTTATTCCCATCCCCATACTTCAACGGGGTTAGGTTAGGTTGCCTAACCAGACGGTGGTTACGTTGATCACTAGAAATCGTTCTGCCAATTCGAATTTTTGCAGATCGAAATTGTCTTGCAAGTTAGAGCCGCATATTTATTTAAGGGATAAAATTGTAAACGGAATGCACTATTTTATACACGAACCCTTTCCACGATTTTATAATAGTTTGGTGTGTGATGTTATTCGGTGACCCAGATCATCCGTCGTCCGAGATTTAATTACGTGTACCTTCATCTCTTGCTGCTGTTGATTATATTTTTCTATTTTAAGATCCTGTGACACACTTCTTTAAACGGAGACGTACACTATTGATTTTCCGACTGGTCATTCCTTATTTCCATTTAATAATACAACTGTCCGTTAATTAATATGAAACACAGAGGAGCATATATTTTTAGATAAAAATTATTTGCGATCGTTACAGACGAGTGGATCTTGTTAAAAATATTTTGGCATGTGGCTGAATGTTCGGATTATTCTTTTAAAAATATTGTGAGCAAAAGTGGAAACAACGGATAGAATAAAAAATTGGCTTGGAAATATCCCGGCACGGAGCTTTCAAATACATCACCAGTTTTTATAAATAAACGCGGTGTCTTTTTGATAATTTTGTCAAATGGGAAAGTATTAGCGGGGCAATAATCGAGGCCCGAATAAATCGGCGGGACAGCTTCGAAAATTGGATTAGATCCCCCGGTTGCCCCAGGTGATGTGGCGTGAGTATTAACAGCATAACTCAAATTTACTGTGGTCGTTCCTGTTCATTTTTGAGATTTATGTTTCAATTACATGTCTTCCCCGCTCGATGTAGCTTTCCAGACGGCTAAACGACTCGGAAAATCTCTTCGTCTCCGTTGTTTATTCCGTTTCTTGTTCGGCTATAGACTGATCGATTGTACCATATTCGGCCGAGGAATTTATGCGATCGAGCTAACCGGGACGCTGCTGTTTGATTTATCGGGCAGACAACGACGACAATCCGAGATTAAAAATGTACTTCCACTATTCTAAACAGAACGGAGCGTGCTGCCGAGAGTTTTCAGACATTCGAACAGGATTCTGCATTACCGGGGAGAACCGCGTCGAAGTTTCGTCGGTTTTTCGTAGGTAAATAAATTGTTGAAGAACTACGTCCTCGTACCGGAGGAATAATTAAATCAACAAGGCGAGAAGCAAATAACGATCGACTAATTACGTTCTGTTTTAGTTGTCGCAGCGACGGTTTGCGGCGGATCGGAAGTCGTCGAAGCAAACGGGAGCCGAGAGACCAACAAGTGTAATACGAACTTCCCTGTAAATTCAACAGGGTCCGTCAGAAAATTTCACGGTTGCCGCGGAAACGTCTGCGTCTGCAAGTCGAGATGAGTTTTCTGGGCCGTGCGGTAAGTAGGATTACACTCCGGCTAAGTACTTGTTACAATCACTTAACACCGCTGAACCTTTTACTTAACGGGCGGAACCGTTTCCCAACACTGCTAATCCACTTTACATATTCATTTTAATACGCAACGCGTTTCGCGCCCGTAAACAGTTCCATTAGAAGCTGCACGAATCGCTTTGTAGACGAGACTGCTACGCCAGAATTCGTTCGCCGTTACTATCAACTAGCAATCCTGTTCCCGAAAACATTATTATACTCGTAACCAAAAATCCGCTCCGGTCACCTCTTCACTCTCCGTTTCACATCCTCGGAATTCACGATTCTTTTCAGATAAAGTCTTCAGGTACACGTGCAAAAATTTTCAACTTAAAAAACAGAAGACTGAAGCTTCAAAAAATTGCTGTTTAGTCATGGACGTATGGCAAAATTTTTAGCTGTTGTTTTGCAGCAATTTTGTAGTTATATGTGTAGGCAAAATTTTTAGCTACGGTTTTGCAGCAATTTCGCAGTTATATGTGTAGGTAAGACTTATTCGCTGGCAGTGATTGAGATATGGATCCCGAACGGTGAATAGACAGCGGTATCTATTATTTTCGTGTGGGCCACTGTTCGCGAAGTTGAGGCAAAGCCGCTCACAAGGAATCGTTATTCTTTGTCTGGGGACACGAGCGCAGAGGCGACACGGGGACCTCCGATTTCATCGTCGCGCAGAAGTTAGGACACATTCTAGTTAAAGGTATTAGAACCACTTAGCCCGCAAGCTGTCGAGTCCTCAGACCTCCAAGACATCCAATTAATTGGCATAGGAAGGGACCCCGTAAGCCAAGCTGCAGGCCGGAAGTATGCGCGCCAGCCAAGGGCGCTAAAAGCATCTGGAAACTTCCCGTCGAAGACACTAAATCGACGTTCTTGCAACCGGAACGACTGTGACGGCAATAAGATTGTCCCGCCGACCTACCGACGAACGTTTACAGCCACTTAAACTTGCCCTCCGCAAATGTTTACCGAAATAGTGCGCCCCGGCTATCAACATTGATTCCTCTCGAGTCAGATTTTTCGCTGAACGAACCTGCTTAGCCTAACTCAATGTATCTCTCTGCCTTTCTCTTTCTCTTTCATAATTATGGGTACATTGATATATCTAGATCATGTTAAATGTTTGATTCTTCATTCATTACGTCGACACATGAGTGAAGCGTCAACCGAGATCACTTATGCAAAATTTCTAAGTCCAGCATCCAGTTGTTCTCGTGAGATATCGGAAAATCGATTAATTTAATTAAACAAGCTCTGCAGGTCAGTTTCAACTGCGAATTTAATTCACACCTCTCTGATAATGGGTCACCGTTTCCTTATTTCTTTTTTAACAACGTTAAGATCAAGAAATAAGATAAACGATAATTATAATATCCAGCAGTAGAGTTATCAAAATCTTCGTTCGACTAATTACATGAAACCCGTCACAGAGAGGTCAACCGCGGTGTCTTAATTCAGCTCTGTTATCGATGCACCAAAGTTCCGCCGAAAATCCAACGTTGCCAACTGTGAGCCGACAGATTTACGAGCACGTCAAGCTTCGTGTAAAACCGCCATTGTAATTATTCGTTTTAATCTAAATTACTGTCGGAAGGACGAACTACCGGAGAAGTTACCGGTATCAAATTTCTCGAGGATCTGGCGCGTCAGGAGTCGACTTTACTTCGAACCGATAAGAGTGGGAAGAGGAGCGGGTCTGATCAGCGAATGATCAGTCATTAATAAGTCACTGTAAATTTCCTTCCATCTTCTTTAAGGACAAATTTTACACTTAACACATCTATATCGGTAAAAACGGTATAAAGCACAGAAATTAGAAATCTCAAGCTTTAAAATGGTTGCTTCTTCATCAAATTTGGATAAATTTGAGCAAAGTTATATGAGTTTAAATATTGAGCGAATACTGAAATAGCTTCGACCGCATTTTCGGGGCAAATACCCCACTGCGGGTCATAAACAATTTTGGATATTCAGAAAAAAACCCTTCGAATCGGTTAATTTGCCTCGGGTGTGTGCAAACAATTTTTCCAATCCTCCGAATCGCAGGTGACACAGCAGTCACAGCGCGTTAATTCAACAGCGTAACGCTGATTAAACGATGCGGTTGTGATATTTATTTCGCGGAACAACGATAGTCTTATTTATCCGGCAAACAGTAGATAACTTTGATATTTTATCGATTACCGAAGCTTGCTCATCCGGGCAATGAATTCCAATAATCTCTGCTGTTTGCACGAAACGCACAGTCCATCCAATGCGATACTGTACAAAACAAAAGACGAGAGCGAGGCCGCGGTATACACGCGACAACTAAGAGAGAGTGAGAGAGGAGGAGGGGAGAGAAAGAGGCCGTGTCCAAACAATCAAGAGTAATTGCCAGCCAGGCGAAGTCCGTAAAAACCAGTACCTGTTTCTTGTCGGCGAAAGAAAACCGCCGGAAGTGTTGTTCCACTTGCACCGGCACTCGTCAACACGTTCTTCTACCTGTCTCCAACTGCTCGTTCGAGCCAGCCTGGGCGGATGGGTGGCGTAAGAACGCGAAAAACATGATTCAATTTAAAAAGCATTCCCTAAGTGCCCAGTGGCATTTTTTTTTCTCCTCCATTTTCCAGCCGAGGAGGAAACGGATCGACAACGGGTTCTTCCTGGTCCATTTAGGGGTGTGCTCTAATTCAGGAGCGTCCTGGCGAGCCATCCGCGGCCATGAATTCCCTTCCGACGTTTCGACACCCAAAATACGATCATCCTGGCTCGAGCCGGCGCTCCGACGCCCACGCATTAAGCTCTTCAGCCACAGAAAAGGAAAAAAGGATACGCGCAGAGCGCGCACTCGATCGAAGCGTGTTTGCGCGCGGATGATTTGCAACCGAGGAAATGCTACCTCGATCGAGCGTGTCTGAAATTTAATGCTGCGAATTCCAGTTTACAGTGCACCTACTCTTCACTGATTAATCCGATTCGACGTCAAGGGCGACATCCGAGAGCAGTGTCAAGTGACCTCGGCGATGACGCAAGCCCAACTGACCGGTTGCAATGGTTCAAGAATGCGGACTACTGTTGCACCGAGGGCTCGAAAGAATGCGTATATTTATCAAAATAATAGTATTGAAATCGCTTATTTCTTTCAAAATAGAGTTTAATCTGTCCTATACGTTCCCGTATTCTTGTTTGAAATCCCTGATTTTTACCGCAGATGTTTCGCTAGAAAATGAATCTAAGATTTCGTAAAGAGCTTCCTCCCGCGCCGTGAGATAAAGAAAAGTTTTATATCGTTCCAATAGACAAGAATTTCGGATAGAAATTTCCCCGTGAATTTTCCTGCGACAACGTTCGAAAGCAACGGTGAACGATTGGCAAGCGGGCCATCGACGACAAGCCGATGCGTTAATCAAACAAAGTAATGTCCGGCGCGAAAGAGGTGAAAGAAGCCCGAGTAATCTCGGCCGGGGGAAAGTGTTTGTATCAATTTACCGCTGGCCGTTCGGATGCCAGGAACAGAGAACGAGTTCTCGCTGCGAATCCGTAGATTATTCCATAACGCCGCGAAATCCCGGACATCCTCGTCCGTGAATTATGGGGTTTGAAAGTGCAAGAGTGAATTCCGCCACTTGGAGCCGGATCAGCGGCTAACTTCCACGCACCGTCGTAAATCCACTCTTGTACTTCGAAACTCCGTAACTCACGATCGGATCATCGGAATGATACATTATGGTGTGCCATCGAAGCTCAAAAGCTCGCGGCCCTTTTTCCTCTCTTTCGCCTCCGTGGTTTCTCTATCGTTCTGTCTCTCGTTCTCTCTCGTTTCCTCCTCTTTTTTCCCTCGAACCCACTTCCCTGCGGTTTCCAGGAAAAATACGCGATCCCGGCACGCGGGGGCGAGGGCGGAGGGTGATATGTGCCCGACGACTATCGGCCCAAACGTATATTTTCTCGCATTTGGTAGTGAAATCGAATAAGGTAAGTGGAGAAGTGAAACTGCATCGAGAAGTACGGGAAGGGAACGGAAATAGCGGTCGCCATTTGTTCGCTGAAAGATCACACTTTTCTCGCTGTTTGCCGGTCGTCGACTGATGGCAAATCGGTACCGCTAACTTTATAGCCGGCAGCCATAAATCCTCCGGTAATGGGCGGCCCTCGCGAACTGTTTTGTAGAATATCCGATGGCCCCCGTAAATCGAGAATATTAGATTGTTACGCGCCGCGGGAACCGGTGCCCGCTGAAAATTATGAACACCATTTTCCATCTGTGTCTGCGTTACCGTCCCTATTTTGGATCGGCTATCCGCGCGATCCGTGAAAATAGAGCAACCGCGGACGGTCGGAATCGTTTACAAAACACCGAGGAGAATCTCGACAGCTGTGCCCGGCAAATAATATTAGCCTCCGCGCAGAAACTCGTTCTATTTTCACTTCTTTTCTCGTTTTCGGGACAAATAACTAACCCGGACAAAGCGTTGCTAAATGGTCAAAACGATGCCGGCTATCGCGAAAAAGCGCAGTCAAAGGATTACCGTAGCACGAGAGAAAAATCGCGTGATTTTTCTTTGCATCGAGTGGATTTTTATTGCCGGCTAGTAAACCTCTTTCGTGCTTGAATAACTAATTGAATTTTATTACCGACCAAACGTACAACTATGTGTTGAAGTGCATAAAATTATGAACTGGCGCAATCGATCGCGAAATAGTGCAAAATTTCAGCTCGTTCGGGAAAAATACGATCTTTTAAACTTTCTTTCCTGCTTGAATAATTAATCGAACTCAACAACTAATGAAACAAGACACGAAATATGAGGTACGATGAAATATTTCGTACGATTTCTATGTATATATTTTTAATTCGATAATTAATGAATTGTATAACCGAACGAAGTATAAACTGTTGCCGCATGGAATTAATGGCTAAAGAATTTTAGTCTGTCATTTGAAAATTTATTCCCACTGGAAATACCTAATTGACTCGAGCAACTACGAGCAAAAGTATGAAGTATGAAGTTATTAGCGGGCACGTAGCATCGCGAAAAACTGCAGAAAAAGGATTACAGCGCGGCTCATAAATCCACCGGGTGTAGTGCTACATAATTTTACAAGCACTCGTAAATTTATTCAAACCACGCACTATCTTGTGAATTTCTATTAACATCTTTTACTGGATACGGCAGCGTTAAACACCGGTATCCGCTAGTGCCTCGGCGAGCAGTCTTTACAGCGAACTTCAGGCCGAACTACAAGATAAATTTTAAGTTGAACCCGTACTTCCGGGGATAAAATACGACGCGAGAGATAAAATTAGCATAAAGAGCTTCACTATTTCGGCAGAAAATTTTCCGGCATCAGCTCCGCATCGTTCTGAAGATTTTCCTGCTGAAAGTCCACCGGACCGGCTACAACGCAGTTTTTTTCAGCTGACAAATTTTTTTAAACCCACATATCCGCGCCTCGCATATTCTGCTTCAGAGTGAGAGAGCACTCTTGAGGAACTTGCAACGAGAAACAAAAGTTGAACGCGCTGCGGAATTTGATGCATATCCGAATCGTCGAAGAATTATTCGTTCCATAAAATATTCTCGTTTAATTATTTTTATAAAAGTCTCTTGTCAAATGAATTCGCAACTTCCTATGGAATTGATGTAACCAAGAAAGTTCGTGTCGTTTCTAGCTTTTGTTATTATTAAACGGCACTGGCACACAGTGCGTTAATTAAAAGTGAACTCGTGTATGCACGAAACGAAAGCTTATTCAACGGGGAGCTCGACTGGCAATTATTAACTTGCTCGATATTATCTTATTTAACTAGACTGCCACGTGAACGACCAAACGGGTTGGAACAGTTTTAGAGACGAAAAAAGGACGATCTCTCTTCGTCCGATTAATTCGCTTTATTTGCGAGTCTACAGCATTTCAGAAGGCGAGTATGTCACATTACAAGAACAAGGAAATAACAGGAATGTTTGAGGAAGACGGGAGAAGATCGCGCCGGGGTTTGTTTACGTAGAACGAGTTTATGATAACCAAATGATTAGACGAAATGATCTGTTCATTAATTATTCATGGAGGGGACGATGTTCGTATCCTGATAACCGTATTCAAAATTAGTTCTACGGGGATCCACCCCCGCAATATTTGCATTTCTTCCCGGGGCAATCTCAGCGTTATAAATACCGAAGCACGCCGCTTGTTGAAAACACACCGAAGCGCTCTTGGCGGTGCGATGCTCGGCATGATGCGACGTAAATCTGCGACGTAATGTGCGCGCAGCCGGCTTTAATATTAAACAGTGTACTTACGTTGCTTGCGTTTTGCAGAGCCCGGTCGAATAAGCGGTCATGACACTGATACCGGATTGCCGTTTGACTGCATACCATCGTGCGTTCGTGGAACAGTATCCTAATCAAGTGTACAAATCCGCGTGGATTGCGTTCAGTATGTTTTGCGCTAACTTCCGGCTCGATATCGCTGCGAGAGGAATATGCGCTCCTCTGACGCCGCGGCACCAAGCCCTGTCGATCGGATCAAGTGTCCCTCATCAGTATTCAAATGACAATCAAACTTGACGAGCACGGTAACTGCCGATTAATTCCGCAAACACACTCGTTCCGACGCGGTTTCACCAGCCGCCAAAAAGCGCCCTTTGCCTTTATGTAGCCAAGCAAAATGTATTGATTATTTATTTGAAACCCTTTGTATTTAACAATTCGCTATAAATGCATAAAAATCCGCAGTCTAATTCCAAGAACTCTGAAAATTTTTCAAAAATATCTCCGGTACAGTTCCTTGCATTCTAAAAACGATAGAATGACTGACAGATCAGTTTTCGAAAAGATACCAAGGAATGAATTATCATGTCGGAAGGATGAATTTCAACGAAGTAGACGGTCTCCCTTCGCGGAATCCGTCGCTTTCCGCGAGCGTGAGCTTGCGCGGCGTGTTCAAGCGTATCACAATTAATTCATTTATACGGTCCCCGCTTAATAATTAGCACGGCTTTAACTTCCATCCATAAATGCAGAAGAGAACACGGGGTGCCGGGTACGAGAAGTTTTGTAATCACTTTAAGTGCAGTCGCATACGACTTGACGAGAGTTCGAGCAAGCGAAACGAACACTAAAATCTACGGCAGTTAGAATACTCCCGGGTGTCAGATCGTTTAGAAGATTGCCGGCAGTCTGTTTCATCGATTAGCGGCGAGTTTTGATTGAAAATTGCCTGGATACGGAATGTTTCCATTTAGTAAGTTGGCGCAAGAAAGAGTTTAATCGAATAAAAATATTTTCTATTCTGCTCGAGAGGTTTTCTTTAATGTAAATTACTAAATAAAATGTAATTAAACCGTCCGTTCCGTTCCGGGCGATGAAAAGAAGCGGTTTAGTGGGAGGTTAAGAGAGTTCTTGGCTAAAATAAGAAGAATGAGGAATTAATTAGAAAAGTTGATGCGATTTACGGCGGCGCGGTGCGATGGTCGGAGCCGAAGTGCCGAGTCTAGTATTTTCTAGAAAATGATTATATGGTCGTTAAACGGAGAAAAGAAAAATCGACGAAACTCGGTCGGTAGCCGAAGGTGTCACTTGTCATCGCTCATTATTGCTTCATTAAGTTCCCTCGGTAATTACTCTTAGCTTTCGCTCGCGCGTCTAATATCGCGTAAGCAAGTTTTATTACATCGTCGGGCGTTTGATTAATGTTTTAATAAAACGTTCGATAAAATTTTCGTCCGCGGGCTCGTTCCGAAACCCATTTTCTCCAGTATTCGTTGTTCCAAGCCCCTGCGCTGCGCTGGGAGCCACTTGCACGAGTGTTGACAGTTTCATTGAATTTCGCGGATCGCGACAATTAATTTCGACGTTGCCTTTTCCGTGTACAAACGATTAATTGTCAGCTGGACACGATTCTCGCTCGAAAAGTTTCAATGTTTCTCTTAGCGTTCGTTTGCAGATTTCGACCACTTGACCGGAGAGGCTACTAGCTTTGAGAGAATTATTAAAATTATTAGAACCGTTGGAATTTATTTTTGGAACGTTTCGAACTGCTGTGAATTTCTGTGTGTTTACTGTGATGAGTTTGACACGTTAGGAAACGAGGGAGTTTATTGGCTGAAACTAATCCCTAATGTGTTAACGCTACTATCGTGCAGAATGTTGTTGATCAATTTATGTTTGGTAGACAGCGGCTCGCAGCGGATTTAATATCGGCTCACGCGCACCTCGAAGACGCTGGTTTCGAATTTCTGGTAGCCAAGCTCGCACGAATGGTGGACCATGGGTCAGAGAAATCAAATTCCGTTTACAAAACTAATTTACAGACCCGCCTTCTACACAACTAACAATGCTACGTAGGTTAACACAATGGGCAAGACTTCGGAAAGTCACCTACCGTAGCAAGGAAGTCTCGATGCTCGGATTAGCACCCAGACAGAGTCTTGAAACGGGTTAAAAACAAGGCAACGTTGCGGGAATAAGTAAGATACCATTAATGAAGTCAAGGGCGAAGTTTAATCGAGGGAAGAGTCCCTGGAACAATCCGGGACGCGTTGTAGCCCATAGAAACGAAGTTGGAGCGGAAGATAGAATAGAAGACACGAAGGAAAATGAGTTACAAGAGAAATTGAAAACAGGAAAGAAGGCATTGACGATAAAATGTTAAACAAAGGGAACATGACGAGAAAACCAAAGGGAAGGAAATCGTGGAACTGCGAGAACGTGGAGGAACAGATATTTATGAAAAACGGGTCCAGGGATCTGAAAAAATAGCCAATTTGGCGAAGGCGTGCAGGAAAGTGTATCAAAAACAAAAGGAAAAATCGGATACTGTATAAAGAGAGAGGGAGAGAGAGAGAGAGAGAGAGGGAGAGAGAGGAATCAGAGTATGATAGTTTCTGGGGTAGAACAAGGAGCTTCTCGTCCCATCTTTTTCTCTCGGAGGGGTTGGTGAAAGGGGATGCTCGTCGTGGTGTATGTTTCTTTAGTCGGAGCACGGGCGACGTAATTGTGAGGGTGGCGAAGGGTGTGCAGGAGCTTGGTAGCACAGGTGCTGTGAAACGGTGAACGAGGGTGGCACCGGGGGTGGTGTTCCAGGGGTGGAGGAAGAAGAAGAGCTGGGAATTCGTGGTAGTTTGGCGGAGGACAAGGGAAACGGTCCTAGACAAGAGCGAGGCGAGCGGGGGGGCTGGCTCATTAAACCACTCTGGTACTCGCACGGCATACGGGATCGGCAGTAAAATCATCCCTCGATCATCAAGGTGATAAAAGGGCTGCTCGTGGTCAACGGAAACGGAATTAAGGCAAGATTTCTGGCCGACTTCGCATCCTGAATTCTTTCGACGGTGGTACGAAAATATTCCTCGCTATCCTCTAAATTTAATTGGATCCGACACGCTTATTTTACGGAGAAAGGTGCGTTCACGAGGAATTATTCAACAATTTCTTTTGGGTATAATGCGCTCGAGCGAGGATTGATCAACCAATGAGGCAGGGTTCTAAACCCACCAGCGATCCTCCCGAAGCTGCGGCACTCGTTACATCGGAAGAAGCACTAAACGAAAGCGACGAACGGGAAAGAAAGTCTCGGCTCCCGCGGTGAGAAAAAAGATGGAGGTGGGGGTGGAAAGGACCGGGGTGGGAAAGTTCGTAGCCGGGCGATATTGAAGAAAATCACAATCTCGATGGCCGGGACGCGTCACATAACAAAAAACGTAAAATTCGGAATCGGTCTGAACTTCTTACCGTGATAGCCCCGGTTCCCATCCCAGCGACCCGCCCCCTCGCCGCCCAGAAAACCCTAAAGAAAAGAGCAAACTTCCGTGCAGAAGTTTCCCTTAATTCTAGCCGCGAGTCACTGGACGTACGTGACGAGATATTCCCTCTGGCGTGTTCTTAGGACAGCGGGGAGGACGTCTTCTCCAAGAAAGGACGCCAATTCCCCGCGCCGTCAGGCCTCTGTCCTCGGAGACAGATGAAAAACGACCGTCTGAGAACGACTGGCGATGCATCCGAAAGACTAAGCCCTCGGATACTGAATGGAACGGTAGCAGCTTGCACGCGGAATAACTCAGATTCCCGGCGTCCCTCTGTATCCTTGCCTCTGACTTCTAAGAGCAGCAACAATCGCTCAAACACGCTCAAACGGCCGCAAACCAGTATTTATCAACGGGAATCGGAGGTTGGTAGGTGCTGGTCGTCGGACGAATTTTATCAAACTGGAGTCTATTATACTGTTAGCTGCACCGTCGAAATTGGCAGTTTGCTCGGAGTCGCCAAGCAGGTCGGACTACCAGGGAGTTCATTGGAGTCTCAGATGACGCGACCCTGGTGGCGTCAGGGAGACACTTTCAGGTTCCTGGCGGAATAAGGTGGACTCGGGTGGACTCACTCCTCATTCTCTGAGCCTTTTCCTCAGACCCCAAATGCTGTTCGTCGGTGACTGTTGATCAGGCTTGAAGGCAGAATCCGTCCGTTGATTGGCAAACACAGGAAGAAAGAAAAAGAGCTGGTCGAGAGAGACTCGCCGCGCAACAGATTTAAATACCCATGCGAAACTCGTCGCGGATAGTCGATAGGACAATGGAGGAAATCCTGGGCAGCCGGGCGCGGCCGAAACGAGGAAAGAAACTTCCTTAACTCGAACAGACAATTCTCCGTGCAACAAAGTATCGCCGCGTCGCGTCGAGTCGCCCCCGCGCCGCGCCAGTGGAAGAACAATCGCAATTAAGTTCCGTACGATAAACCGACCGGGCGAGTTTTCTCTGGGTATACGGTCTCCGACTATCTGGGCTTGGCTGGCTGGTTGGTTGGGCTGGCTGGGGTACCCGGTGCACGCCGGCTAACTCGCGGCAATATCCTAAGACCTCGGGCGCGAGTTTCCCGTCAAATTTGAATTCACCTGCGAGCCACGGCCCCGCGGAAACTAGTTCAACAAGGCGACGGGAGTCATTCCCGGCAACGGACCGGAATAAGAGCCAACAAAATGAAGTCGTATGTACGTGGAATAATCCGTTCTCGCCCGACGCGTATGATACTTCTCGCTCTCCGGTAGTAGCGTCTCGTCGCGGACGACGATGCCTCTTCCTCTCTCTCTTTCTCCCTATCTCTCTCGTAGCTCGAACGACACGACGGGTTTTTCTCGGTGCAGTCGTCGTCGTCGTCGGTCCTTCTTTCTTTCTATCTTTCTCTCCGTTCTCTCACGGTCTTCCCCGCAGTACAGGAGAGAGAACAAACGGGACAGACAGGTTACAACGGGGCAGCCGTACAGCAATGCAAGAAGCAAACTGGGCGAGACGTTGAGGTATTTATATTGGCTTCTCGAGGCCTGACACTGATCTACTGGGAATTCGACGCCTCTGTCCTCCTCTGTCCCGTCGTCTTTCCCGCTTTTCCATGAACATCGATGCCTCTCTCTCTCTCTTCCCCCTTCGGCACCGTCTAACACCCACAACCCCCGAGCCATCGCCACCCCCGACGTTGCCCGTGAGAGAGCACAGCAGGGCTGAAGTGCTACCGGCGTCGAACTAATAAAAGCTTCGTTGATCCTAGGTGGTTGATAGCCGGCAGAGGGCAGGCAAGCCCAAAGAGACGAAAACAAAGGGGTGACGAGTTGAGTAGGACGAAAGTGAAGACAGGCTATTAAGCGGAGGGGGCATGTAAATTGATCGAACGCGGGGGCGGGTAGGGGTGAGGGCAGTTGATTGTAAGCTTCTTTCGCTTCCGCTTTTATATGCAGCCGGTGAACGAAGCAATTCGAGAGGATCTTACGAATGATATATTACCCCCGGGGACTTTTCGGTGTCACGATTTTTGAATTAGCTGGCGACCTTTCGTAAATCTCCTTGTTTTCGGTGCACCGACCCCCTTGAACCCTTCCGAATTTTTTAAACGTAGATGAACGTGAATGTAACAGCGACGCGATCGAATTCGAGTTGAAAAAAAGAACGGGACAAGAGCGAACGGCGCTTTCAAAGTGAATGGCGCAATTTTTACTGCTATTGATTCTTTTTCCTTTGCGGTGTACATGCCACGGCAGAAATACACGGTTGGCAAATAGAAGAAAACGAATTTTGGTAACGACGCGACATCGCCGCGCCGCGCCGCCGCCGCTGGGATCCGTGTTCCAATCAGCCGTAGTCTTTCGTTTCGCAGGGCGTCGATACTTTTAGCGAACGGGGTGCAAGTGATTAATGAAGATTGGTAGAACTCGCGGCTAATTGTGATCGATGGTGGCACGCAGACGATCAGATTCAAATTGTGTGTCCACCGCCAGAACACCAATTTGTGTCGGGCCGGAGCTGCGGATCTAAATTTAAAATAAGACCAAATAAAGTCCGTCGGTGTAATTAATGGGTCCAGCGACTCGAATCCGCAATGAAATCGAATTCATTAAATTAGTGGAGCCCCATCGAATCATTTGCGCTCCCGCGATCTTCGACCACTGTAACATCGTTCAACAAACAATACCGAAACAATTTGTTACATTGATCGGCGACCGTCCCTCATTTGCAAGCGTTTCCTGAACAACGGAACAACGAAATGCCAATCCGTGGGCTCGATGCGGACTGACGGCTCTGTATGGAAAATCGATTAAGAATATCAAATTAAAAACAAAAAAAAAATAAAGCAAGTTACTCGATGACGCGCACGGATAAACGAGACAAGGCCCGCTAATACCGGCGATCCGCGAGCCGCGCAAAATAAGCGCGGCGTGCGGCTAGATATATACGCGGGCCAGTAATTTTTTAATTGCGTTTCCATCGGACATTTTTATGGTCGACTATTCTCGCGGTGCCGTACCCACATCCGGTCGCAGCCAGCCTCGAAAACCATTCCACGCAGCCACCGTGCGAACACGCTCGTACGCTCGTTTTAGTAGGCCGATCCCGAAAATTAAATGAATCTGTGTTGCTTCATGACCGGACGAAAATACCCGCGAATGTTATTGCCCCGGGTCCTTCTACTCACACCTTGCTCATCGATCAAAAATCATTTTTATTATAAATGCATAAAAAAAACGAAAACACGAAGTCGTGAGAATCGAAATGGAATGTTGGGACGACAGCGTAGTTGGAGGTGCGGATCGATAGAGTATAATTAACAAATATAAAAATCCGCGCGAGAAATTGCAATCCCGTGCGGCCAATTTCTTCGACGTGTCCTACGAATCAATAATAATCCGAATGCATGGAATTCCATGAATACTAACAGGCCCCTGGTACCCGGTATGCATCCCTTCGATCCCGTAGCCTCCGCCCGCGCCTCTCGACCTCTCTCATTTCTCATTTTTCATTCCCATTAGTCTTCATTCGATCCACTTAGTCCCGGCGATCGGTTTCGCCTTCTCGACGACAAAACGCGAGGCTCGTTACTGCGTTGAATAAAGATGACGCCGAGCACAGAGGAGAGGAGAGGAGAGGCTACCTCTGCCTCTGTTTCCACAGTGCCATACACCAAACATTAATTCCATGGAAAACTATTCTTGCACCTATCGGGCGTCACGGGACTCTTACGGAATTAAACATTCGTTTCCGCATTGACACGTCCAGTGAACCTGCCTCGAAATATCCGAGAGACTGTGAAAACCCAACGTGGAAGATTTTTATTTCGAAAATCAATACAGAAAAATCATGGTTCTATAATTTAACGACCTGATAAACGAAAATTTGTATTTCGCATGAAGATCCACGGTGCACGGATCATGCGAGATGTGCTCTTTTCACGAATCAGGGAGAACCACGTCAAAGGAAGGCCTGGCGATGGTTGAAGAGAGACGATCTCGACTCCTCGATTTCCATAGGGGTTGCGGAGCACGCGTGCCCAAGATCCCCGTGAACAGCCATAAATACAATGGAGGAAGAAGCGCCCTCGAGCTCTGCTGATCCACGAAGAGTCCCCGAGAGTTTCCTGGACCGATCGTATCGCTTTATCGAGATGCGGCCGGACTGGTGGCCGTTCCAGCCTCGCGAACCCTTTTCCAGTTGCCCTTGTTCGGCTTTTTTATTTGGTTCGCGCACTCGGCCTCATCCTCCTTCGAAGAAACTCGAGAGACCTCGGGAGGTTAGCCGAAGAAGAGGACGCGGGGACGAGAGGTAAACTGTAAGATGGCCAGGAGAAAGAGAGAGAGAGATTCGGTTGGAAAAGGCAACAGCGGCCAGGTCTGGGAATTCTAGTGGCTTTCGGGGGTTCGGGACCGGGAAGGAGGGTTGGGATAGAAGTGCAACGACGAGGAACGGGTTGTCGGAGTTGCAGGATGTCGCGTGCAACTTTACCAATATCCAACGCGCTGGCGCGGAAGGACGTGTGCGCCGGATGACATGTGTGTACGTATGTCGTGCACGCGGCCGTGTATGTTCTGCATCTCGTCGGTCCGATGTCCGAGAGAGTGGTCGATGAATTTACACGACCTGGACCGAGGTGTTGTCCCGGCGACGATGTGAAACGGAACCCGAATCTTTGCCGAATTAAACGACCAGCTTGCCGGAGCCTTGTTTTACCCAGATGTGAAGCAGAGAAAGGGTTCAGCTACTAGTCTTGTCGTTGCACCGATTAAACTCGACACCTGATGGACGTTCATTAGCCTTCCTGCCGAGTGACTTCGCAATTATGAAAGCGATGACTGGACTGCGGATCTTTACGCAATATATAGGTACAAACCTTACTTTTCTTCTTTAACAATCTTAAGAATAATGCATGTGACATTTTCTGTGACGAAATTGTGACGTTCGTCGGAGATTGAATAGTTAAATAAATAAGAGACCCAGCGGATGCACCCAGATCAACGTAGACGCGATAACTAGCAGCTAGAATATTTTACAAGTTGTTGACTGGGAGGTAGACAAAGGTAATATCAGCGTTTCAGTAATTCATGAATTCCGAGGCATCTATCCATTAAAGAAACGAAGGAAACACGGGTCCCGAGAGCGAGGAATTATCGATGGGAATTGAAAATTTGCTGGATAAACTAGCAAAGCATTCTATACTTTGGTTGATCGAGAGACTATATATATATAAGCGATCGTGTAATAGTAACGGCCCCGCCGGGATGTCATTTATTATTTATCTGATGAGACAAAAATTAAATCCTAACAAATCCATGAGGTTACCGTATTTTCAAACAAAATCAATAAGCTGGGCATTAAGCGCACGGTTTCATCGGATCGACAGGAACGTATGTATATATTTAAACAACAACCGGGACAGCGCGAAGTATAAACGAAGCCGTAGTTAACAGAATCTCTTCGTACCCGCGAAAACATATTGCCACTTAATCCAATGCAAACTTGTGTATATGTACGGAACGTCAGATTATAATGAGAACCACACGCCACGAGAATGCGATGCTCGATCGCGTTAAAAAGTTTCCGGGGAAATTTTATCGTCGAGTTTCAGGAATGAAATCTAGTCCGCCCGCGCGAAGCCTCTAGAAATTTTCACCGAATAAGGTAGTAATAAAAAAAGAGAAGATTAAAATTTTAAAATAATTCCCGGGTGCAACAGATGATGAGAACGATGGGGGATTCTCGTTTGGATTTCGTCGATCGAGTTTCGGCGGCCTTTTTTTGGTCAAAGTTTTCCAACGTCGCGTTTTTTTTTCAAGGGAGGAAGAGAAAGAGGGTGGAAGACAATTGACGCGCGATTAAACCACCGCGCCGCTCGCTGATTAGAAATCCCGTTCGCGATTTTAGCAGATAAGTTATCTGCCTGGTTACACGGGTCTCGCTCTCTGTATCGAGTGCCTTGTTCTTGTCCAAGTGGTCGATAAATTTACACAACCCGTGCGAGATATCTCGGAAGCCCAGGTAACCCAGCTCGCGCGCGCGCTCTCCATCCGCTTGTTGGTGTGCGGTCGCGTACGTGGGTGCGGTTTTCTCGATGGTGATAGCGATCGGAGAAATACGTCTCCGTAGAATCGAATATTTGTCGTGTAAAATAGATACGAATTTGCGCTCGGGGAAATTCAATAAAATGAAAGAGTGAACCACCGGTATCGATACCTGTCCACCGCGCCGCGGAAAGAGCTCTACCCCTCGTCGCATCGCGCCGCTTTGAGCGGTTCGCGCCCGCCACAAAACGGATAATATTATTCCACCGCCGTATCTATTTGCAAATAAAATTAGATGCGTTATGCGGCTCGCGCGTTCCCTCGCTTCCACCAGTCTTAATTGACTTACGCGATGCGCCCCGTAACATCACCTGCGCACATAATCATCATTCTGCCAGCGTATTAGCCGGTTTGCGGGAAAATTCATGAGCGTCTAATCTGTAACAAAATTTCTACGATTATCGCAGCCCGCAGAAAAAAATGTTGAATCTACCCATGACTGCCGTAAACTAAAAATGATCTACTCAGCAGTCTCTCGATGAACTTCTAACCTTTAACAACTAGCCCGTGAAACTCTAAATTTTTGTGACGATCCCAGTCCCGGGGAAAAATGGTTAAAACCAAAGGCTGCGCATCGTTGCGCCGGAAACCACTTGTAAGAGTCGCGGAAGAGATCGAGAGAATTTCGAGTAAATTGGGGAGGCGAGTGTAGCAGGCTCGAGCGATCGATTCGAGGGATCGTGACAGGGGATCGTGGGATTCGGTCGGTTGTTGTTTTCGCGCGGAAACATCTCGAATTCGTCTGGAAGTTGTCGGGGCGATGGTCGCCCGGGTAGCTAGACGAAAACAACGACGGGAAGACAAAGTTAGGAGGGTTAGGAGTACAGGATGGCGGAGAGGGACGCGGAGGGAAGGTGGCTCTTCGAGTAGTGTTCCCCTTTTGTCCTGGAGGAGATTCCTTCTGCAGGATGTCGCGTGCAACTTTTCCAATATCCATCAGGAAAATACAATACAGGGCATGGAGGACGACGCGCGCGGCCGCGTTTACACGGGTTCGACGGGACGCATGAAGCGTCTGCAGGATGCTTCATTAACGGTAACATATTGCTTCCGGGCCGATCCGGCCATCCCCAAACGCGAAGTTTCGTGTTCCGCGAATTGGAGTAATTTATTCTTACGCGCGGATAACTCGCAAAGAAATATTGGCCGCCGGAACGGTTCGTATTCCAAAACCCCGCCCCTCTCGATCGGCCCCTTCCATCGGGCCGTACCGCTTCGCGATTAATTATGTCAACGCGAACGTCTGAATTGACTTCGTTATCGCGCGTGATCAATCGAACGATACGCGCGTACCAGAGCCCGAAACAAAGCGCCGAAATTTTGTCGACCGTGTTAAACGCTAATAGCGATTCCGCTGCGGGTCTTTGCGCGTTTATTGGGTTTGCTAATTTGCGAAATGCAAGACTATGACCGCGGTGACCAAATCCTTTTGTCCGCGTTATCGACACTCCTCCTTTGTCACGATTATCTACAGAATTGCGCGCTATCTTGCGTAATAATACCGCAATTTTCCGTAAGTACACTCGCGCAGATGTTCGCGGAACAATAAAATACCTGCGCTTGGAATTTCAGCTAGTTTAATGTCACATTCTGTGTATGAAAACGATTGATAAATCAAGAATTAATCGCGATTATTGTGTTCTGCGAATCTTAATGAAATTTGTATTTCTGCTAATTTTGAAAAATAATTTATGTTCGGAGGATCGTCTGAGCATGGAAGTATTCATAGATTTTAGGGACTGGCGGCACGTACAGAAAGAACCGATTAAATTCCAAATAAATAGCGCTCGTCCTGCGTTTAATGGTTTTTACGCCTTCGGTGATATTCGTTCGACGATCCATGTGCTGGAAATGGCGTATCCTCGCCGGGAATACGCGATATGAATATTTAGACACGCTCTGCCTTCGACTACACAGCGTGCACGCCATTCCCGCACTTGGGAACCCGTGTAAGCCAACTTTCGTCTGTCATTACCTCCATCCGCATCGAAAATTTAAAATTGTACAAGACATTCGTTATTAATAACCAGACTCCTCGTGCATTTATAGTATGTTCGAATATCAAAATTACTTGATAACATGTACATTGACGAGACATGTTTACAAAATCAATCACGAAGATCCAGGACAGCGAGAGAAATAAGCATTTTTCAGTTCCACATAATTTTTCCCCGCTGTTTCTGGTAAACATCCTTTCCGCGAATTTGTATTCCTGTTCCATTAACGTTCGTTTCCGCGTTCCTCTCGCTTAATTCCGGTAGGTTTACACTTTCCCCGGAGGTTCTTCGCGTGGGCGCAAGAAGGGCAAAACGAGAACGTGGAGAGAGAGAGAGAGAGAGAGAGAGAGAGAGAGAGAGAGAGAGAGCGAAAAAGGTGGACCGGCGTCCCATAGAATCCTCGTAATTCTCATCTCGACGGCCGTGTGTTCCGATCCACTTGATCGGCTCGTTTCTCACGGGGAAACGGGGACAAAGACGAACAGCGCAAAACATTCGCGCGCGATTCCGCCTGTACCATGAAATGCACGCCGTCCACCCACGTACTAACAACTCCCCGCAAGCCAATGCTTCTCTCGCTCTCGTATAATAACAAATTTATGGAAATCCACTCCAGCGGAGCATCCGCTGAACGACCAGCAGAACTTCGAATAATTAATTTTGATTGAACCAGAAAGCAAAACACCGGCCGGTATTCCGATCAAGTCTCTCGATAGCGTCTAATATTTGCTCGCGATTTTGATTCGGCACTTTTTCAGACTGTTAAACGTTATTACCGGACTGCGGATCTTTATGCAAAATGAAAATATTCTACATTTATTGCGGGAAGCGGGAATAAAATAAAAATTGATTTAATGATTTCGTTACATTAAAAGCAACGTTACAGTATTCTTAAATTTCTATCATTTGTGCTTAAATTATTACTCTTAGATGCTGTGATTTTACAAAATTATTGACAGCAGGATTAATGCGTCTTCTGTATCGTTATAGAATTACTCTTATAATGTCATCGACGAAAGCCCGCCTGCTCTAACGAGGGACCATTAGGATGGCTCCGAATTAGAACAATTAATTTACCCATAGCACAGGGGTGTTCCTGAATTTTCAGACAGCTCCAAGAAAACACCGGCGATTACTATGACGCCGCATTATCCCGGCAACGTGTGGCTATTGCTTCGCTTTGTAAACCCATCCGACCGTCGACGGTCGATTAATCGCGCCGGTGTTTACGCAGTTACGTGAACAAGCCTCGCGCTGCCAATTAAAAATAATTAGGCATCGCGCGCGTGCCGCTAAGCTAATCGTCCCTAAACTCGGCCAACGTTAACGCGTCATTCGTCCGATTCCACCGTTCGAAGAAGCCAGCAGCGAGCTTAACGACCGTAAGTGGCTGGTCGGCTCTCTTTTATGGGCGTTTTTATCACCGGAACAACAACGACAAGCGTATCGCTGGCGTCAGGCGAGCGGAACAGATTTGCATCGGCTATTATTGGTAAAGTTGCGCGAAACATTTTAGAGATCGAACAACCATCCTCCTCGCAACGTTCTTTCAAGTGAAACGTGCAGTGCCCATTCTCCAATTCTTGGAACTGGAATCTGCGAGACCTGGAACGACGAAACTGAGGCGCACGAGCGATTTAACTGTCCGCAGTGACTCCGCGTTGCTAATATGGACTCTGGAAATTTTTCAGCATCTGTTTTACTTTTCTCTGTCTCATTAATTTGGTCTTCGGAAGCTTGTAAAAGTGTTCGCTGATGATTTTGATGGTTTCTCTGAAGAAAAGGATGAATAATAGGATGATTGGTTTTTTCGGACGCTGTAGAACCACCCACGGTCATTTTTATCAAAGAAGCGAACGAGGTGTATTAACTTTGGCAAAGTTAGAGAAGGCTGCGCGGCAAATCGATGAGAGTAACTTTTCTCGCGGAGTCGAGAAACGCTCTCTATACCTGAACTTTAATTTCCTTTTCTCGATGGCGTCGGAGATTAAAGCGATAAGCAGTTGAAATTAATAAAATGTGTACCGGGTGTCCTCGATTAGCTGACATCTCTCGGAAAATATCGAATCGCCATAAAGAAGCGACAACAGTCTCGGTCAATCAGATTTCCCGATACTTGTTAAAACTGTACAGATCAAAACGGCGCGATGGCTGTAATTTCACAGATGAAAGAATCCCTGGGGAGGATAAAAAAGCAGAAGTTTCACCGTAACTCCTCGAGTCTTCGGACGAAAGATACGAGGCGCGCGACTTTCCGTGGCATCCGCCGAACGAAAAGGATTCGATAAATTCTCCCGGCGATATAGATAACCGCCGCACGATTCCCAAACAAGCTGCGGAAAAAGGGGGAGAGAGAAAGATAGATAGATAGATAGAGAAACGGCCGCGAGTCGGGTTGAAGAAAGAAAGACTGAAAAACGAGAGCATTATCGAGTCCGAGGAATCGAGGAGGCGCGCGGAATACGGTACTTTATCCCGTCGTCATAGATCCTCCGTTCCTGGGAATCGCTCGGATATATGTTCCTCGCGGTTTGGCCAAGGATCCGAAGACTGTATCACGTTTTAACACCGCGAACCGTGCCAAAAGCTAATTTACCCAAGTCGCGAAAAAATTAGCAGCAGAAGTTGCGAAGTCCGTCCTCCAGAACTTGAAGTTCGATGGAACTCGAGGTCCTTCTTAGCAATTCTTATCGACTGCGCTTCTCCACTGCCGCAGTGTTTTATCCTGCTCCGGAGAATGGCACAGCGGTCTAAGTAATTTGTTTATTATCACAGAACGTGGTTAAAGAATAATTTACAGGATGGTTTGTGTTATTCGAGTCTCGCGGAACATTCGGTCATGTTTCGTTTCCCTTTCGTGTACGATATCGCTAAATTTGGACGCATCAAAGATGCAGGACCCTTCAAACATTCAAAGTGTTCTTACAAATGCTTTTTCTAAAAGCGTCAATGTTTTTATTGATCGAATCGACACTAGTTTAAATTACTGGTTGGGACGACGCTTTTTAAATTTTGGGCCAAGTCGATGATGAACAGGCGAGAACGACACGAAGTTACGGAGGAAGAACTTCAAAGGTTTCGGGCGTTAGAACCGATGAAATGCAACGTCCGCGATTCGTTCCAAGGAGCCCATAGAACGATGGGGAAATTCGTGGCCAGGAAAAGGAGCGCGGGGATTGACCGTCGGAGGTGAGACGTCGAAGGCCACGGCGAGAGGATCTGGTCGCGATAGATAGAGCACATCGGATAGGAACAAAGTGAAAGCTAAAAGCTTACGTATTTAGGATCGATGGGGGTTCGGTCGGTGTAATTTATGGCGGCCTTTCCATCCTCCATACCCGGTGGCCCGGTCCATCGATTATTCTTTTTCCTGCGCGGATTTCGATTACATTCGAGTGCTTGGCTGGCTCGGTCACTTGTATACCAAAGCTAGATCGAGACTCTTTTACGTCTTTCTCACCCCGTTCGTCTCGACCAGCCCTTTCTCTGACCACCATTGCTTCTCTTCTATCGGATCGTCGTCGTTCCTGTTCACCCCGCAACTTACACAGTCGACTTCTTCCAGCTCCAATGATCCAGTGAGTCCACTCTCTCTTTCTTCCTTTCTTTCTCTGTGTCCACTATCTTCCTCTCCGACTCTGCTATCTTTCGTTCTTTCTTTCTCTGTTCAACTCGAGGATCCCGTAGCGCCTTCTTTCATGCGTAAACCTCCGCTATTACCTCCACCGATCCTTCTCTCCGTGCTTTGACGCTGGTTCCTCGCCACGGTCGCATTCCCGTGCCGAATTCTAAGCGACTTCGCCTCTCTACAGACCGCAGTGCTTTGTATCAACACCGTCAGTCAACAATCAAAGGCTCTGATTGATCCCTGGGCTGAAGACCTCGGCTCCATTTTACTCCGGTACTCCTCCGCCATCATTTATTTTTACCAAGACGCACCATCTACGTTCAACATGAGAAACAATCAAAACCGAATCTCCTCCCGAACAAAATATTGTTTCGAGCAACGATCCACGGACTTGTAAAAAGTTCCGGAAAGCAGAAGAACTTAAATGGAATTGAAACGATCCTCTTAATATATGCATGTGAAAAATAAATACTTGAAACACATGGAATAATAAATTGTATAATTCCGAGCGAAAATAAAGCTTTCGGTGTAGCTACGTGTAGCAGAAAATGGTCGGAGCGTGTGTCTGATTTAATGCAAAAAGGATCGAGCGCGAGCGTGTTCCTCTATAAGAGAGGATTTTATTCGAGCTCTTCCACAGTTGCATTAACAAGTCGTGTAAAGTTCGGATCTTGTCGAACATCCAGGTTTATTCGATTTTCCTGGAGGTGTATCGTGGTTTGAATCTCCTCTCGTGGAATATCGACCCTCGGCTCCGCCGCTTCAAACGTGGCCGACGGAAACACATTCGACAATGTACTTCGGTTGCAATTCACTGAACAATGTCTCGTTTGTTGTTCCGTATCGAGTTCCTTTTTTTTCACCTTCGGGGCGAAGGACTTGGGAGATTCTGTGGAATCCGCGGCAGAACTTTCCTCGGAATCGTTGAAAGGACTGCGTTAAACACGGGCAACTTCGGAAAAGTTCACGGTTACAATTCCCCGCGCTGCTTCGGCCTCGGTCAATGTTATAAAATTATCATTTTTCATGGTTTACAAAATTCTCTCTCACTCTCACGGTCCTCTCGACACATTCGATTTCTACTTGCGATGAACGCGTCGAAAAAATTCGCGGTTTTTGATCGTTTCAGAGGGAAATTGCACGTTTTTTTTTTAAATACGTAAAACCGAACGCCACAACAGGATACACCATGGTGCAGCGTGGGTGGTAAAGTTGATTGAAAATACTACTCGATACTGTCAAAAAACACGACCTCTCCCCGAACAATCGCGCTCTCAAAACTATTTTAATGAAATCAAATATTTCCAATCGTTGATAGTTTAATTCCGCGAGCGTTCTCGGTTTCGCGTGGTACATGTCAGCTGCAGTGATCAAACAAATATTTTTATTCGAATCCTGCTGGCAAATCTGTTTGAAAAAATCCATTACAAAGTCTTCGCTCTTCACTGACAATCATCGAATAATACCTTTGTCTCTGGACTGCTAGAAATGTTCTTTTAAAAATGGAAAGCGAAAGAAATGGTCCAGCGAATGAAATCGTGGTCCACCTATGATGCATTACAAGATTGATTTTTATCATAGAAAAAAGTGGCAAAAACGGAACGAAAGGGCGCAAAACCAGCCACCCACGAGCGCAGCCGTGCGTAGTCGCGCAATGTGTTTCACGAGCACGCCTCCAAAACGGGACGGTAGCAAAAATTCCTTCGGGGCAAACGGAAAAAAAATATACGGGGGAGAGAAAAAGAGAAATCGATGGCCACGAGTTTTTTTTTCTGCGTCACGCCGAACCAATGGTCGGGCAAATCGTTTACCGCGGTCGGATAATAATCCATCGCATCGTTTTAATGATCGACGAATGTTCGCGCGCCCCGGTCGTGATTATTTCCGTGGGCGAATTCCGAAGCCTGGAATTTTATGGCCGCGGGAGCCATGATATTTATGAACGTCTGCGATCGTAGTTTCGTGGCGAGCATCGATAATCACAGAGAAAAATCGGGACTAATGTCAATCGGTGGAATTAACGAGCGGCTCGATTCGATTTCTCTGCCCTCGGTGCTATTTAAGCATTTATGGCGATGTCGACGACCTGTAACTACCTCTTACGACAAAATATAATGTGATTGATATCCACGTGACCCATGATTCTTCTTTACTCCTGTTAAATAATTGTTGTACCTGGATACTTGACATTATGACGCAATTAGAGGTCGTTTTTATCGTGTTTCGCGTAATGTGATTTTTATTCGTTCGTGGAATGAGCAACGACAGTGTTGAAGCTCGTGAATACTTTCCCGCGAACGATTTATACCGACAGGAATCTTGACTTCACAAATTAGTTATATTTATGCAACATAAATTCTGCGACAAAGTTCACCGTTGCGAACAACGAGGATGAAAAGATAGCCGAACCGGGTTCGCATAATTTTCAGACTGCGCCAGCGACGTATTTTACACGGAAACATAATGCGCACGTGAACAGGCTGGCTCGCGTGCACCATGCCAATTTCCGAAAATTCTCGTCGATTTTTCGGAACTTTACAAGCACGATATATAAATACGTTTCTATGGACATTCTGACAAATAAATAGTGACAACGGAAATATTGTACAGTGTTAGTCGCAGCTGGTACTTGTTGTCGAGCAGTTTGGAAGATTGAAAAATCGGTGAGAATGACTATTTTTGTATAAGTCATGCCCGACTGCCAAATGGCGGCCGAATTGACAGAACTTTTCGCGTGTACCTACCAACAGAACGTCGACCGCGAAAAAATGACGGAAAAATCTTTACAATTCATAGATCACTATGGGCGTACAGAACGCAGCGGATTAGAGGTGAAAAAGCACACCAGGCCGAGCGCGGTTTTCGATCGACGACCATGATTCTCCCTTTCAGTTCTCGTTCCCCGTCCGTGCCCCTCGACTTTCGACATTCCCCTGTTTTTCGTTCGACCGGAAGCTGCTGCTGCGGTCGCCGAAACATTTTTCCATGAACACGTGTGGACGCCGACGCTTGATGCTTTAATAACCGGGCAAAATGCCGGCTCAACCCTCCAACGCCGGATTTTGATACCAATTTCAATTCTTCAACCAATCTCGAAAACCCTTCGATCCCGATGGAACACGTATTTTCCACTTTAACAATTATCAATTTTATGCTGTCAGAAAAAATCGTGGAACCTGTGGCAGGATGTACACTTCGCGTGACTTTTTCAATTTCGATGAAATCTATATTTTTGAAAAACCGTTGTTCCTACATTACATTAACACTTTGCCTACCGGAAGCCTATTAATAGGATTTTCAATAATTGTGCTGTACCAAAAGAAAGCATAGAAATTTTCTTTTACATTGCAATTTTAAATCTAACCATTGGATGACGTTATTGAGGGTGATTTGTTATTTCACAATGAAAATTGTTGTTGCTATTGAAGGTTCCATTAAAAAGTGTTTAGCCATTTACCATAGATTTTTCAAAATCATGCAGTAATCACCGGTCGGTAATGTGTTAAGGACGGGAGAAAACTGTAACGGCATCGCACACACAGCCTTCGTAAAAAATTTATTTGAACCGAAAGATGTTCAAGCACGTATTTCAAGCACATTTTGCCTTTCACTCGTTATGTTTCTTTCTCATTCTCACCACGCATATCTACACAAAACAATTGGTCGGAATTAGAACCTCCAAGTTCTCGGCGAAGTGCCGAAGCCTAATTTTCGCGGTTCGTGATCGCGTCGGCGACGGAGGACTTTAAAGGCGGCGTTTGGCTCTCGATTAGATCACGCGGTTAGGCGCGAGGCTTTCTAATTGCAGGCCGCGGTTCCGGTGTGAAATCAATGTGTGCGCGGGACCGACGGAAATGCACGGCCATTTAACAACCAAGGGAGGTGAAAAGACTTGGTGAGGGCTAATGCAATCAGCATTCCCGGTTTAATGGGCCCCGTATCCAGCTGCTCGTAGTGCCAGGAGTTTCCCAGCCTTCTTTTTCCATCGCCTGCACACACATAGGATACTTTAACCAGTTCTCTTCGTTCAGCAGGCATTTCCATTTCTGTTGCGTGCGGTTTCTTTGCTCCTCGCGTTACCCGATCATTGTCGTTTTTCATTGCCGCGAAACGAAACTTCGACTATCGCTATACCTATTCCAGAACAGTTTCTCTCTATTTTTGGTAAGGTGAACGTTTTCGTCTGGTATCCGAGGTTCGTCTTAACACGGTTCATTCGCGTCCCTACGTGCGGCAATCGCACGTATCCGCCCCTAACCTCCCCAGAGCGCGGGGTAATTGCCGCCCTTTCAAAAACAGACTGCCGCGTCCACGGAGCCTCGAACCCAGCAAAAGGAAACCCGAGGAAAAATCTCCGTGCGCCTTGCTAAAGTGCTGAAAAGTGTTTCGATGCGCTCGGGCTAATCGGCCCGTTAAAGCCCTTTTCTCCCCTCCCTCCCCTTTCCCCACCGCCCTTCTTCGAGACGACGAGCCGAGCATCAGAAAGAATCGGGATTTGCCGTTCAACCGAACTGAGCTTAATCGTTTAACGTTGTCGCGTTAGGCTAAGTCCCCGAGTCCTTCAGCGTGGAAAAAAGAAATATAAATCGCGGAAATTTCAGAGAGAGGTGCCCTCGAGAACTGGAAAAATAATTGACTCGTTCGAAATGATTTTCACCGAGAAATGTCATGTGGTTCTCGTTTGATATTCACGGTGTGTAATAGTCTTAAATTATGGGGTTGATTTTCCCTGGTCCCGAAGTTGCTAGGACCGTACGCGTCGTCGCAGCAGTAGATACAGACTGCGCGACACGGACGCTGTCGCGCTAACAGATATTACAGAAACGCGAAGACGCAGGACGAGGGAATTTGACTTTAAAATTAAGGGTCCAATTCAGAAGTTCGTCGGAGACCATAATGAAGAGATCAACTTTAATATTTCACGAACTCGACTTTTTAATATTTCATTCAACCGCTTTCGAACTTCTGAATGGCGCCGCAAGATGCTAGTGTGTACTCCGACCCATTTACATACGCTCCCTCCGTCCGTGACATAAATTAACATCATCAAACGATGTCTACCATTAGATACTCTTACACGCAACCATTAGTAGTATTGAGTTAAATCTGTGGTTCCCAGGACAAACGCCGCATGAAACAATTTCAAAAAATTTGAGTTTACGCATCAATCGAGCTTTATAGTATAGGATTTACATCTTTACCAGGAAAAAAGTCGTGAAAGTAAATTCGAAAGGATAAAAAAATGATGCAATTTAACCGATATCCTATGCCAAAGCATTTAGCGATCAAAACTTGAAACGGCGTTCTTTCTGACAATCATAGAAAAATGAATATTACTCCAGGAACTGTTTTATTTGTTCCGCGGTGTTTTCTCGATAAATCGCGATTCTGCAAGAATCATACGAACGATTTAATGAAACAAGCATCGTTCGAAGAAATCGTCGATAACTGGAGTACGAGGTGTGATCA